>CM059188.1:66634741-67227241 GCA_030323885.1 Branchipolynoe longqiensis
GAAACTTATTTATTTTGGCCACATCATTCGTCAGAGTTCAATATACCGTACATTGTTGGAAGGGAAGGTGAATGGCAGCAGAGGGAGAGGGAGACCAAGAACATCATGGTTTACAAATATTTCACAGTGGACAGGCTTGAATTATTCACAGTCTATCAGAACAGCACAACATCGGGACAAGTGGAGAACCATTGCATCCAACCCTCAACTAGAGGATGGAACTATTGATTGATTGAGTCACACCTCCATGGTCTAGCCCCCGGTCTAGCCCCCAGTCTAGCCGGACCACCCCCGGACTACCCGGTGTATCCACGGAGTAGTCACGGATCAGTCCTGGACTTGAAGTGGACTTGCTCCTGCTATATATATACAAAAACGGTGCTCATCCTGGACTGATCTGTGGTAAACCGGGCTATCCGTGGCAATCTGTGGCTGATCCGTGCTCATCCGGCTTGTCCGGGTCTTATCCGGGCAGTCCGGGAGTGGTCTGTGGCTACGTCGGGGCTAGTCCAGGGCTGGTCCGGGTTAAACCGTGTCTAAAACGTGGCTCATCCGGGTTAAAAAATGCCCCGGACTGGCCCAGACGGTACATGGACTACCCCCTGTCCACCCCCGGGCTACCCTGACCACCCCCGGATCATCCTGGATGAGGCCGGACCAGCCACGGATCACCAAGGATCACCAAGGACCAGCCACAGATGACGCCGGATCGCCTCGGGCCTCCTAGTTTCGGAAGATTCAACCAATGTAATTTCTCCCTTCCTCCCCTTGTACTTCTTAATTGGAATACCTACTCCGAATTGGTATTTTCTAAATAAATTATTTAACTTTTGTTCAGGGTGTAATAGTATTTGGTAGTACAATCGAATAACCGGTACCTTCGCGCATGGGAATAAAATCATTTGAGGACAGGGATGAAAGTGGTGTCTGGCAAACAAAAAGAGGAAATCTGTGGTGAGGAATCTGTAAATAATCGAGAACATTGAAAACAGAATGTTGTTTTAATAATATTATCGTTCTCCTAGTAATTATTGTTTTACACTGTCCAATATGGTGAAATTTCCGCGAAAACAAATATATTTCCCCATAGGGTTAGCACTGTCAGGTAATCGTGGGCAATTTCCAGCAGTCAGCTTTCATCCACTCCTCTCCAAGCACTGATCAGTCAGTACAGACAATCCTTGGAGAGCACTACACTGTCCTTGTTATGCCTGTATTATCACGCATGCCGTCAATTCCATTTTCTCTCTAATTAATTGTTTTTCTGTTTGTCGGGGTTTTGTCATAGCAACATCTAAAGTCATATAAGAACAGGACTCGGACTGACCAAATTGCTGGCATATATATTCTTGATATTTTGTGATAACTGTAATATATGCATAAAAGACATCCAGGCACGTGTGGAGAACAAAGGATATGTAAATGAGATGACGTCATAGACAGAGGGTGCTGGCGGTTCAGGACCCTGGACGGTGAATAAAGATTCAGTATCCAGAAGTCAAAGTGTTCAGATGTCATACTTTCACAATAACTAATCGGGGAATATAATTTTTTTTTGGAAATCCATGAAATCGCGGAAATCTTTCATCCAGGTGAACAGAAAACCCCCCAAAAATTAACATCGAGCCAAGTCTGCTACAGCAGTCAGCACCAATGCTAGCTAGCTAACAGGACAAGCAATTCTTACTTCACATCACTAATGCACTGCACCCTCTGATGTCAAACACCAGAAGCTTAACCGAGTGCCTTCGCAGCTCCAACACGTTGTGGCTTCAAGCAGTAGAAAACATGGAGAATTTCAACCTGGTGGTCTTTGACAGAACTAGGCACATAAACTCTACGCGAATAGAAGCTCCTGATAATAACACATTCTGTTATTAGTAGTTGGAAATGGAGGTATTTGTCATGCTTTGAGTATCTTGCTTATGGCGTCTGTTGTGACTTTACCTGGTTCACGCTGGTGAGCTTCAGTGGGTAGAGCACTGGCACGAAGATGGTGACGGCTAGCAAGGCTCCGATCATAATCCCCAAACAGTACCCCCAGTACCCGCCTCCATTCACGTACACCTGTGTGCAAGAACAAAGGCCGCCATTACCGCACAAGCGCAGGGGTGGTTCGTGCTGCTCTCGTAGTTACTGTAACTTGTGCCTCCTTTTGGAGTTTTATATAAGTATTACAGTTAATACAAATAAACGACGCTACCTCGTAGAGCAATCACTCTATCCACGCCTACATATGTGGCTGCTTGCCAGACAGGTCAGTACAAACTACTGTACATACATATATGTTACTACATTATATAGTATAGTTATACGAATCTTACCTGGGTACAGATGATGGATAACTGTTGTTTTCCCGAGGTACAAGCCTCAGATAGTCGTGGGCTAGGGAGAAGGAAGCACATCCTGGTCCAGCAATCTTTACATACTTATTCAGGATAAAAATGATCTTAAACTTCTATGGATACTTCAATGTTTTCGTCTTGGCACAAGCAAACCTAATAGTCGTGGCAGGGTTGTGTGGGCGGGCTCTGGGCTGGAAGCCGTAGGTCGGGCCGGACCGTCTGCCTCTGGCGGTCTGACAGTTGCGAAAATCCATACGGCCTTTCCGGAACAGTGTGTTGCCATCAGTGGGTTTCCTTTTAGCATCCATGTGCTTACCACACTTTGATCATACTTACTTACTTATTGGGGGGTTTGTGACCTAGCGGTCACTGGCTGCAGGAATGCGGCATTAATAAGTGGTGGGGGGGCGTGGTGCTCTGCAGGGTGACTTGTGCTGTGGTGCGGCAGTGGCCCGGTAGGTGGCAATACGTTCTTGGGCCCACGGTCCTGTACCTCGACCGGAGATCAAAGCGGGATCCGGTGTCATTGGCAGCAGGGCCATGGGCGGCGCGTTGGTCTTCCGGGCCTCCGTCGTAGGGTGGGTGGTCCAGTGCCAGTGGCTCTTGGACTGGGGTGAGGTGGGTGGGTGTGGCTGTATCCGCGGTCCCGGCACCCACTCCGTCGGTGATCGAAGCAGGAACCGGCATTGTGGGTGCGGGGGTCGAGGCTGTCACATCGGTGTGTCCAGGACCGCATGGGGCTCCCGGTGTAGGGGCAGGACGCCCAATGGAAGGTAACCATGCCAAAAGTAGCCAGATAACACACCACACAGCTACGTACAAGCCTATGATATGTAAATAGGAGTAGTCTAGTCTAGTAATAAGAGTAGAAAAAATAAATACATATATACAAAGAAAATCCAAAAAAATAACATAGGCTATTAACCATACCAACCAATTATCTATCTGCTACTGAAATGCAGGCAATCAAATACCTTATCAGCAGCCACTGTATGGTAAGATAACACCAACACTACAACTGGCCAGCATTGAAAACAAGCCTGGGTACCCGGGCTTATATGCTATGGACAGTATAAATACAGCCTCAATAAAAAAATTATTTTAAAAAAAGGGGCTGCATCCGGTGGGACCTCACGGGACTCCCGGGTGGGACCTCACGGGGCTCCCTGGTGGGACCTCATGGGGCTCCCGGGTGGGACCTCACAGGGCTCCCGGGTGGGACCTCATGGGGCTCCCTGCTGGGGGACCTCACGGGGCTCCCTGCTGGGGGACCTCATGGGGCTCCCCGATCGGGACCGATCGGGGCTCCCTGACAGTGGTTGCTAGTCACTGTCGCTGCTGTTGGGTTCAGAGTCGTCGGCGATGGGTGCAGGGCCGCCGACGATCTCGAAGGTGTGATAATTTTGTCTATAGAATTTACCAAGTGGCTCCCATGAGGACTCGGAGAGCCTCTCGAGGATGGCGAGCGCAGCTCTGGTATCAGACAAGTTGTGTGGTGGGCCGAGGAAGTCTCGGATAGCGGTCCTATCAAAGGCCACACATGACGCCAAGACGTGGCCGACATTGAAGATTTTGTCACTGCATGGACATTGTTGCAATGCAGAACTTCGACCCAGTTTCTACCCCTTTAAAGAGGTACTAGAGCTGTTTCTATCTCTTTAAAGAGGTACTAGAGCTGCCCACCAAACATTTTGGTTTTGTCCAGTGGCTTCCCCTTCACTGGCCTGGGCGGGCGGAAAAGAGTATACTCTTTTCTGTCGTTATCGACCACTTTCTTGAACCTTGCAACTTCCTTTCCGGCGTCAGTACAGACAGCTTTGAAGATGTTTTCAAACCGTCTCCTATATGCTATGGACAGTATAAATACAGCCTCAATAAAAAAAAATTTAAAAGAAAAAAGGGGCTGCATCCGGTGGGACCTCACCGGGCTCCCGGGTGGGACCTCACCGGGCTCCCGGGTGGGACCTCACAGGGCTCCCGGGTGGGACCTCATGGGGCTCCCTGCTGGGGGACCTCACGGGGCTCCCTGCTGGGGGACCTCATGGGGCTCCCCGATCGGGACCGATCGGGGCTCCCTGACAGTGGTTGCTAGTCACTGTCGCTGCTGTTGGGTTCAGAGTCGTCGGCGATGGGTTCAGGGCCGCCGACGATCTCGAAGGTGTGATAATTTTGTCTATAGAATCTACCGAGTGGCTCCCATGAGGACCCGGAGAGCCTCTTGAGGATGGCGAGCGCAGCTCGGGTGTCAAACAAGTTGTGTGGTGGGCCGAGGAAGTCTCGGATGGCGGTCCTATCAAAGGCCACACATGACGCCAAGACGTGGGCGACGTTGAAGATTTTGTCACCGCATAGACATCGTTGCAATGCAAAACTTCGACCCAGTTTCTACCTCTTTAAAGAGGTACTAGAGCTGCCCACCAAACATTTTGGTTTTGTCCAGTGGCTTCCCCTTCACTGGCCTGGGCGGGCGGAAAAGAGTATACTCGTTTCTGTCGTTTCTGGACCTTGCAACTGCCTTTCCGGCGTCAGTACAGACAGCTTTGAAGATGTTTTCAAACCGTCTGTAGGACAAGAAATTACTTGCCGTGGTCAGCATCGCGATGCCCATGTCCATTGTTCTGGCCAAAGACGAGAACTTCGATCTGCATGTGATTGGCCACTGGCGCAATCGCTGTCAGGGCCCCAAGGACCGCTTTGTGTACTGTGTGGAGGACACCGTCAAACTTCTTTCAGTCCTCATTTAGGTGGACATCTCTGTCCATCTCTTTGATTATGGAATCCGGGATTCCCTTGATTCCTGTGAGCTTTTCACCTAGCTTGGTGATAACCTCCGCGGGCTTAAAGGTGTTAAAGTGACCTTTTATGGTCTCCTGCATCATGGTGGTGGTTAAGACCTTCTTAGCCCTTTCCACCTGGCACTTCTTCCTCACTCTCCCACCGATCTTAGCGTACACCCCAGTACGCTCGGTGTCTGAGTCCGACTCGTTAGATGACGAGTCGGACGAGGAATCTGAAGACGAATCCTTCTTTTTCTTTTTCGTGTGCCACTTCTTCGCTTTCTTCCTCTTTACTACCTTCTTTCTCGCTTTTGTGAACTCATCACCAGATGAACTCACTGCCTTCTTGTTGTTCTTCTTTTTCTTTCGGGGAAGTAGCTCTGGTGATGAGTCCAGTTCCGGAAATACGTCATCACTGACGTCCTCCCAGTCTGAGTCTTCCTGTAGTTTCGACTCCAAAAGAGTTGTCATGCGTGCCTCCCAGTCCAAAGGAACTGCGTCAACCATCTCAGGCGCATTGTCAACATCCTGCTCGGACATGACATGCGCACCGCCTTCAGGAGATGGCGGGATCGTCACCACTGGCGATGAGTTATAGTCCTCAGCCGGCTGCGCTGCTGCCGCTGCTGCTGCTGCAGGCTTACTCCACTTCGTAGCCATCGGTAGTCTGTAACAATCGAAAGAAAGTTACTATAAACCCCATTTTATTCTAAATGTCACATCAGGTTAACAAGAACCACATCTGTGCATCTAGTGGTATTGGATTACATATTTACACTGTTCTAACACAGGCGTGAGCAAGCTAAAGTGTATAGTCATGGGTATGTGGTATAGAAACCAAAACCAAACGAGGGGTAGAGACCAGTGTATCGGTAGCCTCCCACACTCTCTGTTCCGAACACTTCTCTGCCCTGTGGCTACTGCGCCAGCAAGTTGGAGAAAATGCTACTAAACTTGGAGGTACGCCTCAAAAGGTGGGGAGTCCATGAAAGAAACCCAGGATTAATTCCCAACGAGAATTCATAAAAGAAACCAAGGAAAAATCCAAACGAGATGTGGCTCCAGCCAATATCACTCTCCGTTCGGCAACGGGCGGCTTGTAGAACAAAGGAAAAAATGGCGCTTTGTTCTATCGATGTTTCACAAATCGTAAAACGCCAATAAAAGTAAGCAATAACATCTCAAAATTCTAATAACTTCGTCAAAAAGTGCCACAAGGTATCATAACCAATGTGCACCACTTTCAAATCAATACTTACAGTTAGTACGTCGTCGTAGATCAAAAACTGCCGGAGCAACTCAACGAACGTCCTCCCGTCGTGAGTTGATTATGCTAATTGCTGGACCCGGATGTGCTTCCTTCTCCCTCGGCTATGAGTAGCCTGAGGCTTGGTACTGAGGTAAAAAAAATATATATATATATATTATATGTACTATACATATTTGGCATTTTCTACATATATATGTGTAGTATATATTAGTATATGTACTATATATATTTGCCATTTTCTTTCTCTTAGCAAAGCAATAGCAGCACAATGTGGGTTATTCCTATCAGAGCATTGGAATTCTGGTCAACAATCTGTGTTTTTATCTGTTCATGTGACCGGGACAACAATAGATGTCTCAGTTGGTAGAACATGGTTTATGCGTGTAACTGAGCTCGAATGAGAAGCATACGTAATAGTCAACACAATAATAAAGACGTCATGTATGTGGAAATGTAATTAATAACAATGTTCATAACTTTAAAATCCAGTTGTTTTCAAACAAATAGACCGGGCCAACAAAAATGTCATATTTGGATATGCCTTTTCAAATAATTACACCGAATTATGTTAATTATGCCACATTATTTGATTTAAACAAGCAGTTTAAAGTTTCATAGTCCTATGTTTTGCGTTTCTGTCATTTTTCTGAGATAAATACAATAGATTGATTGTTGTAATCTATTTCAATTTAGCTTGAAAGAACTGTTATCTTAAATGACCAACTTTGGAGATATTTGAAATAAAAATATACCAAATGAATTTTGGCAAGCATGTTAACATTCTGACATGATACTATTGATAGGCTTTAGCAGTAACAGGTTCAATTAAATTAGACTTAGTATTTATTCCCTTCTATGCAGCACAAATTTAATATTTAATAATCGCACTAATATCTATGTGTAGGATCAAGTATGCCTAAAGGTCAGTGTTTGGGTTTTGAAAAGTTGATGCTTTCAGGGGACTATGCAGCTTTAATACTTGATTTAATGCGATGGGGTTGGTTCGCTACCTCGGCGGGGAACCCCAGCATGAGGATGGAGGAAACGTAGGAGGCCATGAGGGAGATGGAGACGGGCAGGGTGGCGAGGCTGCGGCTGCCGACCAGGTACTCGGCCGGGGTGCTGGGTCCGCGCGTCGCGTGGTACACGCCTATACCCAGCGTGCCTAGCAACACCAGCGCGAACAGCAGCAGGTCGGCCGCGTGCAGCGCGCGCCCCGACATCGCGCCCGGCATCGCGCGCAGTCACGTGCAGTCACGGGGCAGGTGGCGCCACCAAGCGGGCGCCGCATACACCAACGCGCCTTCGCTGCTTCTGTCGGTGTTCATTGCATCAGAGTACTACTGTACTACATCATGGGCCACGAAGCATATCTATGGTTAAATATAACAGCTTCTCATATCATAAACCACTTTTCATACAAATTTGTATTGCACCTTGTTCTTTTTGTTTGTTTTTGTTTACTGTAACATGTTTGTAATGATCAATATTTGTAGAAAGTGGGTTCTCTGAATAATTCTCAATTTTTGAGAAAGTGGGTTCCCTGACAAATTATTAGCTAGAGTCGAAAATTGAGTGGGTTCCCTGACAAATTATTAGCTAGAGTCGAAAATTGAGTATGGGTTTGAGTAATAAATAAATCAATCATGAATGTGCTTCATGAGTTGATGGATTCGTGTGTACAGCCACAAGGATACACATGGCGTTGTATTGGCAACAGGAATTGTGTACCTGAAGGAGCGAAGCATTCATTATATGTCTGTCAATGTCGGGTAATGCATATTAAGGCAGAAAATGCCCTTATTCCCCCCTCCCCCCTGCACGTCATCCTCATACTGTCATAGTGGTCTACTCCTAGTGCACTACCAACTACGCAAGTCTGGAAGTGGTGCTAATTGGAAGGATATAATTAATCAATTAAAACTGAGGTATTTAATTAATCAATATCAACCTACTTACACGTTTGTGAGTTTTATGCCCTGGCAACATCTAGGGTCATATTAGGACAGGTACCGACTTGTGACAGTGCGCACTAATGGCTACTTTATAGTGCTGCCCCACTGGGAGATCAGGGCCACTGGCACCATGTTCCACTCAGTCACATTATCCTGATACTGAGCTAACCAGTCCTTGCCGTATCCTAGTAATGCCAAGCGCCAGGCTCGGTAGCGACAAGTATTATTTTGTAAGTCATTGGCTTGACTCGACCGGGAATCGAACTCCCGACTTTCCACACGAGAAGCCTGCGCTCTACCGATTCGTCCATTCCGTCCGGTACCTACAAACACCAACTAGATGTCTAACCTGATATTACTTTGAATATCACTTCACCACTAAATGCCCATCCAAGACCCCCCCCCCCCCTTCCCCCTCCACCAACACCACTCTTCCGAAACAGTATGTCACTCCTCGAAAGATGTTTAACTATGCCTCCCCAACTATGATCATGCTAGTTTAACATATGTTTATCCCACGTTTTTCCCCATTTTATCTCATTCTTTACATATTCATTCACACCAATGCTTTGCTCTGTATTTTCCTTTAACTATCTATATTGCTATAACTGTTCTTGGCCTGTAGCAACATTTCTCATTAAAGCTGGAAGACCAGTGCCTCGGCACGGTCAACATATTATTCAAACGAATAACATCACTTGAACCAAAAAATAACAATCCCCCAAACCTCCCAAACCATGAATACATCATTGCAAATGAGCTGCCAACAAAAACCAATCACCACACAACATATTAATAATTTGCCCCTTTTCAATCATGTTCGGTTCTAACCTAAACTCGCAGCAAACCGAACCCGGTGCTTCACCCATTCAAAAGTAAATAAATGTATACTGTACCTTTATGAATTATGACTTAAGCCCAAGCCCCTGAATCCACAGTGACACCACCGTGACAGGACGCCTGCGGGTATCTTCCGGCAGAGTGTCTGCTGTGAGGGTACACACGGTGCGGGGATGTGCATGTGACACTATACGTGCCGACACCATCCTACATGTCCAGCCAGCCACGCCCCCATTCATGATATGCCAGCGGGTCGGCACGTCCACAGCCGTAGCCCTTGGCCGGTCTGATCTGCATGTGATATAGGTCAGCACAACGTCAAATTCTCGTGAGGTCGGAGTGTGGAAATGGGACGTAGGGACCAAACCAGGGCTCCAACCATTTCCTGGATTTCTAGCCATTAAACCACCATGGGATGGTCGATCCAAACAAATCCGATTATGAGGAACGTGTGCTTCGACCGGGTTTATTTTGTTTCGACGCATCCCTGGGGCCGTATGCATGGGCTGGTGCTAGGGCGCTAACCGCGGTTATGGGGGCACCACACGGCTATTGGTGGAAAATCAGCATACATGAGCCGGTGCCAGCGCTAGCCGCCGACCGTAGCCTAGGCTAAGCTACCCTGCTTTCAAGTCAAGTTTAACTGCTAGCCGCGCCGGTTAGTGTGCATGTGTGGGTGTCAATCTATTCAATGCTATGATATTTGACAGAATTACATACGTAATAAGTGAAATTTCATTAAATTAACCCTAAAAGCGAACCGATATTAACGCCGCAGCTACATCGGCGGCGATATTAATATTGTCGAATGACAACAAATCTCCGCCGCCGCCGCCCCCCGCCGCCACCATCGTCGAATATAAACAAAACAAATTGACGCTGCCCCCCCCCCCCGCCGCCGCCGCCATATCGGCGGCGATATTGGCAAATAGCGGTTCAGAAACAATTAAATTTGATCAAATTAAACCAGAAATCGAACCGATATTAACGCCGCCGCCGAATTGGTCGTAATGCTTGCATTGCGGTTGATGCGAGGCAGGGAAGGAGACCCCCCCCCCCCCTCCCCCCTCTTCTCTCACCCCCGACCGTTGCTCCTTACATAATCTCCCGCGCTTCTTCCCCTTATAACTTGCCCGCCTGGCTGCTTCACGCCACTCGCCTCCCTCCTGCCACACGCTGCCTATCTACCCTTTAAACCAATAATCGAAGGAGGGATTTCCCAAATCTATAAATAACTACACGGTTAGCTATCCGCACTGGTTTGGACATCTGTGCATGGCTTGACCTAATTCACCAACCTCCTCCTAGACGCGGATAGCTACCCCAGAGCTGGCGTCTAGCACCGGCTACGCGTAGCACCAGCCCATGCATACAGCCCCAGGAGGCAGCACGCGGCTTGGATTACGAAGGCCCCAGTCACACTAGGCTTGTAAACATTTTGCGACCACTTGCGACAAAAATAATCCACATAGGTTGCCAACCTTCTTGTGATCAAAGCAAAAAGAAATGTGGGGGAAAAAGGGTTGGTGACTGCAAGGAAGACAGGTTGGCGATCGGTTGGTGATCAGTTGATGAGTGGTTGGGTCTGATTTGCAACTGGTTTGGGGCTGATTTGGTGGTTGATTGCAGATTAGTCGCAAATCAGTCCCCCACCAGCCCCCAACACTCATCGACCTCTTGCCAACCGATCGCCAACCAATCACCAACCGATCACCAACCAATCACCAACCGATCACCAACCAATCACCAACCAATCACCAACCAATCACCAACCAATCACCAACCAATCACCAACCAACCACCAACCAACCACCCACCAACCAATCACCAACCAATCACCAACCAATCACCAACCAATCACCAACCAATCACCAACCAATCACCAACCAATCACCAAGTGGCCACAGCTGGTTGCAGCAGTGTCACAGTCATTTGTCAGTCGGTGATCAGTCGGCAGTGGTTGCGGGCTGATCCCCAACCTATGAAAATGGTTGGTGATCTCAACGTGACCATTTTGGTCATCAGGATATTTTTGGTACGACACCTGCAACCTCCTTGCAACCAAATTGGTCTCCAGGAGGTCGGTACCACTCAGAACCAAATAGCGACCACATGCGCCCACTTTGCGACCATTTGCAACCACCTGGTTTTTTTTATCAAGCGATCGCAAAATGGTCACAAGCCTAGTATGACTGGGGTAGAACTCACTTATGTATATGGTCACAGTAAAACATGTTATTAAGATAGCTAAACCAAAAACAGAAAACCATGTCACTGTGGCAGCATTAAGGGCAGTTGATGTATGGAACTCCCAACATCTCCCGACCAGCCACTGCAGGGACAAATAGTTTTGTGCCTGTCTTGACATGTTCTTGCTGGTGTGAAACCTGTATTTGCTCCCCGAGAGAGTGCCGCTGGTAACTTGTAAAAGCCAGCAGCACTTCAACACTTTTGCAGGCAGCTTTCATGAAATGTACAACCGCACAAAACACCATACCGGCTCGGTCGTCACCCATGTTACCAAGGACCGCGCTGCTCGAGCTCATCTTCCAGACTGGACACCTCATGAGTATGTCATCAGACAGGCTACCAAAGCAGATCCTCTATTCTCAACTGTCTTCTGGTTACAGAAAGAGAGGGTGCCCTCATCTCCGGTTCAAGGATATCATCAAGAGAAACCTGAAGCTGAGAGACATTAAGACCGACTCATGGACGCAACTCTCACAGCAGAGAGCTAAATGGAGAGCGGCAGTCAAGTAATGAAAGCAGTCTTTGTCGCATCGCGACTGACAGCATGATGATAATGATGATGATAATCTTCCTACCACAATGAGTTAATTAAGAAATGATTTATGCACCATTCCTAATGGGGACCTTTCAGTTTGCATGAGTCTCTCGTCAGATGGCGCACCATGCCGGTCTCTGTAATGCTTTGGTTGGATAGACTATTAGAAGCAGTTCCTTCTACTATCAAGTGTCTGTAAATAAGAGGGGGTGTAGTGGGGATTGAGGGGTGTAGTTGGGTTGAGGTGTGTATGGTGGGGGCATATGTTTGTGTGGTGGGGGTGTATGTTTGTGTGGTGGGTGTGTAGGGGTGTGTGGTGGAGGTGTAGGGGCGTGGTGAGGATTTTGGTGTGTGTGGTGGGGGGATGGGGGGATTTATGGGGGTGTGGTGGGGTGTAGGTGTATAGGGTGGGTGTGTGGGGGTGTATGTTTGTGTGATGGAGGTGTGTGGTGAGGATTTTGGTGTGTGTGGATTTAGGGGTGTGTGGTGGGGGTGTAGGGGTGTGTGGTGAGTGGGTATGGTGTGGGTGGGGTGTAGGTGTATGGTGTATGTGTGGTGGGGGCGTATGTTTGTGTGGTGGGTGTGTTGTGGAGGTGTAGAGGATTTTGGGGTGTGTGGTGGGGGTGTATGAGGATTTATGCATGTATGGTGGGGGTATAGGGGTGTGTGGTGAGTGGGTATTGTGGGGCTCAGGGATGTGGTGGGGGTTTAGGGATGTGGTGGGGGTGTATGTGGGTGTGGTGGGTGTTGATGGTGTGTGTGGTGGGGGTGTAGGTGGTTTGTGGTGCAGGTTTAGGGGCACAGAACGGCACCTCACAATCTTTAGCATCCCTAAACCCCCACGACACACCTAGACCCCCACCACAGCCCTAAACCCCCATGGCACATCCCACGACACACACCTATACCCCCAGTACTCCTTACACCCCAACCACACACTTAAACCCCCACCACACTTACACCCCCACCACACACCCTCACCCTCACCACACACACATCACACCTACACTACCACACACACACCTACACCCTCACCACACACACCTACACCTCAATCACACACACCTACACCCCCACCACATCCCTACACCACCACACACCTACACCCCCACCACACACCTACACCCCCACCACATCCCTAAGCCCTCACCACACATCTACACCCCCACCACACCACCCCCACCACACACCTACACCCCCAACCCTCAGCACACACCTACACCCCACCACACACCAACACCCCACCACACACCCCTACCCCCACCATACACCCTCACCACACCCCTAAACCCTCACCACACACCTACACCCCCACCACACCCCTAAACCATCACCACACAATACACCCCCACCACACACATAGCTACACTCCCACATCCATAAACCCCTACCACACACCCCCACCACCAACACACACACACTTACACCCTTCTATCCAACATGATGGCTGACTTGGACCGGGAACGGGTGCTGCCACCAAGTGTATGGCGAGAGAAATGGCTCATGAAAGCTCCCCATGCCAAGTCACCCACCCAAAATGACCACTCCACAAGGTGCTTTTGTTTCTCCCTTTGTACTCACCAAACTATGTAAAAAAAATGAATTCAGACCATTGTATTTCAAATAACACTTCTGTCTATTTCAATAGCTGATTTTAGTACTAAACTTAGGCCTAGTTAATCTCATCTTGCCATAGTTTTGTCCCGATGTGTCTTCCTCCACCGATTGTAAATATTGTGAATTAAAAATAACATCCCCTTACCCTTACCTTAAGTTAAAGTTGCCCGGTGTGTAAAAGAAGACGTCTCACATACCGATATATTACACGGTGTAACCCACTAAGACAACAAACGAAATCTGAATGTAATGTATGAATGATGTAATGGGTGTGATTCCCTCATCACATTCACATGACCAAATATGGTACCCCACTCTCTTTAGGCCGCACTTGCACACCTCTACATATTCAATTACACAAACTGAAACTGCAACTAGGTGTTGTACCCAATGTGGGTTTCCCCCTTGGCCATAGAGATGCATGGTGGAGTTCTCGGTGGCTGAATTGGACAAGTATTAAGTCGTACCTTCTTGGGTCAATAGTAAAGAACAATGCAATCTGTTGAATGTGTGAGGTGAGTGGGGCGGCTGGCAGTAGGCCTAGGGGCGGGCGGTGTGTTATTACTGAAGGCTACGTTACTGGTGAGGCTTACACTACTTGCTGTGCACATATCAATGCAGTGTGGGTTCCATGCCTACTTTATGTTGACACAAACGCACACAGTTGTCTCCTACGACACTCACCTTCCGATTGACGCAACCTTTGCCCGCTGCAGACCCCAACAACTGAACCGTCTGAGGGCCAGCTACCGCCAACATCCCGTCACGCCGTGTCAACACGCAGGGTCAAGGTCGCTGCAGAGATCACCAATGTATGGTGACCCAGTTCTAATTCAGAGAACAGGTAGGTCGCCATGCTTTTGACGGCGTGTGACGCCGTCAACTTTACGCCGGTTAGCGCCGTCTTACGGCGCAAAACGGCGGGGAGTGCTACGAGTGCAACGTCCCCGTGAAAGTCTGAATGCTTTGACGCACACGGTTGCTAATGTCGACCTATTTTCCAGGCTCCGTGGAGAAGCTTTAATGGTTGGTTGTTGGAATTTTACATCCTGGCAACATCTAAGGTCATATCAAGATGGAAAACTTTAATAGCGTTCAGAGTATTTGTATGTGTTTCCCTCGGACTAGAATACTTAATAGAAGGATTAAGCTGGCTCAACTAAATCACTTGCGTTCAGATGCGCAACTTACGCATACATATGCATACTTACATACATACATGCATACATACAAACATACACACATACATGCACACATACATACACATGCATCCACACATACATCCAGACATACATACATACACACATACATCCACACATACATACACACATACATACATACACAGATACATAGACACATATGTATACACACATAAATACACACATGTCGAGTCGGTTACAGTTGAATCAGGTACAGTTGAGTCAAGTTGTGTAAAGTCCAGTCGTGTATTAAGTGGTGTAAACTCAAGTCGTGTAAAGTCAAGTCGGTTAAAGTCAAGTTCCCGACTTTGCCCGACTTTTCCCGACTTTGCCTGACTTAGCCTGACTTTGCCTGACTTTGCCTGACTTTGCCTGACTCTCCTCGACTCTACCCTATCTGACTCGACTCTACCCGACTCTACTCGAATATACCCGCCTTTAATCGACTCTACCCGACTCTACCCGACTCGACTCTACCTGACTCGACTCTACCCGACTCGACTACCTGACTTCACTCTACTCGACTCTACCCGACTCGACTCTACCTGGATCGACTACCTGAATCGACTCTACCAGAATTGACTCTTACGAATCCACTCTACCCAAATCGATGCTACCCGAATTGACTCAACTGTACCATATTCGACGGTAACCGACTTGACTCTACCCGACTCGACTCTACCCGACTCGACTCTACCCGACTCGACTCTACCCTACTCAACTCTACTCGACCAGTCTTTACCCGACCTCACTTTATCCGACCTCACTCTCAATCAATCAATAGTTTCGTCCTCTAGTCGAGGGTTGGATGCAATGGTTCTCCACTTGTCCCGATGGTGTGCTGTTCTGATAGACTGTGAATAATTCAAGCCTGTCCACTGTGAAATATTTGTAAACCATGATGTTCTTGGTCTCCCTCTCCCTCTGCTGCCATTCACCTTCCCTTCCAACAATGTACGGTATATTGAACTCTGACGAATGATGTGGCCAAAATAAATAAGTTTCTTTGTCTGTATAGTGGCAAACAAGCTTTTCTTAGTTTTAATTTTTCTAAGAACTTCTTTGTTGGTGATCTTCTTTGTCCATGATATTTTCATCATCCTTCGATAAGTCCACATCTCAAATGCTGCTAAACGTTTGTACATTTTCTTAGAGATTGACCATGTCTCAGCCCCATACATTAGAGTAGACCACACATAACACTGAAGAATACGCTTCCTTGTTTGTATTAATATCTTACTTGATGTTAACACTCTATACATTTTGGAGAATGTTGTTCGGGCTATTGTTATCCTTCTTTTAATTTCTTCCTCACATCTCCCATCATTTGTAATCTTTTGCCCGAGATATATGAATTCGGATACTTGTTCTATGTTTGTGCCATCTACGGTTATATTGATATTTGGTTTATCTGTCTTTTTACTTATGACCATTGTTTTGGTCTTCCTGGCATTCATCTTCATGTTGAATAGTATCCCAGCTTTATTGATTCTATTCACTATATCTTGTAGGTTTTTCTCACTGTCTGCTAGTATTACACTGTCATCGGCATATCTAAGATTGTTGACGTTCATGCCACCTATTGTCACTCCCTTGCAATCTTCAATGTGTCTGAAAATCGAACTCACTCTAACCGACCTCAATTTACCCGACTTGACTTTACACGACTTGATTTTACACGACTTGACTTTACACGACTTGACAAACCTTGACTTTACACGGCTTGACTTTACACGACTTGACTTTACAAACCTTGACTTTACACGACTTGACTTTACACATTTTGACTTTACACGACTTGAGTTTACACAACTTGACTTTACACAACTTGACTTTACATGACTTGACTTTACCCGACTTGTAAAGGTTGTGTAAAGACAGGGTCATGTAAAGTCCGGTCCTGTAAAGTCTGGTCATGTAAAGTCAGGTCATGTAAAGTCAGGTCATGTAAAGTCAGGTCATGTAAAGTCAGGTCATGTAAAGACAAGTTGTGCAAAGTCAGGTCATGTAAAGGCAAGTCACATAAAGTCAAGTCATGTAAAGTCAGGTCATGTAAAGGTAAGTCGTGTAAAGTCAGGTCATATAAAGTCAAGTCGTGTAAAGTCAAGTTGGGTAAAGTCAAGACGGGTAAAGTCAAGATGGCTAAAGTCAAGTCGTGTAAAGTCATGTCGTGTAAAATCAAGTGGTGTAAAGTCAAGTGGTGTAAAGTCAAGTGGGGTTAAGTCAAGTGGGGTAAAGTCAAGTGGGGTAAAGTCAAGTCATGTAAAGTCAAGTCATGTAAAGTTGTGTAAAGTCGAGTCATGTAAAGTCAAGTTGGGTAAAGTCAAGTCGGGTAAAGTCAGGTCGGGTAAAGTCAGGTTGTGCAAAGTCAGGTCGTGTAAAGTCAAGTCGTGTAAAGTCAAGTCAGGTAAAGTCAAGTCGGGTAAAGTCAAGTCGGGTAAAGTCAAGTTGGGTAAAGTCAGGTCGTGTAAAGTCAGGTCATGTAGAGTCAAGTTGTGTCAAGTCAAGTCTTGTAAAGTCAAGTTGTGTCAAGTCAAGTCTTATAAAGTCAAGTCGTGTAAAGTCAAGTCGTGCAAAGTCAAGTCGGGTAAAGTCAAGTCGGCTAGAGTGAGTTTCGGTAGAATGAGGTTGGGTAGAGTGAGGTCGGGTAGAGTGAGGTCGGGTAGAGTGAGGTCGAGTAAAGTGAGGTCGGGTAAAGTGAGGTCAGGTAAAGTGAGGTTGGGTAAAGTGAGGTCGGGTAAAGCGAGGTCGGGTAAAGTCTGGTCGGGTAAAGCCAGGTCTGATAAAGTGAGGTCGGGTAAAGTCAAGTGGGTAATATATGTGTATAGCTTTTGTGGCGCGTGCCGTCCGCGTCCAGTGTGTTCGCATTTTGTTCATATTTCCGCATGAGAAACGCATGCCGTCCGCTTGTACTTGCCGCCCGCGCGACGCACGCATCCTGTCTGTCCGTAACTTAAAGCCCTGAAGCGTCGACATAAAGTCTGAATGGGAGCGTTGGCTTGCGCCGTATTGAAACGTGTAGCGCCGTCTAGCGCCGTGTTGCGCCGTCAAAAGTGTAAACAGGGCTTTACATATATATATATATATATATATATATATATATATATATATATATATATATATATACACGGATATATGTGGCCATATATATATGTTGTCGCAGGACCCAGAAAAGTTCACACAATTCCAGGCCCCGGTGTGAGGTGAGACTGTAACATAAAAACCCACCCTAAGATGGTCTTGATTAAACCTTTAAAGTATATTATTAATCTACATGATTTCATCAACTAATCACCACAACACTAACGGGCTTAATAGATAAGCATTGTTACCATATATTCAGCATCTTACATTCCAAACTCATGTGGACATATCAATAACCAAGGTTATCAATTTTGTTTATAATCCGTTGGTTAGCAGCCGTGTCATGGAGACAGTGCTGTGGGAGTAATTAGACTACCGTCTGCCAACAGTTCTACGGCAGTGTGATTGGTGGAAACTGCAGCCCTTAGAACACTTTGGTTTGAGCATTCTGGGTAATTTCCAGCGGAACAGTGTCTGGACATCACCGCCTGAGGACAGGAGGAAGTGCTGCCACTCCATTTTTCCATACTGTCTGCGTAAAGTGGAGCACTCCGGGAGACCCGGTGTCGCAGTTTCAGTTCCCAGCAGTTGAAGTTCCCACAATTGCTTCTGCGCATGCGTCAACATCTAACCAAAACCAGCTAGAAACAAATCGCTTGGTACACATATAGAAAACATGTTTACCAACACGATTATATTAAATTGATATGGTTAGGGTTCTGGATTTCTATTAATTTTGAATAATGTTTTGCACTGCGCGTACCACCAAACTCAACGGATTGTCAATGTTCGTGAGCAATCTTCATGCAGAAAAAGTGAAATATCTCTAAAACCACACCACCTAGAAACAAATCGCTTGGTACACATATAGAAAACATGTTTACCGAAAAGATTATATTAAATTTATAAGGTTAGTCACACTGACACTATAGTGACAGCGATTTGCGGTGATCGGCGATGGTTTAAATCTGGCTAATGTTGACACATGCGCAGAGAATGCTTTGATGCATGCATAGATGCTTTTGTGGGAACTTCAACTGCTGGGAACTGAAACTGCGACACCGGGCTTACCCCAGACACGTGGGGGGTCAGGGGTCATGAAGGGTAGCTGGAGCGCCTCCTGGTGCGCTAGATTTCCTCACATCTTGTTTCTTAGTTGTTTTGTAGTTTAAGTTCCCCCCACCTGAGGGCAGGCACCTGGTAGGAGTGTGTTTCCATTCACACCTGTTACCCGGGTGGTATGCGGCGGTCTAGGTGGTCTATCACGCCTGGGACCAGTGGGAGGTGGTGACTAGGCAGCGTCCATCTGTTTATCACAGAGCGTCTAACCCACTGGCCTGGCCCACTTTTGGTCGGCATGTTGCAAAGCCGCCTACACCCCGTGACCCTTCTCACCCTGACAACCATGCCTCGTCAGGAATCACGCCTTGTCTCGCTCTCTTCTCAGCCCCTGCCGCCACGCCTGATGTAATGTATGGTAACGAAGCAATCGGACCATCGCTTGGTCACGTGGTGAAGTACCACCCTGGTGTTGTCATAGAGTTCACGTGGTGGTGCAATGCTAATAATAAACCAATTACTAACTAATTCTTTACTACATTACAACTTACACCTTCAGTTCAGAACTTAGAATAGATTTGTCTTCTGATCATCTGATTAAATTAGGCATCTTGGATAGTGGCCACTTGACCACTTGATGCTCATGCACCATTCTCTGGAGGTAGATTTATATGCGTTTCAAAGAGGGAAACTAGTACAAACGGCACTGCTATAGAATAGATAAGCCGAAACATGCAATTCAACATGTAAAAATATATGGATTTTCGGTTCGCAATTATATATTGGCAGAGAGCATTATTATTCTCGGGTGATGGAGTGGGGACCAAGGTTATGTAATAGAAAAGCAATGGGTGCCCACTCACTGTTTGACATATTAGACTATTTGAAATATATGTTAATACATAGTGCCCAAGATTATGACGAGATGTTTCTATATAAGAGACAGTTAATGTTTGGTGAAATGTTCTCTCTATGCACCAGTAAGGGTGCAAGTGGAGGAGAAGGAGATTTTAATATATATATATTTATTGTAACTGTCTGCAACTACCTGTTACCACAGGACCAATGGGCACGCACACCCAGCCACTCTGCGTGTATGTGGTATTTCTGGGGCTCAGACGGCCGGGCATTCCAGATATATTACAAACAGGTGGAAAACATGATATGCGAATCTATCTATACCTTGTTCATCACTAACCAATAGCAGTTTATTATGTAAGAACGTTATAGTGACCAAGGTTATTATAACAAAAGTAATGTGCATACGCAATACACCCAGGAGGAGGCATCTCAGGAGGAGGAGGGCGGAGGCCGGGGGCGGGGGCGGGGGCGGGGGCGGCGTGCCTGGAGACTCACCGGACCGGTGTGGCAGTAAATCGCAAACCCCTGGAAATTGCACACCCCGGGGTTTGCGATTTACTAGGAAATCACAAACCCCCCCTGGAAATCGCAAACCCCCCTTTGTTTTGGGACAGATTCGGGCCAAATCTATTCAATGCGACCATATTTAACAGAATTATATACTCAAATCGTGAAATTTCATTAAATTAACCCTAAATTCGAAGCGTTATTAAGGCAACCGCCGCATTGGCGGCGATATTAATCGCCGAACGTAATGTAAACAAATCGCCGCCGCATCGACGTCGCGTTCCATACTGGCGGCGGCGGCGATTTGTTTACTTTACGTTCGTCGATTCGAAAATATAACTAGTAATATCGCCGCCAATGCGGCGGTAGCCTTAATAACGCGTCGAATTTAGGGTTAAATTGGTAGCCAAATAAGTGAAATTTGACCAATTTAACCCTAAATTCGACGAACGTAAAGTAAACAAATCGCCGCCGCCGCCGAATGGGGGGTTTGCAATCTCCAGGGGGGATATGCGATTTCCTAGGAAATCGCAAACCCCCCATGCCCATATATGGCATGGGGGTTTGCGATTTCCTAGGAAATCACAAGTGGGGGTTTGCGATTTACAGGGTTTGCGATTTCCTGCTACACCGGCAGGGCAAGCCGTGGCTGTCGGACTCAGGGAGGTAGACTTGGCGGGGTCGGTGCCAAGGAGTGCCCGGCGGCCCGGATGGCCGATCCCGACCGGGGAGCCGCCCGCTCACATCCGGCGCACTGAGCGGCAGGATGCCATGGGACAGGCGGGACGACGCGAGGCTCAACACGAGGCACTTCAAGCTGCTGGAGCATAGTGAACGCTCTGTCACTACCCGCTGGCCGCACAACTTCCGGCAAGGTGAGCAGGCGCGGGGCATGGTGTGGGGGAACAATGGGGGGGGGGTGGGGCACAGTGGAGGGTGCATGGTGTGTTGTAGGCAATGTGGGGCGCAGTTTGGGCAATGTGGTGCACAATGCAGGGCAACAATGTGAGGTACGGAATGAGAGGTACAGAATGTGAGGTAAACAATTAGAGGTACAGAATGGGAGGCACACAAAATGAAGTATGCAATGGAAAGTTTATAATGGGAGGCACAGAATGTGAGGTACGCAATGTGAGGTTCACAATGTGAGGTACATAATATGAGGTGAACAGTGAGATACACAATAGTGGCACACAATCGTGCTACACAATGGTGGCACACAATGTGAGGCACACAGTGTGGTGCATCACACTGCAGCAGTGCGGTGCTTCTGCCAAACCTTCAGACACTTCCGCCTGGAGTAGGGCCGGCCTCGTAAACTTTCCGTGTCGGGCTCCACTTCCGGCCTCTCACTTCACGGCTGCAGCACCTGTTAATTGCCTGCTGCCAGCACAGGGTCACCCGTCAAGGTCATCCATGCTGTGCCCATCTCCGGTCATTTCTCCCCAGTCGCACGCGTCGCATCATATATCTTCTTATAAAAGAAATCATGGGTCGTGTGTAGGTAGATAGGGGCGTCAACAAAATGTGGACAGGTTGCACTTGGTTTTACAAGCGGTTGTGTTAAGATAACATACCGGAGAGTATAATATAAATATATACATATATATATACAGTTTGTTGTTTGTTGTTGTTTTACATCCTAGCAACATCTAAGGTCATATCAGGACGGGTACCGACTTGTGACAGTGCGCACTTATGGTGACTTTATAGTGCTGTCCGACTGGGAAACCAGGCCGCCGGCACCATGACCTGGTATCCCACTCAGTCACATTATCCTGACACTGAGCACACCAGTCCTTGCCCTATCCTAATAATGCCGAGCGCCTGGCTAGGAAGCAACAAGTATCAATTTTAAAGTCATTGGTTTGACTCGACCGGGACTCGAACCCACGACCCCACGATCTACCAGCACAGGAGACGGACGCTCTAACTCATTCGGCCATCCCGTCTGGTTATATATATACAGTTGGTTGGTTGTTGGAGCTTTATGCCTTGGTAACATCTAAGGTCATACTATGACGGGTACTGGCTTGTGACAGTGCACACTCATGTTGACTTTATAGTGCTTCCCGACTGTGAGACGAGGCCGCCAGCACCATGATCACTGCCGTAGCTAGGAACCTTTGTTTGGCGGGCAGATACATTCTTGGTATGTACTGAAGGCACAAAGCACTAGATACATTCCTGGTATGTGCTGAAGGCACAAGGCACTAGAGGAGTCTAGGGTTATGCCTGCATCAGACATAGATATAATATCTGTTGTGATCGGGATTGTCCAGATTAATAAAATACCGAACTGAAAATATGCCTCTCCACTTCCGGTTCAGCGAATAAGCTGCTTTTACCTCATTGAAATAGCAGTGGAAAGCGTGAACCTTTTGGACACGTGACTTTCTCATACAAAATGTTCCATTAATACATTATGGCTATATGCTATTTAATTATTAGACCCGACATGTATTACAAATAAATACGCAGTTTGTAGGGTGCCTGATACACACATAGCTGGGCTCCAACTTGTATGTCATGCACAGTAGTGGGTGCGCAGTAGTGAGCTAATTAGGTCAGTGCTTAGCCCCTGAAAGGATACGTGAAGGTGAGACGCCTGAACTGGGGCAGCTTTCCAATACGCCGGTTCTTACGGGTGGAACTATCAGTCTTCCACCCGTACGCTGAGATAACTTCTCACATGCTGTGGTTGCTATGCAGAATTATGCCTGTGCAGTGAAACAACTTTCCTATACGCAGTGGCTGTCATAGAGATGGATTTAGGGCTTCTACTTGTGCTATATGGCAACGTTCATATGCACAGAGTGGTTACCATGGAAATATACTATGTCTACATGTGCGCTGTGAATCTTCTCCCGGACTGATTATCAATGAGAGTGTGAGTACGGATCGTACACAGGGGCAGCTGGAACAACATGGCTTCAAACTCATTATACACGACTAGAGAACAAAGAAAGGCACACTGTGGTAGGGAACCGACCATAAATGTAAACACCCTGCGGAATGTCTCAACACACACACAAACCACCATTCTAGAACGCATCTTGGAGTTTCCATGCGCAATAGACCCCCCCCCCCCCCCTCCATGAGTACAAATACACCACGAGTACCTACTAGACCCGCACCAATACAGGGCATGACCTTTCTAACTCTTTCACAGCTATCAGTTTATCACCACGTAACTTTGGCTACTTATTCCCCGAAACTCTCCTAGACGACGTTAACGGGACTCGACGAATTGATGTCTTCATCGATACATATTTACTACTAGGCCGCTAAGGAGGGAGAGGGTGAGGGTGAGGGAGAGGGAGTAGGGAGAGGGAGTAGCGAGGGGGAGTAGAGAGAGGGAGAGGGGACAGAGAGAGGGTAAGGGGGAGAGTGTGAAGGAGGAAGTAGAGAGGATGAGAGAGAGGTGGACGGGAGTGGCGGAAGGAGGGAGCAGGGATAGAGAGAGAGACGAAAAGAGTGAAAAGAAGGAGGAGTAACTGGAAGTGACGTCGGCCGCCCAGATCCGATCTGCCTTGGCGCTCCCTCTGCTCAGTTACCCGGATGTCCGTGTCCCCCTTGCGACGAGTCCCGCCAACTGCTGCCACCAGGGGGCAGTCATTTCTGTTTGGGGTGAAGATAAATTCTTGGAACGGCTGAAGGCGCGAGGCACTAGGGGCAGTCTGTGGGGGTGTGCCCTCAAGGACATTTTGAAATGTAGAGGCTGTGAAATTGCATTTCTAGCCATTTCCGAGAGGTTACTTCATGTGTTTTGTGTGGTGGAGGGCACCTTCCCACGATCTCCTAGGCTATTTCAATTCATCACTGATATAAATAATAAACTTATATATGTTGTGTAGGATTCCCATGTGTACAAGCAAAGGACACAGTGATACTCGTGGATACAATAATCTTATTACCGGCTGGGAAAAAGATCCCCAGCTCTCATCTAATAAAATAGAAATTCTCATCAACTTATACAGTCCCCCATTACCACGGGAACTGTAACTTCCTCTAGCATGGGAGGGAGACAACTCAGGGAGTTGCACAAGCGGCACCACCTGCAGGGAAAGCTTGAACTAACTTCCTTGATTAGCCACCTGTAGGGAAAGGTTGAACTAACTTCCTTCATTAGCCACCTGTAGGGAAAGGTTGAACTAACTTTCTTGATTAGCGAGCACAACAAGCGCCCCCAATCTAGGGGAATGGAGGGGAGGGGGGTGGTCTATGACTGGCAGTTTCAGCTTTTCACTTCTATACTAAGACTATAATATGAATAAGCACTGCTTAGGACCGACCCCCGCTTGAAAACGCCGTCGAGAGCAAAACAAATGCCCGTGGCCATTGTCATTGAATTTGCCGATACGCGCAGTGCAAAACGTCAATTTTATTTTAAATTAATAGATATATAGAACAACTTGACATAAACATAGTAGTCTATTGACATATAAACGCTTGAATAATTATTTATTTATTATTATACGATTCAACACAAGTATATTATTCACCAATCACTGTCATCCACCCTACTTGCTGTGTAGCAAAGTTCGACGAGCTATTTCCGTTTCCATTTGATGGATTTTGGTTATTATACGTTTCAATATACAAATGGCAGCCCCCATATAAGGCTATTTACATTTCCCTTTGCTGGATTTTGGTTATTTCATTGTCGAGTATTGTTTATGTATATATATACACGTGTTAGTCATTAGCCTCCCCGCTGGGTGGGTCGGTATTAACTATTTGTAGAATATACATACTACCTGCTTTTATGCAGGCGGTGATTTGCTGTGTGGCTGCCTTAATGCTGGTGGGGTCCTGACCGGGCTCTACACATAGGCTTCCTGTGAATTACACATGTGGGTAGTCAGCATCCTGCTCATAGCGAATTCACGTTAAAGGCTTACAACGGCATTACAGAAGACAATGCTCACACAACCATCACACATCCAATTAAACGACAAATAAAACCTTTAGTCCCTCCAACACAGCATATAGAACTACATTGACTATATCCATGAAACTAACCAAGTAGCATATATTGCAGCAACAGAAACCGCAATTAAAGCAGTGCAGGATTAAATGCAACTTATCTGACTATCTATGGATGCCACTTAGCCATGTCTCGTGTTTAAAACTGCGTCTTCCCCCCGCCTCAGGTTCGGAGATCCCGTCAAATCGCATTGTTCGCCGACGTTCAGCGCCAGGTAAGAACATAGTTTTACTATCTAATTCAATTCGATACTTGATTTTAGACTCAGCATTATGGCAATTGCATAAAGTAATCTATAATGGGTACAGATAAGAATAAATGTGAATAATATACATGTATGAATATGAGCACTACACCACTAACAACTATCAAATTGTAGGCCTACATACAATAGCTTGTACAAATATGGCGGAGCGAAATCTGAGATTACTCTCTCCTATTTTCACAAGACCCTGAATTATAGCATTTTCTGACTTGTCAAGTCTAGTAATACATTTGAATACAGTGTACAAAGACAACATTTGTCCTAGGTGATCTTGGAACCTCCCAACCACCCCTTATACAGACACACAAATAGGCTATATACATATATATATATATATATATATATATATATATATATATATATATATATGTGCTCTATAATCTATTATGGGAATATAAACAAGGACACTGTCATCTTCAGCTATATTCGTATTGTTATTTGTGAACCACAGCTAATGTATGCCAGTGAATAGTTCCAGGTTTGGCCACACCGGCGCCACCTGTCAGGGGCCCTGACCACCTATAAGTCCAGACCCAATTTGACGGTCAATCTTTTACTATATATATATATACTATATATATATACTGTATATATACAGTAAAACCTCTCTAGCCGACCACCTCCACAGACCCACCACTCCCCTATATCGATCCCTTCATTTGGGTCTCAACAATACCATTGTAAGGATGTTCTAACTCCCTAAACCGACCACCTCCCTAATTGGACCACTTAAAGTCGGTCCCAATTTCGGTCGATTTAGAGAGGTTTTACTGATATATATATAAATCAGTTGCTGTATTATATGGAAGGGATTATGGGTGAACATTGACCAAAGCAAATTAGACAGCATTGATTTAGAAACCCTAAATGTAAGCTCTATATCACAACAATAACACCTTTATGAAATGGCTTAGGTATCAGGTCACTGCTTTTTCTTGTGTCAGTGGAGACTGAAATTTCAATGGAATTTGACAAACATACTTCCACAGAAAATTACCCATAAGCGATATCGAGATGGAACGGTATAGTATTAGTTTTAATTGTTCTGGTCAGATCGTCAAGCATGGCAATGGATGTCGTCATAGAGAATCTGTTAAAACCACTATATAATCATTTAAGTATTCATAACTGTAGGCATATATGGACATCGTGTGCGTCGACGGAATGCGAAGGGTTTGAACTCAACATTTGTTGTTGCTTATAGAAATGAACCAACATAAGGACCGCCAGTAAGGTACAGATCGCCCAATTATCTAATTGTGACGAGATTGACAGGAACCAGAAAACTCAGCTATCGTGACCTTTAACATTTGACCTTTGGCATTTGGCATTTGACCACCTCGACTTGCTGCCCTATATTTGCCGTGGGCAAGCCTACTTTACATATACTACTTACACATTGTGAATAACCGCTGACCCCAGCGAAGTACCAACACAATGACCCTGCCAACATAGACACAACAAGGCCAGTATAACTAGATCTTGTGTCAAATGTAATGGGTCACATTATGACGCATCGCGCAAACGTATGGCGACGAAACGTCATTGGACTACAACTATAAGGGATTCTATTCCATAGTTCTCCTGGCGGTCATTGATGTAGACTACAAGTTCATCTGGGCGGATGTCAGTGGAACCGGTTCGACATCAGATGCGCAGGTTTTCAATGACTCTGAGCTGAAGGCGGGCATCGAAGATGGTACTTTGGGTCTCCCTGCCAGCGAGCCTATCGTGAACGGCCAGGACGCTGTACCCTACTTCCTGATCGGTGACGATGCCTTCACCCTACGCCCAACAATGATGAAGCTGTACATCCGGAGGGGTATGACACATGAGGAACGCATCCTCAACTACAGGATTTCCCAAGCTAGGAGAGTCGTGGAGAATGCGTTTGGCATCCTGGCAAACCGATTCCAGGTTCTGCTCACCACGATGCAGCACCTTCCCTCCACCATGAAGCTGATCGTCACCACATGCATGATCCTACACAACATGATGAGGATGTGATATCCCATGCTCCAGAATCAGCAGCTAGACTGTGAAGAGAATGGCAACCACCATGTCATCCCCAGAGCATGGAGAGAGGACCTAAACCACCCAGACCTAGCCGCTCAAGTACCTGGCATGAACACTGGCTCCAGGGCAGGAAAGGAGCAGCGGAATCTCCTCAAGGACTGGACCAACTCCCCAGCTGGTTCTGTTGAATGGCAGGACAATATGATCTAGTGATGTCTTTGTGCTGTGATGTTATTGTACCGTGATCTCTGTCATCTGTGATATTTACTGTGAGATTTGTATGTACAAAAATGTGATAGTTCTATTGGTTTAAATAAAAGGTATCAATATCTGTTGTTGATACCGAACCAAACTTAACATGTCAGTTATTAATTTGGGTAGGGTAGTTTTCTTTAATTTTGTCTGGGCCCAATTATATACATTGACAAATTTACATCTCAGTTATTAATTTGGGTGGGGTAGGGGGCCTTTGGTGGGGTGTCCATGTTCCCCGCAGGAGCAAACAGCTCCTGCACCTCAATTTTCAAGTTGGACACTTTGGAAATCCCCAACAGCCCGGACAGATTCAGCAAACTGTCCGCTGCTCTCGGAGTACTGGTGGATTGGTTCAGCACTGCTTGGGCTGAAACCAACACCCCAACAGCAGAGCTGCCGGTCAGTTGTGGCGTTGCTGCCGGTGTGGCAGGGGCTGCCGGAGGTGATGCTGGTGAAGGTGCTGGATGTGCTGTCAGTGGTGAAGGCATCCTCACCAGTGGAGGAGGACCCATGGGCTGCTGGCCAAATAGAGCCTGGGGCTGCAGTACCGGCTGCAGTACCTGCACCGTCGGCTGGTGCTGCATCGGTCCTATTGGCTGGTGCATCGCCACCACTGGTGCAGGCAGCACCATCTGCATCATGTACTGCTGCATATACTCCTGGCTCTGTGATGCCCATGGGGATCCTGTTGGTGATTGATGTCGCCACTGGTAGGGATACGGATGGTACATCTCATTTGGTGACTGACAGAAGGACATCGACTGCCACAACGTTGCAGACAGGGGTAGCACAGGACACGCAGTGGAGGGGTTGGACCTGGCTGGGTCCACCTGCATGCGTCGCTCTTCATTGTCTACCTCTTCATCCAGCACCTCCATCAGGATGCGATAAATCCCGGCCCGCGCCTTCTTTTCTTGGACCTTGGAGATAGTCTCCATTGCGTCCCTGATGAAATTACCAAAGGTCGCCCCCACTGTCATGGCCCATGATGCAACCGGCTTCAGGGTCTCCAGCAGCTCCCCCGACTCATCGATGTGCTACTGGAGAGTTGTCATCAGACAGCTGTCCTCCTTCGCCCTGCCTTGGGCCCTGGTTGGGGGTCTGGGTCATCCCTGCTGCTCGTCCAGCCCGATCTGCACCTCAGCGCAGGCTGACTCTGCAGCCCCAGATCACCCTGATCTGCGTCTATGGTGGCAAGCACCTGCAAGACACAATAATAAAGCACCATAAGTAACATGAATACAAATTGATTGGCCAAAATGAGGTAAAGAATACAAAAAAGCACATCATTGCAAATTATAATGCCATTGAAATATATACATAGATTTATCCAGAATGAGGTCTATAATGAATAAAATCCACATCATTGCAAGTTACAATGTTAGTAAAATATATAGTACTTACAGTTCTGCAGGGCTCAGGCCGATGCCTGACAACTGAACTCAGGAAGCCGAACTTGTCCAATATCCACTGCTCCCTCTTGGTGTGCATGGGAGGCCCGTCACCGCTCTTCTTTTTGTGCAGCCGCGTGTTGCAGTCGCATAGGGACTTGAACCAGCCCTGGAGATGGCCCACAGTTTCACCCATCTTTCGCCCTGGTCCTCCCAAAGCTTCCCTTTTTTGTCCGCCCGCCTGTAGTCATAATCCTGACGTTCCATATGATGGAGTTGTCCTGCAGGAACTCCAGCATCATCTCCTCGTCTGCTGTGGTCAGAGTACAGTCACACTTCCTCACCCTCCTCTTGTTTGGCCCCTGCTGCGTGTTCGATGAAGTGGAGGCGACGGATGAGGGCCGAGACAGAGGTGGCGACGGAGACGTGGACTGCGTCTCCATCGTCTCATCTTGCTGGCTAGATGGTGATGTCCACTGAGATCCCACATGAGGAGATGCTGGAGATTGTGGTGGAGATGGTGATGTCTCCCCCATTATCCTCTTCCTGCCTTTCCCTTTCCCTTTGCTGCGTCCCTGGCCAAACTGGCTGGGCGCTGATGAGGTCTTCTTCGCTGGCATGCTGGAGGTGTTGTGAGGAGAGAGCCAGACTGCACGCTGGCGCAACGCCAAAATGCGCTGGACTGTCATTGGACATGCGTCGCTCAGGCACTGGCACTATGCTCTCATATGTTGTGCAACACATTTAACGGTTGCTAGCGGAACATTGGGAGCGTGTTATCCCAATGCTAGGTAAATGCTGCAGGCGCGAGAGGCACTCTAGCCACACATTGTGCCAAACCTTTTTTGTTTTTTTTCTCATGCGTCGACATATGTTACCACAATGTCGGACCGAAGCTACGCATACGTATACTACGTTGCACTGACGTCCAACTTTTCCCCCCGTGCCGAAAAGTTTGATGCATCTCGATGTAAAAAAGTGATTTTACGCGTTGGCGGCGCGCTTGCGAGATGCGTTGTAATGTGACAGGGCCTTAACTGCCCATACATTTTGTGTCTAGTATAACTTCCCATAAATTGTGTGACCTGGGAGCCCGAGGAGGAGGGCCCGGGAGCCGCGCCTCTGGTATAAAATAGAGGGTGGGTGGGTGCGGAAAACGAACCGTCACATTGAAGGATGGAGCCCGAATGCAGGTCAAGGGTTTAGGCAGGAAGGAGGATAGGGAGGGGGGGGGGGTCTCGGGCCCCCTCTGCCGAATCACCCGCAATTTGTAATTACGAGCCGATTCGGACAGAGGAAGTTCGAGACAGGGGTGGGAGAAAAGGGTTTTTTAATCAAGGAAGAAGTACAGGTAAACAGTGTAAGGTCAAGTGTCAATCTCAATCAGTCCACCTGGTCGATGTTAGAGGAGGGCATGAGGAGGACCTGGGAGCCCGAGGAGGAGGGCCCGGGAGCCGCACCAAAGCACAATGCCAAGGCTCTCAGGGCATCCGCTGAGACGATCTTCGGGACGTAGGCATGCACCGCGTCTGACTCACAGGTCCCCTGGGCCATGATGGCGGAGAGGTCGACCCCCCGCGCCGAGCAGGTCTGTGCCGCACCTCTGCGCAGGCTGTGGATCATGTACCTGGTGGCCACCGGGACCCCCGCGACCTCGAGGGCCGCTCGAAGGAGGGATGTGATGCCTCGGGGGAGAGGGGGGTGCCCGCACGCGCGAGGAAGGCCGGGGCATCCCCCGGCACGGGCACAAGGGCGACCGCCCTATCCCAAGCTCGCACCGGGCACAAGGGGGAGCCCAGGAGTGCTGGCACAAAGAGGGAGACCGCCTGGGCGGGGGAGCGGATGGTCTTGGACGACGCGATGCGGAGGTGAAGGCCGCCTGGGGCGCGCTGGACGTCATCGCGTCGGAGCGTGGGTGGGCCTCCCCACAGGGTGTTTGGGGGGGGGGGCGAGAGGAGGTTGGACTGCCGGATGAATCTGAAGAAGCATATGACGACTGCGGCCCAAGGGGCGACCCCAAGGTGTCCTTGGGCGAGCATATGGGCATAGATCACGGGCATCATCTGGGGTGTGATGGCCGGGGCCCTTCTGATGGGGGTAGCGAAGAGCTTCTCGCTGCCGCGCTTGACGCGTACCGCGAAGGGTGCGTCAAAGGGGTCGACGTCCCCGCCCGCCTCGCGGACCCAGGATCGAGCCCCAGAGAGGGCGTTCGCGACCGAGGGAAGGGAAGCTCGCGGTGGAGGTGGGCGATGTAGTGCCTGATGTCGTAAGCGGCCGGAGCAAGGCGCTCGGGCAGAGGGAGGAGGCAGACGCCATTGCCCCTGGCCGCGAAGTCGCGGCACCAGCGCACATCGCGGCGGAGGTCGATGTCCACGTCTGTCGTGCCGGAGGCGGGAGAAGCTCTCAGGCTGCACAGGAGACGGACCATGAACCTCCAGGCCACCGGCACACAGGTGCTGATGTTGGCGAGGCAGCCAAGGAGCCTCTGCAGGGCCTTCCTGGTGAGGGAGGGGCGCTCGAGCCAGCGCTCGCAGTCGGCGAGGACCTCGCAAAGTTTCTGTTTGGGGATGCGTAGGACCATGGCCTCCGTGTCGAGCTCGATGCCGAGCCATGTGAGTCTTACGGTGGGTGGGCAGCATTTGTCAGGGGTGAGGGCCAATCCGAGGACGGAGCATATGTCACGGAGGGCGTCGAATGCACGCATGGCCTTCAGGAAGGTGGCCTTGCAGCCGACGATGACGCGGACACAGGCCGCGGTGACGCGGACACAGGCCGCGCCCGAAGTCCTGCATCCGAGGGGCAGCGCAATACCCATGTACAGCTTGCCACCGACCATTATGCCGAAGAGGGGGGCTGACAGGGTCCGCCCTGAGCTGCCGGTACGCCCTGGAGACGTCTGCTGACCAGCAGAAAGAGCCCCTCCCCTCATGGACGATGCGCCGCCCGGCGTCTGAGGCGGCCAGCAGGCTGTAGGGCACGGGCAGCCGAGGTATTCGCGCCTGCGGATGCCCGAGTTTACACTGCGCACCTGGGGAAGGACAAGTCCACTATGACACGCCGCTTCCCTGGTGTCGACTTGGGGTGCATCATAATGGGAGTGCATTGCGCCCAGGGGGTGAAAGGGGGAACGAGGAAAGGCCCCAGCAGGGCACCTTTGATGAGCTCCTCTCCCGCATAGGTTGTTATGTGGTGGGCGAACTGGGGGTCATCTCAGTGATTGTGGAAGGTAGGCATTGGTGGCCCCGGCACGGTGTAGTTCGCCGGAAAGCCATACTCGAGGTGGTCCGCCAGCAGGTCGTCGTGGTGGCCGCGAAGCATTTCACACCAAGCGGGAATGAGGAGGTCCGAGGGGATCGGGACTCGGGTGGCCAAATAGTTCGGAAGCCCCGAGTCCTGGGCCGCCGTGTACACCGCCGCGTAATCGGATTAGTCGGCCCAGCGTTCGCCCAACAAGATGGGCCAGAAGGTGTTGCCCTGTACTCGAGGGGGGAGTAGCCGCACTCCGGGGTGGGGGCGGCGGACTGCTGCAGGGTGAGATCCATGGCCTCGTGCACCGTCTCGCAGTCGCCGGGGTTGTGCCGCAGAGCCGCCACGGTCACATCACAGAGCAGGCAGGCATCACTGCTGGAGAGTGGTGTCTGCGTCGATGTATTGGGGAGTGGCGTAGGCATCGATGTATTGATGCCGGGCCGGCCGTGAGCTTCGAAGGCGGTGTAGGCTGGCGAGTGTGGCGCGGGGGCGGGGCCGAGGAAGCGGGGGGGCCCACCGGGCACCAGCGGTCGTGACGTCAATGCGAGGAATCCCCGGTGGAACCCGGCCGGCCCTCGCTGGTTCGGGCGGCCCGGGGGCACCCCGGGTGTGCCAGCCGGTCCGGTGGGAACCAGCGGCTGCCATGACGTCATTAGGGAGTATCCCCGAGCCCGCCCTCGTGGGAAAGCCCGGGGGGAAGCCGTACGGCTTCGTTACAATGTCAACAACGGGGCGGAGGGCGGCGGGATGCGCCGCCGCCACAGAGGGGGGGCGGCTAATGTCAGGGGAGGGCGGCTCGGCCGCACGGCGAGGCGAGGGACAGGCAGGAGGGTCAACAACAATCATACGGCGGGAGACGGTGGTTGATTCTACCCACCGTATTCCTAAAAATCCAATTGCGACTTCTTAACCGGTCTGTCCCGTGACTTCTTTGAGTAGCAGCACGCCTCCGTATGGTTTGTTGCAATCCTGCGAACGTTGGCGCAGTATCCGCATATGTGAGCAAGCTTTTGGGCGCCCGTCCCGTGGGATTTGCCCTTCTGTGCCTTGTCGCAAGTTGCTGGATCCTTGTTCCAGGCGGATCCCTTACGGCTGTCTTGTCGTACTGGTTGCGGGGGTCCCCGCCTCCTTTCTGCTGCTGTTGCTTCCCGGCGTGGTGGTGCTCAGTCGGGGCAGCTGAAGTCACGGGGGCGTGTCCCGCCATCGCTATTACTTCCATCCGTACAGCATTTACGGTCACCGTATCGTTCCAACCGTGGGGGACCCTGCCGTCCGCTATCCTCGTAAATATTTCTTCTGAATAACGTCTCACTACGTTCCAGCCGAGGGTGCAATTGTCTTGCGCCACCATCTGATGCCGGGATAGGGCCTCCAAGGCGCTGCCCGGGAAGGCACGCTGGTTCTCTAGACGCTTTAAACCCAACGTGTACTCTTCCCGAGTCGCTTCCCCCTTTTTTATGGCTTTCCCCTCATCCCCCCTCTCTACTAGGTCATACGGGAACAAATACTTAGCTGGTATACCTTTTTTGTGGATGTGTGACTTGCCGTCTGCTGCCGCGACTATCAGGCGAACCGCCTCCTCCGCCGTTAAGTGGGTGCCCCTGCCGTACACGTCGTCGTCTTGTTGGCGGTCGGTCCAGCAGAATGGGCGGCGGGGATCACCGTCGCGGCCCCCTCGGTGGCACGGCGACGGGGAGGGGGACGACCAGACGCTGATGGGGGATCCATAGCGGCTCGCCCGGTTTGCGTGTCTACCGGCCTGGCTCCTGTGCGTGTTTTCCCTCGGGGAGGCCGGCGACAGTGTCCGAGCGCGGCTTCGGAAACGCCTGGCCGGTGATCCGTGGCGTGGGTGGCTCGATGCTCCGTGGTGTGGCCGGGCTAGTGGTGTTGGTGGGGCGGAGGGCGACCTGGTGGCTTCCGGGGGACCATGCATTGGCTGTGGTGGCGTTGAGCGCGGCGGTGGCTTCCATGAGCACCTTACTGTGTGCCGCCATCTCGTCTCTCTGTCGAGCGGTGTGGGCCTCCAAAGCACCCCACCGCCTCTCGATGGCGTCGATGGACGCCTACATTTTAACCATCCCGTCAGCCTGCTTTGCTCTAGCCGACGGCTTTTTGGGTCGGATCGACTTCCGACGGCGGGGACCGTGGGCTGGTAGGTGTGCTGCCATCTTTGGCACTGGGCGAGTCGCTCGGGTCTGGTTGCGAGGATGCCTCCACTCTCTTGGTGGTGCGTTTCGCCGGCCGGCCCCTCAGATTTGTGGCGCATCGTGTCCTCTGCATCTTGCTTTTGTAGTGGTCTGCACTGACCTCTCAGGCAAGTAACCACATAGACAGGTAGGCGTGGGGAGTGTATTGATATCAGGGAGCCTAGGTGGTGTAATGGTTAGCACACTGGCCCGGAATGCAAAGAGATGCGGGTTCGAGTCCCGCTCTAGGCACAGTATTTCCCATTTTCATCACCCCCACGACACTGGTTGCCGTGATCAGGATCCTGTACAAGCTTTGCGCTGTATGGTTGTTGAACCTACCCTGTGTATGTATGTGTTAGTGCATTGCCTGTATGTATGTAATTGTAAGCATTACAAGACTTACATTTCCAGGGGGACGAGTGTAGTGGTCTGCACTGACCTCTCAGGCAAGTAACCACATAGACAGGTAGGCGTGGGGAGTGTATTGATATCAGGGAGCCTAGGTGGTGTAATGGTTAGCACACTGGCCCGGAATGCAAAGAGATGCGGGTTCGAGTCCCGCTCTAGGCACAGTATTTCCCATTTTCATCACCCCCACGACACTTTTTAACGTGGGTGTGCTTTTTTCCCGCTGTATGTGCAGCATTTTGACATGGGTATGGACGTGGGTGGAAGCGTACAAAAACGAACCATCACGTTGAAGGATGGAGCCTGAATGCAGGTCAAGGGTTTAGGCGGGAAGGAGGATAAGGAGAGGGGGGGGGGGAGTCTCGGACCCCTCCGCCGAATCACCCGCAATTCGTAATTATGAGCCGATGAAATGGGAAATATTGCATCTGGAGCAGGATTCTAACCCACACGTCTTGCCACTCTGGAGCTAGCATGCTACGATTTACACTCCTAGGCTCCTTGATGCAATAACCATATCCACGCCTACATGTCTATGTGGCTAATTCCCGAGAGGTCATTGCAGACTACTACACTATTTTTAGACTGCTTGTAATGGGAGCTACTCGGAAACACGGCAAGGCACCATCACCCCTCAACGTGCCATGCACGCACGACTACGCACGCCCACGCGCACACGGCTCTGCGCACACCACCACCCCTTCCGGTGGTACATTTCTATACATACAAAAACTTGGCTCCACAGCACACCCCACCCCGACGGGTCGTCTATAATGGCCTCACACTGGTGAATTGGGAGCAGGAAATTCACAACAAGTACATCCATACAGAACCATAGCTAGGAATGTTTGTTTGGGGTGGCGCAGATACATTCTTGGAATGGACGACCGCATGCTGAAGGCATGAGGCACTAGGGGACGGCCTGGGGGTGTGCCCCACCCCTTCCTGGACATTTTGAAATCTACAGGCTCTGAAATACAATTTCCACCCATTTGACGGAAGTTATATACTTAAAATGTAAATATAAATAACAGTAAGTAGTCACATTATTTATGTTTAAGCTTCGCATGAGTGTCTTTTTTTGTTTTCGGGGAGGGGTGGGGGGGGGGGGGGGGGGGGGGGAGGAGGGATCAGGGGTGTTAGGGGAGGGGACAACCAACCCCCTTTCCCTCCGCTAGCTAATACCCTGCTCTAGTAGGCCTCCTGTAATGCCCCTTGTAGTGGTACAATACGATGCATTTCAAACATCAATATTTTCTTTTGATGTTGCTCAAACCTAATGTAACGTTTTGATGCAACATTTCAATATCGTAGGACACAACTATAAAGTTATGGATGCAGATCGACATTCTGGGGCCATGATAAGGCGTACTAACTGGTCCGGCTATCTATAACCATTTCGGAAGGTATTGGCTAGTACCGGTGGGCCTATAGACAAAGGTGACACATTTTCATTGAAATTAGGCCCTCAATTGCATACTCACTTCATTCTCTCTTCATAAAAACACTGCCTAGTATTAGTTAGTACAGCAGTGTTTATGAAAGTAATGCAATTTTATTACTTATGGTATTCCGACCGTAATGGTTCAGTTTACTCAATTATTAATCTCAATCCGCTTGAGAAATCTACGGTTGAACTTTTGATTTATTAAGTCATTCATCTAGAGGTTTTGTGTGCACACTCAAACCCCTTCCCTCTTGGAATGTGCACGTTAAGTTAACTATTCAATATTGTAGTTTTGGGCCACCGGGGCTGCCCAATAACAGCCATTTGTGTTTCTTTAAAGTTGCATAGTCCGATTAAAGCATCACATTTTCAAAAGCAAGACACCCATCTAGATTTGAACCCACAGATACAACTTAGATACTTGTGTTCATATTAAGTATGTGTTGCTACATAGAAGGGCATGACTGGACTGGGCGGCCGAATGAGTTGAGCGTCCGTCTCTCGCTTTTGTAGATCATGCGATTCGATCCCACAGGTCCGAACCCTGGTCGAGTCAAACCAATGACTTAAAAATGTACACTGTCTTGTCGCTTCCTAGCCAGGTGCTCGGCATAATTAGGATAGGACAATGAATTGTTGGCTCAGTGTCAGGATAATGTGATCTATCGGGTCATGGTGCTGGCAGCCTGGTCTACCAGTGGGGCAGCACTACAAGTCACCATGAGTGCACACAGTCACAAGTCGGTAGCTGTCCTGATATGACCTTAGATGTTGCCAGGACGTAAAACTCCCACAACCAACCAACTAGAAGGACACACTAAATCAATTGAACAGAACCTGTTAGTGTTACGGCTGAAACCAACAAGTATGCCAACCTTAACTTACGTTTTCGAATATCCCCTAAATTAGTCATTTGATATCAAAGTTGCTTCAAACTAAAGTGATGTAGACTATAATAACAAACCTAATATATTTATCCCAGAAAATGACAGAAACTCAAAACCATCGGACTATGCAACGCTTGGGTAAAAAAAGACTCATAGCAGCAGTCGACATCTAGTGGAGAGCAGCCAAACTGAACGAGTGTTGCCGACGTATGCCGCTAGGGGGCGGTGCAAATGACACTGGAAGTGGTTAACGGAGTCAGGCAACGTTCAGCTCATAACCTAGTCAGCTGTGAGTCATAGCCGGCATAACCCCCCCCCCCCATAAGCGTTTATGGTGGTTCTCAAGTACTGGTTCTGTCCGCCAGTCAGCCACGTAATGAATACACACCTAGGGCCTGTCAGGTCTCGTGACGGAGCGCAACGTCGCTGGCCAGAATATCGATACTGAAAAAATTGCGCGTCATAGGCAACGCCATAATCTAGTGTAAGATAATTGAATTACTAATTAACAATCCCTCAAACAAATTAAAATAATTATGAAAGATGACATGAATCAACCACCCTGCTTTGTAATGTACGACTGTGAAGTAGCCCACACATCATCATTGGCCGTATGATGTTCATCCACACCTGGCGAACAGCCATGGGCAAAGGTCTACGCCGGTGGAAGAACACCCTTTGGGGACAATGATAATGGTTTTAGGGAAATGGTATCCCACACTTCTTACTTAAAAAGCTTTCTAGTTGAAAATAAATATTAATGATATCAAATTGAAAGAAACAAACGAATTTTACATTTCAGGATATTTAATTATTGCTTTCACTGTTTCAAGCCCAGTATATTTGTTGAAAGATACAATATATATTGTTCAGGGCCGTAGCTAGCACAGGGAGGAAAGGGAGAAAAAGTGTCCTCCCAAACCACCGTACCCCCCCCCCCCCCCCAAATGCTATATCAGATTAATGACCACTAATGGCGACTTTATAGTGTTTCCATTCTGTGATACAGTGCCAGCAGCACAATGCCCTCATATCTCACATTATCATGCTCCGTTTGACACCCTTACCTGTGCCGGACGCGGTGCACGAACCGGTAGAGCGTAGGCTTCCCGTGCGGAAGGTCGGGAGTGTCAATCCCAGCTGGGTCAAGCCAATGACTTATACAATTGATACTTGGCACTACCTGGTTAGCACAGTATCAAGATAATGTGACTGTGTGGGATATCGGGTCATGGTTGTGGCGGCTTGGTCTCCCAGTGGGACAGCACTATACATTTCCAATGAGTGTGCACTGTCACAAGATGGTGCCCATTCGGATATGACATTAGCTGTTGATAGGCTGTAAAACAACAACAAACAAAGAAACCCTTACCTGTTCTTAGATGGTGCACATCCTCCTAGGCCTGCGGAGTGCTCAGCGCTCCACTGGAACCTGCACAGCGCCATACAGACACGCCCCCTGGTGTTACACATCAGGACTACGACGGCCTTTGTCAGTAGTGAGGGGAATGTGCATCGGCACCGATGAAAGATTGATTCATATGAATACAAAATGTTTACCAACAAAACTGGATCAGAACTCACCCTGCAGCTAAATGCAGTGCAGGTGCTCGGCACTCTTATGCATACTGGATTTCTTAGATATGCACGTATACAAGATAATGCAGCTGGAGTGTGTGTCTGCAGCTGCATGGCTAGATAAAAGATTAACCCGGAACCAGAGTAGGCTAAACGTGAATGACAATCTATATGAATTCATAAATTTATCACTCAAAAATAGTGTGTTATGTTAAAGCATTGTAACCTCATATTTAGCATATTTCATTACAAATTCATGGCGTTATATCCATAACTCAGCCTTCAGTCACTTTTCTAATGGGTTGTTCAGCTACCCTGTCACAAGAGTTGCGGGAGTAGCCCAACGATTGCATAGAGTGTGAGGATATGGAAGGAAAGGGCTGGATATTAGGTATCAGGGAGATTTTGTTGAACCACTGCTCACCACCAATTTCATAATAATTAAAAACGAAAAAAGAGACACACAGAAAGGCGATTTAACCACCGCTTTCATGTTATAATACAAATTCGATTTTAATTCAGAAGTCCGCAATTTACATATATGTATAGAACTGTAAGAGACAAGACCTACTCACTGATGTATCTATGTTATCGCCCCCTTTACTCCCGGCTTTCGCAGCGCCTCTACCGGAATAGATGGAATGCCAGTGCAATGTCTTGATGGAGTAAATTGTAGCAATGGTGTATTGAAGTTAAATCAGATCAATTTTAAGTTAGTCTTGCTATGTACCAGCATAAATAAAATAACAAATACAATGAGAGAAAAAGCTTTCGTTCTAAATCTAGACTTCTCTATCCAAGTGCAGAGAATGTTAAAATAACTTAAATGTTTAACAAGAACTTGTTTAAAAGCAACTTGCGTCATCAGCGATTAAACATGAGATTCAGTTTTCCGGCTATTATATTTCTATGATATGTGTAATGAGCTGACACCAAAATAAACCCCAACTCTAAGTTGCTATGGTTTTATGTTAATGCACTGGAATTGGTAACCGGGGCTATGTACGGGGACGGAAGGTCACGCGCATCAATATTTATAGGTCAAGGTCATATGAACTACACAGGGAGGGCATCAAATGTACATTTATCATTATGCTTATTATTCATACTCATAGTCGTGCCTTCTCCAAGAACAACTTGGCACAGAAAAAACGGGGGAAACAATTGTTGCAAAGGTGCCTGTAGTTTATATCTTCTAAATAGCGGTTTTCCATCGTTATTTTTGGTCAAACATAGTGCAGTATCTCAATTATGTAGAGAAACTAATTTTCACAATTTGGTGTCACCTAATAAAACATTATCAAATCGAAATAAATAAACAAAATATAAGGTATGCATGGGTTAAACTAAATCAGTCCCAGGGACTTAAATGAAAGCGTTCTTAAATACTATAGTATAGACCTGGTCACTTGCTTTAAATTGTGTTCTTTACATGGATAGTTTTACATGGTGTTAAAGTACGCCTACGTGATGTTTTTGTGATATCATTTATAGTTGTGTGGATGTAAGATTGATTGATTGATTGATTGGTGGTTGTTTTACGCCGTGTCGGCAGCATAGGCCATATTCACAGCGAGAAATGTTTGTTTATTGTTCAAACCATCGCTTTTATATGTAAAAGCAGACAATCAATTATGTGCCAATAGACACTCATTAAATTAGAAAGCTCACGATCATATATTTGTGGTCAAGGGAAACAAATTCCCATAGAAAAAGAAAAGTTTTATTAATAATTGATAGAATCTATTTAGTAAACTATAGGAGGTGGTACAGTCCAGCTGCCCTCAAAAAGGCTAAAATGTTTTCCTGTTTTACCTTAGTAAAAAGGCCATGCATACTGTCTGCAGTGTATAAATGTTGGCGCAGGGCCAAAAAATCAACACAACTTAGTAAAATGTGTTTGAGTGTCAGCGGGGACTGACACCCGATACATTCAGGGGGAGGTTCCCCCTTGAGCAGAAAAGCATGTGTAAGCCATGAGTGGCCAATACGGCAGCGGCTAAGGACCACTTGGTCCCGCCGACCTCCCGCATGAGTCTGTGGTGGCTTTCCCACAGATAGTTCAATTTCTTTAAGTTTATTAATGTTTTCATCCCACTCATGTTGCCATTTGGATTTTATGTGGGTGGCTATTAGTGGTTTCAGATCAGAGTGAGGGATCAGACACGGTTCAAGATCACAATTCAGGGCCTTCTTCACAGCCCGATCAGCTCGTTCGTTTCCTTGTATGCCGGCATGGCCAGGCACCCAGCACAGGTGGATGTCATACCCATCCATTGTCAGTTGGTTCATTTTATAAATGGCTGTTGCTAGAATAGGGTGATTCATTTTCAGTCCAGCAACAGCCAGGAGGCAAGAGAACGAATCACTGTATATAACATAGTTAGTGTAGTTGGATACCTCGATACACTCCAACGCGAGAAGGAGTGCTCGGGCTTCTGCAGTGAAAATCGAGCTCTGATCGGGCAAACGTACATCAACTTTTTCCTGTCGGCAGACTGCCGCAGCATCGACCCGGCTTTGGTCTTTCGAACCATCAGTGTATATGGAGAGGTGGTCTGTAAACTGGCCTTGAATCTCTGCATGCAGTCCTTGGTACTCGAGTGGATGTGTCTCAGACTTCCTCAGTTCTATGAGTCGGAGGATAACCGATGGCTTTCTCAACGACCATGGGGGATGTTCTGGGGCTTTGGCATCCTCCAACACATCCAAATCCACTCCCAAGGCCTCCAAATGAGGTTTCATTCCGAGCCTCAGTGGCCGGATGTAATTCGGCCTGGCTTCATACCTGGATTCGTCATGTTGCTCGAATAGACAATTGTGTGCAGGATTCAATGCATTAGTTTTTATCTTGACTACATATTGCATGGCCAGTTTGATTCTCCTGTTGTTAAGTGATGGTTCATTGGCTTCGACGTAAAGGCTCTGAACCGGTGAGGTGCGGAAGGCCCCAAGGGCCAGGCGCAGTCCCTGGTGGTGGATCGTGTCTGGCAGCCCAATATATGATTTCCTTGCGGAACCGTATACTATGCTGCCGTAATCCACTTGTGACTGAACCAAGGTTCTGTACACGGAGAGCAGAACATCTCTGTCCGCTCCCCACTCTGAGCTGGACAGCACCTTTCAGGCATCTTGTTTTCAGGTACTTTATATGTGGCACAAAAGACAGTTTTGTGTCGAGAATGATGCCCAGAAATTTGGTTTTCTCAACGACTTTAATGGGATCACCAGATGTAAGAAAGTTGGTGTCATAAGCCCTAGTGGCTATATAGCACCTGTATAGACAGGTGCTATATAGAAATCCTATAGCAGCAGCTTGGCCCTGTTTTTAAACGTTATATACATAATTATATATATATATAAATATATATATATATATAAGGATACACAAAGCAGATCATCAAACTAGGTTGTAGACATGTGTCCCACCTCCCAATAAATACAAAAGATTTTCCAGAATTCTCTGTCTCTTCACCTATTTATTTCACCTATTTACTTCCTGTGTCCATAAACGTTTGCAAAACCGTTTTCTCACAGAAGCCTTCAGTGCTATTCGAAATATAAATAGTAGTACAATGTATAGAAAATGAATTCTCAGGCTGAACCATAATTTGATCATTTCAAATGCTTATGAGTCCCAAAGGTCAGAGATTGCTCATGGCTACTGATATTCTGCATGCCTAGATTGACACACTAACTATAGCGCCTGTCACACCTTACCGGACTGAGTACCGGACACCACTGGACAAAGAATTGTCTAGTCCGGTGCTCGCCGGTACACAAAATGTATCGAAATGGAGCGTAATTGGATCAATTGCCACCAGACAACTGGACAAGTACCATACATGTACCATACATGTACCGTACATGTACCGGACGAGTACCGAACGAGAACCAGACGAGAACTGGACGGACCGACCATCAACCAGACACGTACCGGACTGTATTTTTTTTACTTTCTTGGTATTGTCGTGGGGGTGATGAAAACGGGAAATATTGCGCATAGAACGGGACTCAAACCCACATCTCTTTGCATTCTGGGCCAGTGTGCTAACCATTACACCACCTAGGCTCCCTGATATCAACACACTACCCATGCCTACCTGTCTATGTGGTTAGGTCAGTGCCAACTACTACAGTATATATATATTTTATTGACGTTCTCGCCACCGGACAATTCCGGAAGCAAACCAGACACCGACGGATGGGTACCGGACACCAACGGATGGGTATCGGACACCAACGGATGGGTATCGGACATGTACGGATGGGTACCGGACATGAACTGGACAAAACCGGTCAAATCGGGCACCAACCGGACACCAACTGGACACGTCAGTCCGGTGGTGTCCGGTAGAAGTTTTGTGCATGTTCAAAACTTGTACTGGACAACGCCGGACACCACCGGACACCGCCGGATGGGTACCGGACATGTACCGGACATCGCCGTACACAACCGAACAGTGTCCAGTTCTCGTCCAGTTCCCCAGTCCGGCAAGGTGTGACTGGGCCTTTACAGTGGTGCTAGTATGAGAATAGTCCTTATCATACCTAGACAGAGCTGCAATTGCTTACATGTCAAGCAGTCTGGAGCAACTTAGTGTACAATCTATTGGCAGACTGGATAAGTCTGGTATTATTTGACGAATTCATCACCAAGAGTGGCATTAACTATAATTTTAGTTTTTCTTCTTATTGTTGTTGGTTAAGCAGGGGAAATTGCAATCGCAGACAATTTATCTTCCTTATCCACTGCTCCTTGATCCATGAGTTGAGCACCCGCCTCCCATTTTAGGGTAGGCCTACACTGCAAATGCCACTTTTAGACAACAGACGACATATTTCCGGTGACACTTGGTTACAACAGAGATGACCTGGTTATAACAAAATTGACACTTGATTCGAGTAAGGGAAGCGGGAGACCGATGTGGGAGGAAAAAACATATTTATTTCGGTATGAAGGTACGCAGGGATGAGTCGACGGCGTCGATGTCGAGGGGGGCCTCCCCGATCGCCGGAAGCTCTGAGGCCGCCGGAGCCGACCCCTAGGGAGAAGTCCTTAAAGTAGAGGGTGGGTGGGTGTGGTGAATTGTTACATCCATGTAAGAGCGAAACCGAATGGCTAGGTGCGGGGGGAGGTTTCGGGTTCTAGCGTTCGTCCAGCACGCGGGTGGCGTGGTGGGTACCTGGCTCCCCTCACCGAATCAACCACAATTCGGAAATTATGCACTGATTCGAGTAAGGGAAGCCGGAGACCGATGTGGGAGGAAAAAACATATTTATTATGGTATAAAGGTACAACACAGGGATCAGTCGACGGCGTTGATGTCGAGGGGGGCCTCCCCGATCGCCGGAAGCTCTGAGGCCGCCGGTGCAGACCCAAAGCACAAGGTCAAGGTTTGTGGGGCCTCAGAGGAGGCCAGGCGAGGGATGTAGGTGAACACCGCCGAGGACTCCCAGGTGTCCTGCGCCATTATTGCTGCCATGTCGGTGCCCCTGGAAGCGCAAGCCTGAGCCACCCCCCTCCGCAGGCTGTGGAGGGTGAACCTCGACGCCTCCGGGACCCGGGCCTCCGTGAGCGCCTCCCTTCGTGAGCGCCTTCCTCTGCGGAGTGAAGGGGGCCCCCGTGTGGCAGATGAACGCTGGGGCGTCGGAGGGGGCCAGGACCTGCCGCAGCGCCCATGACCCGGTTCGGACCGGGCACAGTGGGGAGCCGGGCAGGACCGGGATGAGGAGGGCGACGGCCTACGATCCGGACCTGATCGTCTTGGAGGACGAGATGGTGACGAGATGGTGACCCGGGGCCCCCTGGGGGCCGGGCTGAAGTCCCCCCGTCGCACCGTATGGGACCCTCCCCACCCACCGTGGGAGGGGGAGAGGAGGTTGGACTGTCACATCAGGGTGAAGAAGGCAATGATGACCGCCACCGAGGGAACTGACAGGCCTGGGTGTAGGAGCCCTCGCAGCCAACGAAATCTTCGACATAGACCAGCATAAAGAAGCCCTCGCACCCCATTAGCCAGGAGATCACCGACGTGACGTGCACGCATGCGGCTCTCGAGGTCCTGCAGCGGAAAGGGAGCGCGATGTCGACTTATAGTCGGTCGTCGACCGTGATGCAGAAGAGCGGAGCTGGCGGTAGGCGCAGGAGATGACCGCGGTCCAGGAGTAGGCCCCTTGGCCCTCCTGCACCAGCCTCTGGCCCAGGTCAGCGACTGAGGGGAGGGTGTACGCAAAGGGGAGGCCGAGGTACTCTCCCTGGGGGATGGCCGCGTTGACGCTCCTGCCGGGTGGGTAGGAGTGGTCGACGATGATGTGCCTCTTGTCAGGAGATGCCTTGGGCCTTGTCATGATGGGGCTGCACTGCGCCCAGGGCGAGAAGGGGGGGACCTCAAAGGGGCCCAGGAGGGCGCCAAACTCGAGCTCCCAGGCCACATACTCAGTAACGAAGTGCGCGTGGGCAGGGTCTTCCTGGTGGTTGTTGTATGTAGGCGTGGCAGGTCTCGACATGGAGTAATTCGCCGGGAATCCAAACTCCAGCTGGTCGACAAGGGTGATGTCGGGGTAGTCGGCTAACGCCCTCCTCCAAGCATCGATATTCAAGCCGGTGGGAAGAGGGACGCGGATGGCCAAAAAGTTTGGGAGGTCAGCAGCCGTGGCTGCGTCGTATGCCGTCGCGTAGTCGGGGTACCGTCGCCATGCAGAGCCGGATGTCATGGGCCAGATCACCTCCAGCGTGTGCCTGTACTCGAGAGGGGAGGGGCTGCAGCACGGCTCGACCGGGAGCAACTGCTGCCATAGGCCGTCGATCACGTTGGCGACAGGCTTGGAGAGGCCCACCGGGTCGACTGGTTGACCATCCGTGGCGGGCATCGGGGGAGGGTGGAGGGTGGACGCCGCGCCAGGCCGCGCTGGAGCCGGTCGACGAACATCACGTTTTTGTTTTCGTCTGGTGGGCGGATGTGACTTCATGGGGGGTTTCCCTTCGGCCGTACACCATCGGGCCCTGGGGTTTGCGCTGGGCCGGGCAGTGGGCCGCCCGGCCACCAGCGGGCCGCCCGGCCACCAGCGGGAAGGCCATGCAAAATAGGGGGTTCCCCGATGCTGGGAGCCGACTGGTCACTGGGCGGCGGGGCGCCGCGGCCGACAGCAGCACGGCATGCCGGTGGGGCACCAGCGGGTTATGCAAATGAGGGGTTTCCCCATGGATGGTACCAGGCACGGCGGGCCATCAACTGAACCGGGGCTGGGACCCAGCGGCGGCGCTGACGTCACGGGGAGTGTCCGAAGTGACGTCATGGGGAGTGTCCGAGTGAGCCAGGAAGCCATGTGGCTCCACCGTGTGTTTGTCAACAGAGTATAGGATAGAAATTTGGTTACTGTGGGTGCCTTCGGTGCCATATGCCGTTTCAAAGTCCGAAAACGTGCCGTGGTCATAAGCCTTATGGAGGCATGGGGAGGGGCCCCCGCGCACCATCTAAAAATCCGTCGAGGACTTCTTAGCCGCCCCCTTCTCCCGGGATCGCTTGGAGTAACAAACAGTCTCCGCATGGTTAGTCACTATTCGCCTGACATTTGCTCAGTAACCACATACGTTAGCCAGCTTCTGGCTTCCCGTGCCGTGCGACTCACCCTTGGCAGCTTTGTCGCACGATTCTGTGTCGTGGTTCCAAGCAGTACAGGGGACGCCCATTGCCCCCCTGTCGTACGCGCTGCGGGCGTCTGTGGCCGTCCGTGGCCGCCTTCTGGGCCTTGGGGGCATCGGCCGTAGTGCCGTTTGGCACCACTGTGGTGTGCCCGGCCTTAGCGATTACTTAGATGCCAGGGGGAGGCGGCCGTCAGCTATGCGGGTAAAGATCTCCTCGGAATACCTGGGCACTATTGTCCAAGGAAGCGAGCAATTGTCCTGAGCCATGGCTTCCTGGTGGGCCAACAGGGCCGCCAGTGCGTTGGCCAGGAAGGCGCGCTGTGTCTTGAGACGCTTCAGGCCGAGCGTGTACTCTTCCCTAGTGGCATCCCCTTTCTTAATCGACTTTCCCTCATCCCCCCTCTCTACCAAGTCATATGGAAACAGGTACTTAGTTGAAATACCTTTTTTCCTGGTGAAGGACTTGGCGTATGGCTTCCTCAGCCGTTGACCGTGGGCTGCGGTCGCAACGGTAAGTCTCTGCGTGCTTGCCTCTCCCGCCTGAAGTGGGGGGGGGGGGGTCTCCCACGAGATGTCCGCCTCTGTGATGTTGCCGTCCAGGTCGCCTGGGAGGTAGGCCGGGGAGTAGGGGGAGGCCGTCCGAGCGCGGTGGTGGCGCCGGCCCCCCGTAGTGGGGGCCAGCGTCATCCGCCCCCGGGGCCGCTCCTGCCAGTCGGCGTCAGTCTGGGGGGGCGGGGGGGGCGGCCGGGGCCGGCGTGCCCGCCGCCGCCTCCGTGAGCGCCCTCTCCTGCTGGAGGACGTGCTTCTCCACATGCTGCCATCGTGCCTCCATAGCCTTCATGCATCCTCGCCATCAACTCCTCCTGCCATTTCATTGCTGCGGAGGCGGTCGTGGCTCGTTTCGCCTTCGCGGGGGCCTGGGCCTTCCGGGGAGGGGCGGTGGCCAGTCGCCGGTGCACACGGCGGGCGGGGGACGCGGCGTCGCCGCCATCTTGTGCTCGAGTCAGCTCGAGTTGCTCTTGCTCTGGCGGGGGCCCCCGGGCCGCGCGCTTCGCGGGCCTACCGACCGGTCGTGATGTTTGTCGGGTTCTATGCGTGTTCTTTTTTCACTTGGGTCGTTTTTTAACGTGGTTAGTGTGTGGTGGGTGACGTGGGTGGAGTCGGGGTCACTAGTTATTTGCTGAATTGTTACATCCATGTAGGAGCGAAACCGAATGGCTAGGTGCGGGGGGAGGTTTCGGGTGCTAGTGTTCGTCCATCCCGCTGGGGGCGTGGTGGGTACCCGGCTCCCCTCACCGAATCAACCACAATTCGGAAATTATGCGCCGATTACAACAAATGGCACAGCAGACGACATTTGGCTAAATCAGCCAACATGTTGTTACACCAGGTGACAGAATAACGTGTGGGTTGTCCACTGGCTGAATCTGGCGTGTCGCTAGCTACAGAACTACTACGTACATGCCCTTGCCAGCAGGCCTTGCGTGTGATGGAGAGGGGGGTGGGGGGGGGGTGGGCTTCCGGTTGAGGCGTGTGACGCATTATACCGTCAGCTGTGTGGTTCAAATGTGTACAGACCAGTCACATATTTATATCGTCGATAGATCACAACTTGTAAAAAAAGAAGACATGAATAACATTCAATTAGCCTGTGAGTGTTGGCAAAACCTGAGCACACTGCAGTCTTCACATCTGTAATTGAGTTGCTTATGATATTTTAACTAACTTTCATTGCTCTAGGTTTTCGCAATAAGAAAAATAAATTGTGATCTATTTGTGACTTGTGAGTTCGCATACCACGGCGGTGGATGGTGGGATATATTAGATAAACAAAGCCCCTGAAAACGCCTCAATGCACAAAGAAAAGATGATTTTATTAGCGTCCATTTAATGAGTGAGATTCATTCATGAATGTCGTTTGTTTTCAACAACGCAGTAGGCCTAGTAGTTATATTATAACTAAATGTTGTTATTGATTACCATGGCATGGACCATGGTAACGGCAAAGGTCATTTACTAATACATCATTCACCTTCTCTGAGTTGAGTATGCCAACATCCCATTTTGATTGTCATTTTGCCGACAGTTGGTAGAGTTATTATGGCAATGTCATACTAGTACAATCTATCAGATAGCTTCGTGCAAAATAACTTGATCTGGAATTAAATAAAACCACGATGCTGTGTTTTCTCCCTTCCTCTCTCTCCTCACATTTGTGTCCAATTATTAATACATTTCTCACGCATGCTAAATCAAAATAATCATTTCAATGCATCGTTTGGAAAAGCATCAGTGTTTGTGCCAGTGTAAAGTGTTCTGTGTGTGCCAATGTCAAGTGTGCTGCTTATGCCAGTATCACATATATTGCTTGTGCCAGTGTGATATGTAGGCCTACGGCTTGTGCCAGTGTCTAGTGTACTGATTGTGCCAGTGTGACATGTCCTGCGTCTGCTGGTGCCATATGTGTACTGCTTGTCCCGGTGTTGCGGTTTTCGAGGCACACCAGTTTGCCAGGGACACATCGCTTCTGCGCACGCATCAAAATCGAACAGCATCGTCACTAACCTTATAAATTTAATATAATGTTTTTGGTAAACCTGTTTTCTATATGTGTACCAAGCAATTTGTTTCTAGATGGTGTCGTTTTAGAGATATTTAACTTTTTCTATATTTTCTGTATGAAGATTTGCTCACGGCCGTTAACAATGCATTTGAATTTGAATGGATGTGTCCCTGGCAAACTGGTATGCCTCGGAAACCGCAACACCGGTATCCAGTGTACACACTTCTTGTGTCAGTATTGAGTGTACTGATTGTGCCAGTGTCTAAAGGGGCTGTTACATTAGGGTTTTTTGCGGGAGCGTACGGCGTCATAGGCGCATTACGTCATATACGTCGGCATACGCCGCCATATGCTGCCATACGCTATGCATACACTATGCATACACTACGCATATGCTATGCATAGGCCATCATGTGCTGGCCTATGCCGGCGTATGCCGTTGTATGCCGCCATACGCTTTCTCCCATCCGTCCGTCCAAATATTTTTGTGCATGCTAACAAAATTTCGACCTATGGGAGCGTATGGTTCATATGCTACTCATACGCTACTCATACGCCAGTGTACACTCCTCGTACGCCGTTGTACGCTCCTTGTACGCTAGGGGTGCGCCGGCGTAGGTTACGCATACGCTCAACTTGCGTCACCGGCGTATCTCTAGCGTATGTAGCGTACGCATAACCTACGAGTTATGTATGGGAGCGTACTCCTAGCGTATGCACAGCATATGCACAGCGTATTCCAAGCATATGCCATAGGTCTCGACATCGATCTTGACTCATACGCTACTCATACGCTCATACGCTATGCATATGCTATGCATACGCTACGCATACACTACGCATAGGTTCCATATGCCAATCAAAACCGTCAAAAAATGTCACAGTATACTCTCATACGCTCCTCGTACGCTCCTCATATGTTATGCATACGCTCAAAAACACCCGATAGGTCACCAAAGGTCATGATAGGCCGGCACGCGCAGGACTTACGTAGGTTTTCAATACGCTCCCGCCATACACCATATTGTGACAGGGCCTTTAATGGGGACCTTCCATGAGACACTTCTCTCACTATACACTTGGTGGCAGCACCTGTTCCCGGTCCAAGTCGGCCATCATGGTTGGATAGAAGGGTGTAGGTGTGTGTGTGCTGGTGGTGTAGGTGTGTGGTGGAGGTGGTGGGGGTGTAGGTATGTGTGGTGGGGGTATAGGTGTGTGGTGGGTGTGTAGGTGTGTGGTGGGTGTGTAGGTGGGTGTGTAGGTGTGTGGTGGGTGTGTAGGTGTGTGGTGAGGGTTTAGGTGTGTGGTGGTGGTGTGTGGTGGGGGTATAGGTGTGTGTGGTTGAGGTGTATGTGTGTGTGGTGAGGGTGTAGGTGTGTGTGGTGTAGGTGTGGTGTGTGTGGTGGGGGTGTAGGTGAGTGGTGGGGGTGTGTGATACCTAAACCGCCACCAGGTGTGGTGGGGGTTTATGTATGTGGTGGGAGTGTACAGGGTACTGGAGGTAGAGGTGTGTGTGGTGGGGTGTAGGGGGTATAGGGATGTGTGGTGGGGTGTGTGGTAGGGGTTTAGGACTGTGGTGAGGGTGTAGGTGTGTGGTGGGGGTTTAGGGATGCTAAAGATTGTGAGGTGCCGCTCTGCAAGACACCCTTACACCTCCACCACAAACCACCTACACCCCCACCACACACACCGTCAACCCCCACCACACATATACCTACACCCCAACACATCTCTAAGCCCCCACCACACCCATACACCCTACCACACCCACCACACCGTACCCACTCACCACAGACCCCTACCACACACCCTTACATGCCCGTACACCCAACACACACACCAAAATCCTCACCACAGCCCTACACCTCCATAACACATCCACCACACAAACATACAACCCCCCACCACCCACCCACCATACACACCTAACCCCAACCACATCCACCACACCATACCCACTACCCACACACCCAACCACATCCACCCCCCCCCCTAAATCGACACACACAATCACCACACACCAAAATCCTCACCACACCCCTACACCTCCACCACACAAACATACGCCCCCATCACACACCCACCATACACACCTACACCCTAACCACACCCACCACACCATACACACTCGCCACACACCAAAGCATACAGAGAGGGCATGGTGCGCCATCTGACGAGAGAGTGTTGCAAACTGAAAGGTCCCCATTATGCACCGCTTGTTCCAATGTCGAGTGCATCGCTTGTGCCAGTGTCACATGTAGCTACTGCTTGTGCCAGTGTCACTTCTACTGGCTTGCAAAGTATTCAATGCAAGTGTTAAACAAAAAGAAACGTGGACTTTTGAAAAGAAAAGAACGGATTTGATTAGTTCCATATCCAGTTAGATCGGGGAAAATACGTTTTGACAGACCAGTAAACGAACTGAAGGTCACCTTGTTTTGTCACTATCTGTGCTAGGTACTCTGACAGGGCTGCTAACAAGCAATTAGAAAACGTGGGTTATGGACACAATCACATGAATTTGCCCTATAATATCCCATATTGTTCAGATGCTTATCTATTATGGCCCAATACTTTTGGAGTGAAGAATTGATTAAATCATTTAGATTAATAAACATTTAAAGTCAAATCGAGAGCCTCCAGTAGCCACAATCTAGGTTTTTTTCTTTTGCATTTCATCCCAGTCCTTCAACTCTATATCAATATAGATTGTTTGTTTGTTGTTGTTTTACGTCCGATCAACATCTAAGGTCATATCAGGACGGATCAATATAGATAAACTCTGTACACTGAATCAAGGGCATTCGCAACTTATTTACAGTACATTCCTACATAAGCAGTTTTTGCTCGGATTTAGACATGATTGTCCTTCACGCAAACTATGGGTGGGAGGGAATATTTGATATATGTGTGTGCATTTTCATCGCTTTTTATTCAATCGCGTTTTATTCCAATAACATTTTATTCAATTTACGTACCACCTGAAAATGCCAAACTATGCCCCTGCTTACCCTACAGCACCACGCCCTATCACACGCCACCACACACAACCACACACCGCCTCACCACACACCACCATAGACTATACCACACCATCACACACCAGTCAACAACACGCACCACTTTTTCACACACAATAAACGACCACACCACACGACACTTCATCACTACACTGCACTACTTTCTCACCACCCACCCCCTGCTCCCCCACCACCCCGTCCTGCTGGTGTTGCTGACACTCGTCTGGCACCTGGTTAAGTCGAACACACATTGCCCACCTTTTCCCGTCTGCTTCCGAGTCCATTACAAAATACGGATGGAAAAAGCGGACGGCGAGTTTTCTTCTGTTCTGCTCCAGCAGGTTTTTGTGGACGCGGAAGGGGAGGGCACCGCTTGTTTTTAGCTCTAGTGTATGATTCATTTGTTGGAACACAATGTTGTTGTTTTTCAATACAGAGATCATAGAATAAGAGAGGGAAGACTGACTCCGTTGTTTCCCCATTTCATCGCCATGTTTACTCCAGATTTGTGCAGCACCCTCACTGCACTAACGGCACCAGCAAGCCTCATGGCTATACCCCTAGCAATGTTTGCACCCCAGCTGAAAATATAGACCTCTACGACCCTTCCATTGATAAATACGAAAACTAATATATGGTACAACTATGCATAAACAGGGGGTGGGAGAAGCACATGTGAACAATTTCTTTTAGCGTCATATTTCTTTTTACTATACTAAGTGTTTTATAATATGCACTTTTTTCTTTAGTGCTCACTATTAAAACAAAAACTTCCAGCGAGCATAGGCGAAAATATGCGTGATTTGTCCCCAGACTAAATCTTTTATAATATGCACTTTTTATTTTGGGATAACACATTTGTTAAATTTTTTGTAAACACGTAAAACAATTTCCTTAAATTAAAAAAAAGAAGAATTCTGGCTACCCCCCTGTCATTCAATCAGTGGTGGCCCATGGTTTGTTGGCATCCCAGGCAAGCAGAACTGCGGCAACCTTACCAGTATAATTTTTGCGATCTAGAATTTCTTGAAATTGTATCTGGCGCCCCCTAGCATGTGGCGCCATGGGCGACTTCCCCAGTTGCCGGTACCTTCAGCTGGTCCTGTATTCAATGACAACTAATCCCTGCCCAATCTTGTTCATATTCTTGTTTTGAGCCAGAGTAAATAATATAATAGCAATAAAATAAGAAACCCATTGCTATTACTCTAGTTCTGAATCTAGAATTTTCTACGTCTAAAAAAGAAAAGCCAAAAGGTGTCAACAGGAATTTTCTTCACAGATATCAATATACATATGATTCTAACGATCATAAATAATTATATTGTGAGTCAATTTGTTAAATCCCTGTTATTCACTCTAGATCTAAACAGAACCATTTCTATGTTTAAATGCAGAAGGTATTGGTAAGCAGTACACTTCTCTCAGCATTGTGTCTGGCTAACAAGTGCTTACCTTTACCCATTCTCTACAGCATAGTTTTGCACGAATTCTCTCTGTGCAGATTCTCTCTGTGCAGGCCTCTTAAAGTCACTGGCTATACCTCACCCAGATACAAACAAATCCAGCATCAAAAGCTCTCCAAACATACCTTTGCTTAGTTTGTTCAGTTCATGCCACTGAACATGTGGGAGGAGAGTTGAGGTCTGTGATGTATGAATGACATCATAGGTGGGATTCCCTCATCACATGACCTAGAGTGGTTCCCCCCAACAAGGGAAGCCATGGCAACCACCAAGATGGCAGCCACAGAAAGCTCTCAATTCAACCTTTAAAGTCTATTAATCTACATGATTTAATCAATTATTCAAACAAAAAGTAGCTGGTTATGATAAATAAACATTTGAACTTTATATTTATCATTTTAGATTGCAATTTCTACCATTCTTTTCTCTATATGGTTGTCTAAAAGTGTCAGTGCTGCTGGACTAAATAAAACACAACAGAAGCAACCAATGTCAGCACTCTCCCCCCACATATGTAGTTGCATAAACTGAAAACTGGCAAACATATGCTTGGAGAGCATTTGTCGGAGTACAGGTAGTGTCTAAGCGACCTATATCTGGTCCCTTTAAAGAGTGACAGCCTATTTGTAAACAAGTTTGACAACTAGCAGGTTTCATCAATCCTCTGCAAATGTCTATGTATAACAACTTTTAATGAGTATATCAGTACAGATCAGAATTAACTGGCCAATCAGAAAACCCTAAACATGCCCCCCTCACCCCAACAAGAAAATCAACCTAAAACACGAAAGAGTCCCTATTAAAGAATAAGTACATGAATACATCTAAATCCAGGCCATAGGGTTTTATTTTAACAATATATTTAGCCTATTAGACTGCAATTTCATGTGGATATATCCATACCCTCTTCCTAACACCTTTTCTATAAGGTTATTCAGCAGCCATCTCATGGAGACAATGTTGTGTGCGTCACTGGTGGGTTCACTATATTATGTTTGGCGACATGGTGCCTGAAATGACTGCTTGGTTTGCTGTACCTTCAGCCGGCCACTGGACAATCACCAACTTGTGACAGCGCGCACTCCTCGAGACTTCATATCGTTTCCCTTCTGATGCACCATCCTACCAATAACACGGTGTGATGTCTTACTCAGTCACATTATTCTAACACTGAGGTAACCAGTCATTGCCCTATCCTACTAATGCCCAATACCAGGCGAATCGAATACCTGTCTTTGTCTTTGACTAGCCCTGGGATCGAATCCATGACCTCCCGCATAGGAATAGGCAGTACCGCTTAGCCATGGGGTGGGACCTGGTACCATAGTGTGTGTACACACTTTCTCAAGATCATGCTGGTTTGATGGCGCCCAGCTCAAAGGCCGCTTATCTCGGTCTTCTAGAAGATAGGCCCGCTAGTCCTGCCACCTACCGGGCAAACATGTGCACATGCTGATCTCATCGCGCATGCGCAGGCCGAACCACAACCTACCCAGTAGGCAATTTAGGTGATCCAGTCATCGGCCACTCTCCGGGTACAGTCGGTTTGCGTGTAATCTACCTATCTCTCAGCTGCCAACGCCTCTGCTGGGAGACGGCGAACTGACGGGAAGTTCTTGGCGTGCATCGCGTTCTCGACTTTTGCCGCGCCGAACCTTAGTGGCAAGAACGTGAACCGGGGTTTACGTTGCCGAAATATAGAGAAATACGCTGTGCGATTCAGACTGGGTCGTGCAGTGGTGTAAACAGCCGAGTACGTGCACCCGGTCGGCTGCTTTTTTAGCAGCTCGGCAAAAGGTAACGTAAACGATCACGCCGCACCTTGTTACATAAACTCGGCGAGCAGCAATCAGCACACGGGCGATTGACAACCTGCTAGACGTTCAGCACGCCCTCTTAGCTGCAATGAATACAGTTAAAATAAACCGTGTTATATTTTGAATTAAAATTGAACAAATAATATTTGCCCAACCAATATTTGGTGGTACAAGCTCGTTGATATTTTCTTTAAAGCTATTACTTTCGATGCCTAGTTTATTCAGTAGAATCACTTTTTGTCAGTTCTGAGGCTTTAGTCATTAATGTGCAGGCAATACAAACCATTCAGAGCGAGTTGGTCGCATTATACCATCAAGACCAACAGATAAGGGCAAGGAACAATAATATATACAGTTGTTGGATTGATAGGTCTGGACGATGAGTAGCAAGGTGCATACTTTTCTCAAGTTTTCAGAACTGTCTAAAGCCGTGTTTACACGGGCAATTGTAAAGCGAATTAGACAAAGCGATTTATATGAAGCGAAGTAGTGGCGTGTTTACACATGCAGCGGTTTAAGGCGGAAATCGATATCTGCGCATGAGCAAGTCCAGACTAACTAGCGCCAGTTTCGGTTAGTTGACGTCGCCACGAGAGAGTGTGGGTTCGACCTAGATATGTATGGACTGAATCGTATTGGTTTGGAACGGTCAAAACTTCTGCTGGGCAGTATATATACAAATATATTTTCGCGGGAGGATTGCGGATGCCTGGGCTGACAAAGACAGGTGGCGCCACAAGTACCAGTCTCTAGATAAGTGTTTCACTTCGGACAATGTGTTCTTTTTATGGGACTATGCAACTTTAAATAGAACATATCGCAATCGGCTCAGCCTTCAAACTGAAAGTAGTTGTACAGCGGCACTTTTGCCGCTTCTACAATTGAGTCGTGATATGGAAGCCATTACTTTTTTAAACGCCAGTCATTGTGTCAAGGTCGTGCTGACACGCCTACTCTATACTTTGCTTCTCTGTGCATTCCTCACCACGTTTTTTCTCCATAAGCATATTCAGCGCTATACGGAGCTATACCAGCCACGGTTGAATTCGTTTGAGCCCGTTTGAACTTGCCGGAAATGGACTTTCCTCTTCTCATTCTCGCGAGAACTCAGTGTCAGCCAATCAGAGCTGTTCTTTTCTATTGCAAATGGCCACCTCCATGGGGGCAGCCATTTGCAATAAAAAAGAACAGCTCTGATTGGCTGAGAACAGTTCTCAGTGTCAGCCAATCAGAGCCATTCTTTTTTATTGCAGATGGCGGCCCCCATAAGGGGCCGCCATTTGCAATCCAAAAGAACAGGTCTGATTGGCTCAAATTATGGAAAGATCCCATTATTTATTTAGTAGTTTCTTGTTCAGAGATAGTTACACATATATATGTATCTTTTGCACAGATTAAAGTGCTTGAAGTATATTTTTCTTCTCTTTAAATCACACAATATCAGGACTTAAAGAATGGGAAACTATTCCTGCAAGGGTATGCTCAATATGACCCAGTAGTCACCCGTTTTTGCTCCTTTCCTCACTGTGGACCCATCTCGGTAACTGACCGTTGTTGACACTAGTGAATGTGTGTAGTCCAAGGTCAGATACGTGTACTAGAAACACACTACGCGACCCTCGCAGTGTTGGGACGGAGTTGTCTTGTATTTGTGTTGAAGTGGCCTATCTATAAAGTGCCTATCACACCTTACCGGATTGAGCAACGGACATAAAACGGACAAGAATTTTCTAGTCCGGTGGTGTTTGGTATCAAAATGTACCGAAATCTGTTGAAATATTGCAACGGCCGCCAGACGAAACGGACACTAAACGGACAAGGAAGTACATTAACAAATATCCACCGGACGATAACCGGATGATAACCGGATGACAACCAAATGTCAAACGGACGGACTGAACACCAAACGGACACATACCGGACTGTTCACGGACATGCTGAAAAAAACGACGGACCGAATTCCCCCAACACCGTCAACGGACTATTCAGGAAGCAAACCGGAGACGTAACGGATGGGTACCAGACATGAAACAGACAAAACGGACTAAACTGACTTAAACCGGACACCAACCATACATGTCAGTCTGGTGGTGTCCGGTACAAGTTTTGTGCATGTTCAAAACTTCCCACCGTACAAACCGGACACCACCAGACAGAGAACAGACACGCCAGATGTGTACCATATATAACACAGACATTGACATATTTTACCAGACAGTGTCCATTTTCTATCCATTTCCCCAGTCCGGTAAGGTGTGACTGAGCCTTTACAGAATTGTGCATGCACCATCATGAAACTGCACTGGCCCTGCAGCCTCGCCTTACTTTGTGAGTGTTCAGCTCAACACTTACCCAGGACACAAAACAGTCTCCACGAAATCCCTCTCAGATTACATCTGCTAATTTTATGTGGATGGATATGAACTTAGCGCGATTGAATTAATGTGGAAGAATGAATTAATGTGGAAGGCTGAATTAATGTGGAAGGATGAATCAATATGGAAGGATGAATTAATCTGAAAGGGCAAATTAATGTGGCAGGGTGAATTAATGTGGAAGAATGAACTAATGTGGAAGGATGAATTAATGTGGAAGGATGAATTGTTGTGAAAGGGTGAATTAATGTGGAAGGATTAATTAATGTGGAAGGGTGAATTAATGTGGAAGGGTGAATTAATGTGGGAGGATGAATTAATGTGGAAGGATGAATTAATGTGGAAGGATGAATTAATGTGGAAGGGTGAATTAATGTGGAAGGATGAATTAATGTGGAAGGATGAATTAATGTGGCATGGTGAATTAATGTGGAAGAATGAACTAATGTGGAAGGATTAATTAATGTGGAAGGATGCATTAATGTGGAAGGGTGAATTAATGTGGAAGGGTGAATTAATGTGGAAGAATGAACTAATGTGGAAGGATGAATTAATGTGGAAGGATGAATTAATGTGAAAGGTTGAATTAATGTGGCAGGGTGAATTAATGTGGAAGAATGAACTAATGTGGAAGGATGAATTAATGTGGAAGGGTGAATTAATGTGGAAGGGTGAATTAATGTGGAGGATGAATTAATGTGGAATAATGAATTAACATGGAAGGATTAATTAATGTGGAAGGATGAATTAATGTGGAAGGGTGAATTAATGTGGAAGGTGAATTAATGTGGAAGGATGAATTAATGTGGAAGGATGAATTAATGTGGAAGGGTGAATTAATGTGGAAGGATTAATTTATGTGGAAGGATAAATTAATGTGGAAGGATGAATTAATGTGGAAGAATGAACTAATGTGGAAGGATGAATTAATGTGGAATGGTGAATTAATGTGGAAGGGTGAATTAATGTGGAGGATGAATTAATGTGGAATAATGAATTAACGTGGAAGGATTAATTAATGTGGAAGGTGTAATGTGGAGGATGAATTAACGTGGAAGGATTAATTAATGTGGAAGGTGAATTAATGTGGAAGGATGAATTAATGTGGAAGGATGAATTAATGTGGAAGGGTGAATTAATGTGGAAGGATTAATTTATGTGGAAGGATAAATTAATGTGGAAGGATGAATTAATGTAGAAGGATGAATTAATGTGGAAGAAAATTAATAAACTCTCAATTTCCATTAACAACTCTCTCTATCCAAGGCAGGGGCCCAACTTCCCTATATGCATGTACACAGCTGCTTACCACCTGAGGTTATAAATAATATTTTACATTAAAATATATGATGTTTTATAGCCGTATTTCATTCCAATAGCGTTTTATTCCATTTGCGTACCACCTGAAAATTCCAATCTAGACTCTTGCGAGGTATCGATGGAAACTTACATTCAATCAGGCCGCAGATCTATTCCTTTCAGCTACACCTGGTCAACGAGGAAATCATTGTATTTTTCAGTAGCTATTGATGAGTATAGACAATTTGTTTGACACGACTCATCTCTCAGGGGTTCTGTGGGTTACTAAGTTAAGTTGTTGTCTATCAACGAAATAACAAGGAGGGGGAACAATATGATTGTAGGCAGGTTTGTAATTTCAGTCTGTTTTGTTAGGCAATCACGGAACTATGTTACTACATTATGTATAAATAAATAAATATATATATATGTATTTTACCTCGGTATATAGCCTCAGGCTAGCCGCAGGCTAGGGAGAGGTAAGCACATCCGGGTACAGCAATTAGCATAAGCAGCTCACGGCGGGAGGACGTTCGCTGAGCTGCTCCAGCAGGATTTAACTACTACAACACTTTAACTAACTGTAAGTATTGAGAAACTGCATTTAAAGTCTTAAGGATGGTTTATAGCATCCCATTATGAAAGCTTAGAACTTTCTCAGGTCCAATTTGGACATAAAAGGTGTTATAAAAAACACAAGGATAAGAATGTGCATAACCGAAACCGATACCGCTTGACATAGCGAAACCTGTGTTCAGACAGGCAGAGATGTTAACCCGAGTTGCATCTCCTAAGGAAATTCCTCCGAACCCTAAAAGAGGGTTTTGTTGGGGATGATCCTGGGTTTCTTTTATAGACTCCCCAGACCGGTTTTTGAGGCGAGCCTCCGAGTTTCGTAATATTTTCTTCAACTTGCTGGCGCAGAATGCCGCGGGTGGGAGAAGTGTACGAAACAGAGAGAGCGGGCGTGCCATTGGCCGCCCCCCCCGTTTGGTTGGTTTCACTACCCATAAAACCTACGGCAAAACTTAGCTTAACGCCTGTATACAGAACGGTTTAAACACGTTACTATATACCATACGCCATAATACCTCACTCTAGCTCACTTTGTGAACATGTTGAGATGATACCGGTACTAAGTAACCTTTGTCGTTACAGAAACCGATGGCCACCAATCGAAACAAGGTTCCGCCGGCAGCGGCAGAGGGCCGCGTGCCTTCTGGATACGATTCCTCACCACCGCAGACGGCACCGCCGTCTCCACAGCCGGGGGCTGATCCTTTGGACAAGGATAGTGGGGATGAGGAGCTGGAAGACAAAATCCTACGGATTATGGGCAAATACAACACACAAGCCACACGGCCTCCTTCTCCTCCTATCCCCGAGGATGACTGGGAAGATTTCTCAGATGACGAAACCGAATCGGCATTTGAGGTTCCGCAACCGAAACCCAAGAAGCGGAAAAGACTTGGTAGTAGCTCCGGTGATGAATTCACCAAGGTCAATAAGAAACGAGTGAAGAAGACAAAGAAAAACAAAAAGAAAAAGAAGGACTCATCATCGGATAAATCAAATGATTCGTCCACAACTGACTCCGATTCAGAGACGGAGAGAGTGGGCATTTATGCCAGGATAGGGGCAAAAATCAAGAAGAAATGCCCGTTGGCGAAAGCAAAGAGGTTGCGGACTACAACCATGATGAGGGAAACGCTGAAAGGACATTTCCACACTTTCAAACCTGTGGAGGTGATCAACAAGCTGACGGAACAAATTTCGGGAATTAAAGGAGTCCCCCAGTCCATCAGTAAAGAAATGGATGCAGGCATCCATCTCTCAGATGAGAGACGGCGTTATGAGAACGCGTTGTGCACGATTCACAAAGCGGTGCTCGGAGCGCTTACATCGATAACTCCGGTAGCGAATCGGATGCAAGCTGAGAATTCATTCTCGTCGCTTGCACGAGTGATGGACAGAGGGATTGCGCTGCTTACAGCAGCGTCAAACTTCATGACGTTTCGGCGTTTTGAAAACGTCTTCAAGGCGGTTACAACAGATGCTGGCAAAGAAGTCGCCAGATCGAAGAAAGTAACTGACAATGATGGTAAGGAGTACACTCTTTACCTACCGCCAAAGCCGGTGCTAGGCAAGCCATTGGACAAAACCAAAATGTTTGGCGGTCAGCTAGCGCACCTCTTCAAAGCTGTCGAGGTAGACACTAAAAGCGCTAAAAACACGGATGGTACCAAAAAGTTTGACAACACCAACAAATTCCGACGCCCCCCGCTCGGATTTTCGCTTCCGGAGAGGAGGAAGGCCGGGACGAGGAGGTCCCTCATTCGGCTTCAATCCCAGAGGACGAGGCAGAGGAGAACGCCAGAACACGGGTTGGAACGACAACCGCGGATACAAAAGGGAGTTTACACCCAAACCCCAATTCCCGCGGCCAGGAGCCAAGTAGAGACACAGACTCCTACACTCAACACGGTGTCTGAAGAGACACAAACTTATGTAAGCAAGTTTAATGCAGGCAACATCCTTAACTGTTTGCACAAATGGGTTAACATTACATCTGATAGGGAAATTTTGGATATAGTAAAAGGAGTTCAAATACCTTTCACAGACATACCAACACAGGAAAGAGTTCCGTTCCCATACAAATTTAACATAGCAGAAAAACGCCAAATAGATTTTCAGGTTTCGCTGTTTGAAACAAAAGGTATTATTGAAAGAGTACAAAACACAAAAGGACAGTTTATTTCTAATGTCTTTTCTAGGCCCAAACCAAATGGCGAAATTCGCATGATTTTGGATTTGACTAAGTTAAATAAATTGGTAACATATAAACATTTTAAAATGTTCTCACTAGAAACGGCGAGAGACTTAATTACGCCGCATGCCTGGCTTGCCAGTGTAGACTTAAGAGACGCGTATTATACAGTTCCTATTTGCAAAGAACACAGAAAATTTTTGAGATTTATTTGGAACGGTTCCCTTTTCCAATTTACTTGCATGCCCAATGGTTTAGCCTGCACACCTCGACTGTTTACAAAGTTATTAAAACCTGTTTTTGCTGTTATGGGAAGATTAGGACATACAATGTTTCCATACATAGATGATTCCTTTATTATGGCAGAATCCTTTAACAAATGCCATTTGGCAGTGAATGATTTGTGTACTTTATTAACAGAATTAGGTTTTTACATACACGACAAAAAGTCTGTTTTTGTCCCGAATAAGGAATTAAAATGCCTGGGGTTTTTAATCAACACCAAAGCAATGACCGTTTCATTAACGGAACAGAAACTACAGAAGTTTCATGAGACGGCCTCCCAGCTGCTTGACATATCTAGGCCAAAGATTAGACAGGTCGCTGTCCTTATCGGTATAATGGTTTCATATGCGCCGGCTGTTCTTTATGGGGCGGCGCACTTCAAGTCTCTAGAAATAGACAAGAATAGAGCGTTAGCACGTACAAAAGGTAACTTTGAAAGAATAATGTACATTTCCCAGGATGGTTACACAGATATATCTTGGTGGATCGAGAATATCAATAACTCTTCCAATCCCATTAGAATGGATCAACCCAACACGGTAGTTACTACCGATGCGTCATTACAAGGTTGGGGAGCTCATCGAAATGATGTAGCAACAGGAGGGAGATGGTTAGAAAACGAAAAATCAGACCATATTAATGTTCTTGAATTAAGAGCGATTTACTTAGGCCTCTTAAGCCTAATTAAAATACCCAAAAATACTGTTCAACTGCTTACAGATAACACTATGGCCATGGCATATGTCAGGAATATGGGAGGTACAAAGTCAAAAGAGTGCAATAACTTGGCACAAAGTATTTGGAACTGGGCGCAAAAACATCAAATATGGTTAACCATTTCACATATCCCAGGATCGCAAAACGTCCTGGCCGACAAAAAGAGTAGAGTCTTTCATGACCATTTAGAATGGAATTTGAATATAAAAATTTTCAACAAAATTTGTCGCCAATGGGGTTCACCTACGGTTGACTTATTCGCATCAAGGAATAACTTTAAAGTTAACAGATATGTTTCATGGCACCCAGAACCATTTGCTTGGCACATAGATGCTTTCTCACTGATTTGGGAAAATGAATTTTATTATATTTTTCCCCCTTTCAACATCATTACCAGAGTGGCACGAAAGATAAAGATGGACCGGTCTCACGCCATCCTGATCGTCCCCGAATGGGACACACAGCCGTGGCTAGCAGGACTAGCCTCGACAGCCCGAGATTGCCTCAGATTCCCAAAATCCCGAGGAAATCTAACTCACCAAGGCCCTCTGGAACATCACGGCAACGTAGCAACAACACCGTTGCTTGCATTCCTTTTCTAAATAAATACATGCGTGGAGAAAAGGAAGAGTTAAAATGTATACCACATATTTGAAAAAATGGGGCGTTTATTGTCTTATTCACAAGGTTAAACCCATGAACCCAACTATTGCCCAAGTGTGCAGATTCTTTAGAATGTTAGAACAAGAAGGGCTAGGTTACGGCGCAATTAATGCTGCCAGGTGCGCTCTCTCGATTATCCTTCCCAGAACAAGGGGAGATACAATGGGTAAACACCATGTTATATCATGGGTACTAAAGGGAATTTATGAACGAAACCCACCTAAACCAAAATATGACCGATTTTGGGATGTGTCACTGGTATTTAAAATGTTTAACGATTGGCCACATAATAGGTTTCTAGATATAAAACAATTAGGGTTTAAGTTAGCACTGTTATTACTGTTAGTCACAGGTCATCGAGGCCAGACTATAGTGGCACTTTCACTCGATGGACTGGAAATAGATAGAAGGCAAGCGACCTTCGATTTGACAACATTGTTAAAATCTAATCATTTAGGTGACCCTTTGTCGTCAATTGATGTAACACAATTCAAGGACAATCCGAAACTGTGTGTAGTTTCCGCGATCAGAACATATATATCCAAGACACAAGGAGTTAGAAACTCAAGACAATTGTTGATAAGCTTTATTAAGCCACACAAGGGCATATCAAGAGATACGCTCGCCAGATGGACAATTAATGTCCTAAAGATGGCAGGAGTGGATACGGACAAATATGCGTCACACTCAACAAGAGGAGCCATGGTGTCAAAGGCACGCCTCTTAGGCATTTCGGTCAAGCGCATACTAGCGCATGCAGGATGGAAGACCGAACGATCGTTTGCTAGACATTATAACAAGCGATTGGAAAAGCCAAGTGGCGTCGCACGGCGACTGCTACAACATTAAGGTCAAAAAAGGTGAGAACATACCATTGTCACAAACATATAAGGTTAACCAACGTTCCATACCACAAAACATAAACAAATAAAATAAAATAAAATATCAGGATAAAATGATATTACGTAAAGTCTCCCTAGCCTGCGGCTAGCCTGAGGCTATATACCGAGGTAAAATAGATTAGTTAGACGAATCTTACCTTGGTATAGATGATGGATAACTGTTGTTTTCCCGAGGTATAAGCCTCGGCTAGACGTAGGTGAGGGCCCACCCTCCACACCCTGCCACGTCTAGTCCCTTGCTTGTACCAAGGAAACATTAGTATTTAGAATTTTAGAGATCATTTTATCCTGAATTAGTAGGTAAAGATTGCTGTACCCGGATGTGCTTACCTCTCCCTCACCCACGTCTAGCCGAGGCTTATACCTCGGGAAAACAACAGTTATCCATCATCTATACCAAGGTAAGATTCGTCTAACTAATCTATATATATGTAACTCGTATACAGACTGTATGCGGCTGTAAGGCGAGAAGGACTCCGGCTATACTACTTTTCCAGTGTTGACACCAGTGGTTCCTGGGTTCGATACCAGGGGTGCTTTCGGCGCTGTATTCGCAGACGCCCCACTGCCGACCAAGGTGCATTCACTCGGTCTCCAGATGCACCCGACGCAACAACCGTTTTCAGCTGGCCTTCAGCGACACCGGCACTGACACCAAGGTGTGGCACCGCCCTCCGAAACCTATGCAGCCTATCACTGATTATTGTGGGCCGTGTGGTCAAAAGCATAAGTTGCCTGTTAACGAGCTATGCCTGTACGTCTATCTGCAACAACGAAAAGGGCTACGTGTGCTCATCCTCAGACGGAAGACGATATGGCGATAGATATAAAAACGGAGGTGTGTAGCGCGACTGGGGGTGCGGTGAGCAACACTTTGGTGATGGATGAGCGACTTTTGAAGGACAGAGTGGAAGCATTGGAGAAGAAGCAGCGGGTTGCGGCGTTATTGCAGCAGCAAGGACAACTGGAGGAAGAGCTGAGATGACTGGACGTGGCGTCAGCAGACCGTGGGAGAAGCAAGTCGGGTCACGCACGCTGGTGCAGTCACCGTCGAAGGTCATCGTCGTTCAGCTCGGGGAGTCGGACGCCGAGCAGGGAAAGAAGATGGCACCATAAGTGGTCAGTTAAGCATCACACAGTGGACAGGAAACAAGTTAAAAAATTTAATGCGTACGAATTAATTGAGGCAACTTGTGCATGGTTCAGGGACGCTAGTGCTAATAATGATATGGACGCTTGCCATGCTGTAATTAACCATATTAGTTATTTATGTTCAAAAGCAAAATTTAACCATTTCAATAATACTGCACATGCCGCTTATGATACCGGGGTGCGTAAGTTGGCGCAAAAGCAAGGTTTCTCTGCCTTTGCTAATGGTAATAGTGACTTGGCTTTGCTACACTACGCATTTGAAAATATTAAGGAGACCAAGAAGTCGGCTAGTTCGGCTGCGGCGTCTTCGAACACGTCTGGTCGGCTATTCACACGTGATGGGAAAAAAACGTGTTTTGCCCATAACGGTGACCAAGGTTGTACAAGGGACGAACAAACTTGTGACTTTGGACATTGGTGTTCACGTTGTGGCAGCCGCAGTCACAAACGTAGTAGTTGCCGTAGGGATTGAGGATGTTGGAAAAAATTAAATAAAGACAGGCGTAAGGAATTAGTTAAAGCATTAGATATTAAACAAAAGCCTAATATTCATGTCAATAAAATATTTCCTTCAAGTCAGGCATATGGTGGTAGTTATGCGGTAGTCAAGAATGGGTAGGAGTGTGCCTCCACCTCTCTGCTAAAAATAGCCGCGCAGATAGGCAATTAAATAGCAACGCGCTTGTAGAAGAGCCAAATACTTACGTAACAGCCTTGCCTACTTGGAAACCTATTAATTCAACCTGGCTAGAAGTCAATAATTGGTTAGACGGTTACTTAATAACCGCTTTCGACAGACATTCTGCTGTTGGAAATAAATGTAGTTTTGTTGTAACGCAGGTATGCATTGAAGGTAGTTGCAGCTGTGTGCATAAAATTGCAGGAGTACCGGTACAATTTAAACCTTGCCGGGTATTTGTCGAGTCTTTTTATCATGGTGACACCGACCCTGATTAGGAGTATATATTGCATGGTGCTATATTCGGATTTAAAATTATTAATCAAGACTTTTGTAGTTCTTATACTAGTACTTATAGTACTAGAAGTAATAAAGACCACAATAATTTTATAACAAATAAGTTACAAACTGAGTTGAAGAACGGATATATTTCAGTCTCAAATGAATTACCTATGTGTTCTCATAACTTATTTTGCATTCCTAAGTCAACAGGCGAAGGTTATCGTGTAATAATAGACTGCAGTAAGCCCTATTCGAGGTCGGTGAATAACTATGTTTCTGACACTTGCTGTAAGTTTAAGTATAAAAGTGTTGACACATTGTTAGCTATGATGGTTCGGAACGATTTCATCGCCGTGATAGACATAATGGATGCTTATCGTGCTTTAAGCATTCTTCCCTTAGACAGGGAGAAGCAAGTTCTTATTTGGAAAATAGATGGTAAAGAGAAATATTTTGTTGACAATAGACTTTCAGTGGGGTTGTTATCTAGCCCTTATATATTTAGTAAAGTGTCTGACTTCATTTACCGTTGTGCTGTTAGGGGCGGCACTTCAAGGCTAGTCAATTATTTGGATGATTTTGCAGTGCTTGGTGAAACTTATGATGCTTGTTGTATGCAGCAATTGCAATTGGTAGCTATACTGCGTAGGCTTGGGTTATATATAAGTTTTCTTAAGTTATTAAGTCCTTCTACCAACTCTAGATTTTTGGGGATTGAGGTCGATACTCTAGCCTTAAAAGTAAAGCTTCCTTCTGACAAGGTTCTGAAATTAAAAGAACATTTGGCTTTATTTAAAAATAAAAAGAAAGCAACTAGGAAGGAGTTGGAATGGCTGGGTGGTCGATTATCGCATTGTGCAATAGTAGTTAGTAGTGTGTAGTTAATAGTATATAAATATAGAATTAATTCAGCTTTTCGTAATGAAATAAATTGGTGGTTGGAGTTTGTTGATCAGTTTAATGGTGAACACAAAATATTGTTGAACCAGGCAGAAACTTTTGCAGTATATACTGATGCTTCGTTACATGGTTATAGTGCTCTTCATGATAGAGACTGGTGGGTTGGATTTTTCAATGACTCCATTTCTGTTAATTGTTTAACTCACCATCTTGCTCCCACCCCTGATAGCATAGCGCATGAGCATATAAATGGTAAGGAAATGTGGGCAGTAGTTGCAGCTGTTGATCGCTGGTCGAGCCATTGGAAGGATAAAAACATCATGTTCATTACGGACAATAACACTGTCTGCTCCGCATTGGTGAAGGGTATATCCAAAAATGATATTATAATGTCATGATTGAAGCATATTTTTGGGGTTTAAATACGATTTAATTTTAATATATCGGCAGTACACATTGGTACACATGATAACATTATATGTGTTAGTCTTAGCAGGTGGGACCGCCCGCATCAGCTTGAAAGAATTGCTAAGATAGATAAAACGGAAGGTTTATGTTGTTCACATTTGTTCAAAGGCTAGTGCGTAATGTAAATAATTTATGTTTTAGGACTGGCGGCTCTGAAATTTGAGGCTAAGTCGATCACCGCGCAGTATTATGCGCCAAACAGTTCAATGCAGATACGTAAATATTTTAAGTTTATAGATGAGTTTCAAGGTCTGCTTGCGCCAACACCTTGTCCTGCAACGCAGGTTGCTATATATATAGCCTGGCTATCGCATTCTTTGACATATAGCTCCATAACAAACTACTTATCCGCTTTAAATTTCTTTTTAAAGTCTGAAGGCGTGTCTCCTATACACTACAAGGACCATATGGTAAACACCACCCTCGTGGGGGTTAAGCGGAAGCTAGGGTGTGGTACATGCAGTTAAGCCTTTATTACCATGTAATTTGCTATCCATGTTTGCCTTTCTTTCAAATTCTCCTGGTCATATTGCTACTAGGGCTGCCATACTGACTGGGTTCAGAGGACTGTTGCGTAAATGTCAGTTGACGCACTCGGACTCGGTCTTGCAATGCTCCGATTTAAATTTGTTCTCTTGGGGCATGCTTATTTCTGTAAGGAGATGAAAAACAATTCAGTTTAAGGAGAGACGGCTATTAATTCCGATTGCTGTAGTTCAGAATAAAGATTTGTGTGCGGTATATTGGACAAAATTGCATTTTAGCCAGACTCCGCTGTCTTGTAACACACTGGCGTTTCAAGTGCCGTCTCCAGAAGGTGGGTTCATGCCCTTAACCTACACTGTATTGCAATCAACTATTAAATATTTGTGTATTGTATCAGGACTTAATCCTGGCGATTACTCTTGCCACTCTCTTAGCAGAGGTGGCTGCACCTTTTTGCACATGCAATGTGCGACTATAGAAGAGATTAAGACACGCGGTGATTGGCGGTCAGACTGCTAAGTATATTACGTTGTCGCTTTCTGTTAGGATGTTGAATGATATGCATGCTGCTTATGCAATTGATGAGTGTGCAGTTTAGACAGTTAGTCTTCCTGCTCAGTTTTTTTTTTTTTCCTTTCCCCCTCCCCCCTCTTTCTCGCTTTTCTTCTTGGCTGGGTTTGGGCATTCGCCCTTGGCAGTTGTCAGATATCATTACCATGTTGACTATGTGTCTATTTGATTGATTATCGACAGTTGCTATTCGATACAAGTTATACAAGTTATTATACAAATTGCCAATGCTGTTGTTCATCATCGATATTCATGCTCATGGCTGTTTTCTGTTATCATGCCTTCATTATGCTTGTGCAAGTGGAATAAACTGATATTACCCTTTTTTTATGTTCAATTGACTCTTGCCTCCTCTTGCTTACAACTCGTATACAGACTGTATGCGGCTGTAAGGTGAGAAGGACCCCGGCTATACTACTTTTCCAGTGTTGACACCAGTAGTTCCTGGGTTCGATACCAGGGGTGCTTTCGGCGCTGTATTCGCAGACGCCCCGCTGCTGACCAAGGTGCATTCACTCGGTCTCCAGACGCACACGACGCATCAACCGTTTTTTTTGTTTTTTTTATGGTAGGGCAGTTGCCCAGCCAGATATCATTACCATGTTGACTATGTGTCTATTTGATTGATTATCGACAGTTGTGATTCGATACAAGTTATACAAGTTATTATACAAGTTGCCGATGCTGTTGTTCATTGTCGATATTCATTCTCAAGGCTGTTTCCTGTTATCATGCCTTCATTATGCTTGTGCAAGTGGAATAAACTGATATCACCCGATGTTCAATTGACTATTGCCTCCCCTTGCTTACATATATATACATTTCATATTTTCCAGCTCAAGTGACCCAACTTGAGTAATATTTTTCAGTGCATTATGTCTCAAAATAGCTATTGACTAGTTAGTCGCACACATCCCATGTTTCAGTCTTGTAGCACACAACCTGCCATTGTTTTACACAATTCTCACTGTACAATCAACAAACTACATTAAGGCAGCAGAAAACTAAATAGATACTAAAGCAATCATTCCTGCGAGGCGGTAAATACCTACTTTTCCGACTGCGCCCTAAGAGTTCTTGCATTCTTCAATTCACATATTAGCGGCATTCCATGAGGTGGTGGGGGTGGAGTTTGGGGTGGTAATGTGTGCCAGGATCTTGTTTTAATAACAAACCCTGCTCCCTTCACCTCATTGAACATGGTGGCTCACTGTCAAGAGCCATCAGAATCAGTAGGCTTTATGTACCAACTTGCTTGAACCCGTTCGCCATGCCACCAGGTACCGGCCCCACACGCCCCACACACAATACACACAATACACACCCTACATCCTACACACAAGGTTCTACCAGCATGGAGTAAACGTGTTACTCCTGCTGCACTGTCTCAGTTATACCCCGGTCACACGAGGCCTGCGTTCGCTTACAATCGATTCGCGACGTCAAAACTTCCTACTAACGTCTCAGTTATACCCAAGTCACACGAGGCCTGCATTCGCTTACAATCGATTCACGACGTCAAAACTTCCTACTAACGTCCTCCCTATGCCCTCCTTACGCACTGGTGCCACGAGGTTGCCAACCTCCCGGCATCCATTTCGGAAATTTCGGGCGCAAGGAGGTTGCTGCTGCTGCATGTGCAACCTCCTTGCGTCCTGTTCCGGCGGCGCCATTAAACAGTGGTTGGTGACCTGGTGCCGCCCTGGCGCCGCCAGGTCGCCAACCTAGGGGTTGGCGAGTTGGCGCCGATCTGGCGCCGACCTAGCGGCACCAAAATATGTAATGCCACACTCACCGGGTGGTAGGCACTATGGCGCCGCCCTGCCGCTGCCCTGGCGCCGCCCTGGTGCCACCCTGGCACCACCCTGGCGCCACCCTGCCGCCGCCCTGGCACCGCCCTGATGCTGCCCTGGTGCCGCCCCGGCCCTGATATGGCGCCGCCCCGGCGCTGATGCGGCGATAGCCCGGCGCCGGCCGGCGCCACCCTGGGGCCGCCTTGGCGCCGATCTGGCGCTGCCCTGGCGCCGCCCTGGCACCGACCACGCAATTGAATCAATGTATCGAATGGGACGCTGGGAGGTTGGCGACCTTTTGGGCGTAAGGAGGTAGGCTGCGAACGCTGGCTCTCGTGTGACTGGGGTATGACAGGGCTGCTAAGCAACCCATTAGAACAAGTGTCAGAAGGCTGGGCAATCTAATATGCTAAATATATTGCTAAAATACTTATCTACCATAGTTCGCTACTCTTTGAGTGAAGAATTAATGAAATCATGTACATTAATATACTTCAAAAGTCAAATCGAGAGCATTCAGTGGCCACCATCTGGCTTTTGGCATTCTCTCTCATTTCATCCACTCTATGCCATAATAGATAATCAGTGGATAATGGAACCAGGGGCTCCGCATCTTGTTTATACCAACGCAGCTTTTGCTCTGATGGTTGCCATTCACCCCTACTGTGGATGGGGTGAATATTCTATCTAGGAGTAAACACACATGACTACATTTGACCCCACACACTCCCGCGTCGTCTACATATAGATATATTTAGCATATTGGGTATTGCAGGCCTATACAATTTAGTGCTTTGGAATATTTGCTACATCAAATATATGTAACAAGAAACATGAAGTGCTAGTAGTGAAGAGGTTAACTAATATACACACATATGAAACCCACAATGAAAGCTTGGTAACATGTGACTGTGATATATGCGTAATAGACGTATAGGTGTGTGGCTAATATATGTTAACGAGATGCAGAGTTTGAGACAAAGGAGTATGCTAATGAGATGATGTCATGGAAAGTTTAGCCGGCGGGTTGAGCGAGCCCTAGGCCATGAATAAACCATTCAGTATCCAGAAGTCAAAGTGTTCAGACGTTGTACTTTAACATGGTGTCAGATGAGGAAGAATGCCGCCCGCTAATACGTTGCCGGGATTGCGGCCGCCTGGTCAGCTTGTCCTCAGCCACAACGCGAGATCGAACTGGAAAACATGGATCAGAGCATACGACATATACGCTACTGCTGCAGGTGTCGTATTGAAGACAGAACGAGTGCAATGCTGCATCTTTCTTCATGTTGCTCGTGAGGAGGCGCAACAAGTTTTCGCCAATATGGATATCGTGCTCGCTGATCAAGATAAGATCGTGCCACTCACGGAGGCATTTCGGACATATTGTGTAGGCAACTTTAATACGCATAATCAGGCTACGGAAAATATGGCTACGTACATCACAGCATTGAGAGACAGGGTGAAGGATTGCGAATATGGTATGGTGGAGGAGTCGCTGTTGCGCGATCGGTTAGTGGCTGGAGTGAGAAATGTGAATTTGCGTAACAAAATGCTGCAAACTACTGAGTTAACTTTGGAAAAATGTGTCAGTATTTGTGAAATGAGTGAGTTCAGTTCAGATCTGTTGGAGGACACCAAATCCGATGTGGAAAGTAAGGAGGTTGATTTTATAAGAAACTATGCTACTGTGCGTACCGGTGCACCGGCGGTTCGGTCATCAGTGACGCCATCTTGACAATTGCCATCTTGGAATGCCGGTGCTGGTGCTGGTGAGTTCAAGATCCACTGCCAGACTGTGGATACGACCACCGCCAAGGAGTCTGCCCAGCGAAAGGCAAAGCTTGAATAGCCTGCAAGAAGATCGGGCACTTGGTAAGGTCTGCAGGAGCAGACTTGGCAGGGTCAATGAGGTTACCGTTGAAGAGCCAGATCCTCACAATGCTGAGCAAGACCCGGATCCGGCGGAGGTCAATGTGCTGGCAACGGATCTGTTCATCGGTGCCGTGGACCGCGGTGCCGAGCAAGATGCCGAGCTGTGGCACGCGATCGTTCGGGTGAACGGTTGTCCTGTCAAGTTCAATCTCGACACTGGGGTCGGAGGCGAACGTGATGCCGAGGTACGTCTTCGACAGGGCTGCTCCTGATGGGGAGGCAATGCTGGACGTCGGTGACAGAGTGCTCAAGTTCCAAGTGGTACAGAACTGTCAGCCTATTTTGGGCAAGCAGGCTTGTGTGACGTTGAACCTGCTGGTGCGTGTGGATGAGGTGCACTGTGCTGTGCCGACGAACATTTCCAAGCCGACGAACAGTCCCAGCGCTCAGGCGAAGAAGCTGGTAAGCGAATACAAAGATGTGTTTCAGGGTTTGGGGTTGATCAAAGCAAATGCTTTCACTCATGTCGATAAATCTGTACAACCTGTTGTTGATCCGGCTAGATGGATTCCGTATGCCATTCAGGGTAACGTACGTAGTGAGCTTGATCGCATGGTAGAGTTAGGTGTCATAGTTGAACAAGATGAACCTACCGAGTGGGTTAACTCCATAACTATCGTAAAAAAACCTAACAAGATAAGGATTTGTCTGGATCCGACTAAGTTGAACAAGATGATAAAGATTGACAAAATTATTGCCAAAACGGCAGATGCGAAATATTTTTCAGTTTTGGATGCGATGACAGGTTATTGGCAGATAGAGTTAGATGAAGAAAGTTCACGTCTGTGCACCTTCAATACTCCGTGGGGCCGGTACAGGTACACCCGCTTGCCTTTTGGCATCAAAACAGCCGGTGACATTTTGATTCAGGAAATCCACAGAGTCATGGGCGATATACCCGGTATCGGGATAGTCACGGATGACATTTTGGTATATGGGTCCATGGTTGAGGACCACAACGAGGGGCTCCGAGCCGTGTTGGACCGAGCTAGGTCAGTTAACCTGAAATTAAACGAAACAAAATCGTTGCTATGTAAGACTACAGTGAAGTATGTAGGTCATCAACTTACCCAGCAAGGTGTGAAGCCTGATCCAGACAGAATACAAGCAATAGTTGACATGCCAGAGCCGCATGACAATCAAGGCATCCAAAGGTTCCTGGGCATGGTTGGATATGTACACAAGTTTATACCCAACATGTCCGAGATAGCCAAACCACTATGCACGCTCCTGGCTAAGGACGTTGCGTGGCATTGGCAGACCGAACAGCAGGGCGCGTTTGATAAGTTGAAGGAAATGTTAAGAACTGCGCCTGTGTTGTCATATTACGATTTTAAGAAACCCATTGTTATCCAAGTAGATGCTTGTCAGTCAGGGTTAGGTGCCGTGTTGATGCAAGATGACAAGCCAGTCCCACTCGTATCTCATGCACTTAACTCAGCGCAGTGTGGCTATGCCATTATCGAAAAAGAAATGCTCGCCATATGTTTCGGATGCCAGAGGTTTCATGACTATATCTTTGGCAAAGAGGTTCAAATTCAAACGGACCACAAGCCGTTAGTGGCGATAATGCAGAAACCAATTCATAAACTTTCGGCCAAGATGCAGAGAATGCGAATGCGGTTGCAAAATTACAATATTGAGCTATGTCATGTGAAGGGTTCTTTGATGTTTTTTGCAGACACGTTGTCCAGGGCGCATAGTGCCAAAGTAGGTCATGGTAACCTGTTCGATGACACGTTCTGTGTTGCCGCAGTGGACATGCAATCGTCAAGTTTGTTAAGTAAGATTGTCAGACAGTATGAAAAGGATTTATCCATGTCCATGTTGATCTCACACATTGAGGATGGGTGGTACACTACACGCATCACGCATACAGACACCACTGTGTCTGAGGCAGTACATCCCATACAAACACGACTTAACGATAGAAAATAATCTGGTCATGAAAGGCAATCGGATGATGGTTCCTCCGGGTCTCCGTGGTGAAATGATTGAGGCATTACATGAGACACACTTAGGTGTGACAAAGTCCAAGCAGCTGGCGCGGGACTGTATGTTTTGGCCGAATATGAATCAGCAAATTGAAGATAAAGTCAGTCGGTGTGACACTTGCCAAAAGAACCGGAAAATTTGCATAATGAGCCGTTGATAAATCACCTGATCGCCTGTCAACCGTATGAAAAAGTCGGTGCAGACTTGTTTGAGTTAAATCATAAGAATTACCTGATAACTGTAGATTACTACACAAAATATCCAGAGGTGACGCTGTTGGGCGATACGTCGTCTGTCACTGTTATTGACACATTGAAGGATAATTTTGCAAGGCACGGTATTTCTAGTTAGGTCATTTCGGACAATGGTCCACAATTTAAGAGCCATGAGTATAGGGAGTTTACGCAGCACTATGGGTTTAAGGCCGTATATTCCAGTCCACAGTATCCCCGTAGCAATGGGCAGGTAGAACGGTTTGTGCAAATGGTCAAGGACATGTTAAAGAAGTGCGAGAAGACTGGTTCAGATTTTCAGTTAGCTCTGCTGAATTATCGTAACACTCCATTGCCCATCCGGAATGCATCTCCGGCTCAGCTGCTCATGAGCAGAAGGTTGAGGGGCAGGTTGCCGATGGCGGAAGAAATTTTGGTGCCCGACACGCAAAATCCAAAGAAAGTCCAAATGGCAAAACGGCAGCAAAGTCACAAAGCATTTCATGACAGGAAGTGTGGTAAGCCGCACAAACCTATGAAAGTCGGAGATAAGATAAAATACAAGAATCATGCTGGGGACTGGAAAAAAGGGGTTATTTTGGGGCGGACTGGTGTTTCTGGGAGAGAATATCAAATTTTGAACGAGTCAGGTAATATGTTGTATCGAAACCGGGTGCAGATTATTAGGGCGCCTGTGGGGGGGTGGCCCAAACTGGTCGGGCAGACGCAAACTAGGTCAGCATCATTGCCAAATGTAAACAATGTGGCTAATCTAAGTAGGTCAGGTCGGCTGATTAGGCCGGCGAGCAGATTAGACCTGTAGTAGCTCGGTGTGGATTGGGTGTGTACACGTATAACATGTGCATGTAGGATTAAGTTGTATTTTCAGCTGTGTTTTTTGTATTTAATATGTAATGGACAATTTGTAACATGAGGCGTTACGGCCGGACAGTTGAAGGACTTCAGTGCCATAGGGCGCTCGGACATTTGCAAGGACTTGTATTTAAGTTAAGTACGCATATATGTTATTGTGCATTCGTTTCACTGTTATGTGGTTATATTGTCATGGTTATTTTGAAACATTCCATGTTTCAGAAATACTTTGAGGGGGGGATGTGATATATGCGTAATAGACGTATAGGTGTGTGGCTAATATATGTTAACAAGATGCAGATTTTGAGACAAAGGAGTATGCTAATGAGATGACATCATGGAAAGTTTAGCCGGCGGGTTGAGCGAGCCCTAGGCCGTGAATAAACCATTCAGTATCCAGAAGTCAAAGTGTTCAGACGTGACCACCAGGCGGTTGCCACGCCTACCGATCCTGGCCTGAGGTATAGTTCAAATGGGTCGCATTTCCGGTACAGCCTGTCGGGTATTCACCCCTATCCAGAGTAGGGGTAAGTGACAACCATGCTTAAAGTTGCATAATCCGCTGGTTTTGAGCTTCTGTCATTTTTCTGAGATAAATATATTGAATTGATCGTTACAATCTACCTCACCATAGATTGAAATACCTTTTATTTTAAATTGCTACTTTTGAGATATTTGATGTGCAGATATGTAAAATTAATTTTGACAAACAAGTCAAAACTCTGACACCATAGGCTTTAGCAGTAACAGGTTCTATTAAATCGCCTCAGAATTCCCTTATATGTGGCAACACATACTTAGTAAGTGCACCAGTACCTCAGTTAGATGTGTAGAATCAATTCTAGATAACTGTTTTGGTTTTGAAAATTTGATCCGTCATCGGACTATGCAGCTTTAAATCCAAGAAGAAAACCAGCATCAGTGGGAATTAACAGTGGAGGTAGTGATTCCAATACATAGTGTTTATCCATATTGGTGTCAATCAATCAATAGTTCCATCCTCTAGTCGAGGGTTGGATGCAATGGTTCTCCACTTGTCCCGATGTTGTGCTGTTCTGATAGACTGTGAATAATTCAAGCCTGTCCACTGTGAAATATTTGTAAACCATGATGTTCTTGGTCTCCCTCTCCCTCTGCTGCCATTCACCTTCCCTTCCAACAATGTACGGTATATTGAACTCTGACGAATGATGTGGCCAAAATAAATAAGTTTCTTTGTCTGTATAGTGGCAAACAAGCTTTTCTTATTTTTAATTTTCCTGAGAACTTCTTTGTTGGTGATCTTCTTTGTCCATGATATTTTCATCTGTCCATGATATTTTCATATTGGTGTAAAATTGAGAAATTGGTAGAGAATGCAACAAACCAAGATGGCAACAATAAAAAGCTCTCGATTCAATTTTTAAAGTATATTAATCTACTTGATTGAATAAATCCTTCACTCAACAATATCGGGCTACGATAACTAATCATTTGAACTATATACGCACTTTAGATTACAAAATCATGTGGTTATTTCCATAACGTAGCTTTCTGACGTATTTTGTAATGACTTGTTTAGCAGTCCTGCACAATAACAGGCATGCAGGAGTAACTAGGTTTATTGGGGTTCTTTGAATGCACATTGATCCTGGCTTCACTTCGGTTAATGCACCTCTCATCGTGCTCCTGCCTTGCCAGAGACCACTATGACTACTATCACGCCTGCAGCCCAGTGTACTGACCCTCACCTACACGTCGGGAAACACTAGCTTCATACAATTCACAATGCAGCTAAAAATGTTGATGCGATGCATATAAAAAGAAAACCTATCGCCTGCTGCGGCTCACACATGCAGGCCAAGCACAATGGGAGGAGAGGTGGGTCGATGGTGGCATAAAAAGGTGTAGATGATAGATTACCTTCCGTACATTTATACTCACATACTCTATACATTAATATATATATGCATATATAAATATGTATGTGAGTAACGCACGAATCCCGGTAGACTGGCCGATATGTATTTATTAAACAATCATCAGTGAGCCGTACAATATATTAATTATTCAATCGACAGATAAGTCAACCACTGGCTGGGCTACCCCGCCCAATCTAACTACAACCTAATTGACAAAACAAATATAACAAGAGAAAACTAAATCTATATACGTATATATATACATATATATATACATATAAACATATATACATACATATATATACATATATATATACATATATATTTATTTACGTACACACTATGTTCCTGTCAATATTGAGTGAGAAAGAGCGGGTTGAATGAAATATATAAGAAAACATGCTACCTAACTTCGAGGAGAGAGAAGGTGTTGAGTGGTAGGTGAACCAGAGACAGATTACCAGAGAGGTATCAAACAAAGCCTAGTGTCCAGGTTGATACAATAACAGGAGGCACAGGAAATGATCACTGGAACTATATCACTATCAGATAATAAAGTACCTAGCAAGTATCCTATTTGTCCAGTCTTACAGTTCGAAATGGTGGTGACATAACATGTATTCCTGCCAGAGATTTATTAAATGTTTCAACTGTGTTGAAAGCACGTTCTCTAAGATTATCTTCATTAGCTTCCCGCCATCCTGTCTGGTCTGATTAAACTGATATTGGACTGTTCTCACAGAAGGGGGTGGTGGTGGGAGAGGTCGGGTAAGGGGGAGGGCTGCCATTGAAGGGATGCATCTCTGACTTGCTGACTCCTGGCAACCATCAGAGCTTCTACCCTTAAGATTTCTGCGGAGTCATTGCGATGTTCTGCCTTTCATTGCGCCATTATGCCCGTACTCTGAAACTTTGGGTAAATCTGTCTTTTTGCACACTTATATATGCATACATATGCATATGTATGTAATATATATACACATCTCCGTTATATCTGTATATATTATACACATATACATATGTGAGTGAATAAATGTTTATGTGCATATCATTGAGGGTATTTTATTTTTTAAAGAAAGGCAAACATGGCGACTAGACCAGGTCTCGAACTCACATTTATGCCATTTAAAGGCTAAGGTCCTAACCATTAGGCTCTCTAGGCCACAATTCCCAAGTGGAAATCTACTATGTGCGCAATATGTCGTGATTCACCAAATGTGTCACAATTTGCATGAAAAAGGTCACGCTTTCCCATTTTTAAATACTGACAGCTAGGCAACTTCAGACATCGACACACATGTTGTTCGGGGAAATACGATGCAATCTTTTATTTTTGAAAAATTCAAGGCAACTAAGGCGTCATGGACCAGGTCTGTTGGGTATTGTTTCAGGGACGCCATCTGTTGCCGTTGTGTTTGCTAATGAGGCTAGCCTGGTACACGCCTGAGGTTGAGTAGATACTTAGCTTCTGATTGGCATGATCATTGTGAAGCTGCATGTACAGATTGCTAGTCGTAAAGACTGGAGAAGGCTTTACCCGAGGCGGTGTCAGTTTAATTGAAACTGCACAGACCTACTTGGAACTGTTCACATAGAACAGTAGCAGGGACTGTTGGGACTACGCGAGACTGTACAGGTACAAGGATTGTACTCTTGGAGCTGAGCCAGAACCGCCTAAGACTGCACAGATTTTACTCCCGAGAGAGTAGAGGTACTACAGTAGTACTCCTGGCCTGGATGGACACCACCTGAGACTGTACATGCTTTACATCGGAGACTGAACACGTTTTACCTGGGGGGGGGGGGGGGGGGGTCTACTCCTGGGACTATGTAGGGCTCATTGGAGACTGTGCAGGTACTGGAGTAGTGTTCCTGTAGGTACGGTTGGTACGACCTGAAACTGTACAGATAATATGATACTAAATAGTGCTTATGATGCTGTGTTGGGCTACCTGACGTAATTCCTAGTACAAATGTTACCTGAACTGTGCAGGTAATATTACAGAACATACACCACCCCTGGTACTGTGCATACCTGAAACTGCGGGTGAAATAGTAGTTTATCATTGGGATGGGTAAGGCTTTTATGTGTTGCTATGAGGTAATATAGTTAAGACGCATCAGGCTTGACAAGGACTACACGAGACTGGGCGAAGACCATGCTCGTCTGGAAACATGTGGATGGGTGCTGCCCGAGACTGCGTGCATGAACACTGCCTACACACAGAATGCTCAGCGTGCTCTCTGGACGGTAACGACCTGAATATGCGCTACCTGGCCTATTACCTGCGGAAGGCAGGTGGGGCGGCAGGCGGGGTAGGTTGGCGGCTCTCGGGGAGGGCTGCAGGAATGCAGGTCTGGGGTCGCTGAGTGAATGCACCGTTCGGGAGGTGAGGCGAGGTAGGGCCCGGCGGGGTAGGTACGCTGGGGGAGGACGGAGAGGAGGGCAGGGAGAAGGGACGTGGGAGGAGGGAGGGGTGGGGGAGGGGAGCGGCTCGCTTCTGCTCAGTTTGCTATTCCTGTCTTTTGGGGTCTGAGTGGGGCAGTGAGTGGCCCGGCGTTTCTTGCTGCTCCCGCCGCCGCCAGGTAGCGGCGGGGAGTCGCTGGGAAGGGCGGAGTGGAGCCCGGGCCCTCCGGAGCCGGCCAGTGCTGCTCCTGGCAGCAGTGGGGATGCCTCAGCCACTTTGCCCAGAGTTGAAGCAGCTCGGGCAGAACACTGTGTGATGGGTGGTGGAAGCCGTGCTCCCGTCATGCCAGAGCTGCTACCGCTACCGCTACCGTCACGTCTCCAGCGCAGTGTACATACCGTAGAAACGAGAAAGGGGCCCGCCTGCACCTCTCGGACCGGCCCGGGCTGCCCCTGTCGGCTCCCACAGTACTTGCGGGGCCCCCAACCGCTGGCGGCGCTCACCCCGTGAGCAGCTCAGTGAGGCGCCACCGCTCCGGAGCCGGCAGGCGGGCGGCGGGTCGCGGCCGGCCGCACGACTCCGGGAGGAGGCCCGCCACACGCCGCAAACAGGCTGGAATGTCATGTCGTCGGTGTTCTCATCATACACTGCCAATGTGCTTTACCAAGGTAAGTAGCGCCCCGCCATTATTTCACCCCTCCTTCCACCATGACCAACCCTGCTTCACAATGGCGGTGCCACCTGCGCGCACCTGTGTACGTGCGTCGGGCTCCCGCCATTCGCCCAGTTGACGACCTCATTGATTGTAGTCTCACACTTGCTCTCTCATAATTTAATATTTTTCTCCTGCAAATCATGGTACGATAAATGTAAATCGCGCACCGAACATGTTCGCGTGGAGGCCTCAGTGCATGGCCCTGCCCGAGTATCTCATTTCTCGTCTCCAGCTTTGAGGTTCATAAGGGGCTGTCACATTACGACGCATCGTGCCAACATACGTCGACGTATGTGATTTTTGGCCGCTACGTCGGGATGCGTCGCTATGCATTATGCATACATTAGGTGCTCGTTGGTATACGTCAATGTACGTCAATGTACATCAACGTTCGTCGAGATACAGTGCCGCACGTCAGGCGGTCTGTTTTGTGCACACACAAAACTTTCGACGTACGACAACGTGTGGATTTTACGTCTGCCATAAGTTATGTATGTGTTAGGCATACGTTGATGTATGTTAGACATACATTGGACAAACGTTGTTCACTTCGTTGCACTACATTGACCTACATTAAAGGCAATGGGAACGTACAGTCCGCACACTGAAAACGTATGGATTTAGCATTTCTCCAGCATGTCTTGATGTATGTAACATATGAGGCATAGTTATGGCGATCGAATAACGTATATAATGTTCACCGGCGTTCTGTGAACGTACCATGAGCGTAATTCACGCATTTTTCGCCGGGAGGTATGTTAGCCATACATTGATCATACGTTGGCCATACACTATGTATATGGTATGTATACATTCAACTTTGCCCCCCACGCCGAAAGGTTTGATGCTTCTCGATGTAAAAAAGTGATTTATGCGTTGGCCGCATGCTTGCTAGATGCGTCGTAATGTGACAGGGCCTTTACAGTCATCACCACGTCATTTCACCACACTCAATTTTCACAACAGGTCGCTGTCATAATATGGAGATGCAATAGCGCTCTCTTGACACGTGGACATGTGATGTCACCGAACCTTGGGTTATCACATGCTCATGTGACGTAGCATATTTCTGTGATAGCACATATACTTGGCGTCACTTCTCTTGTCTTGTCAGTTAGTCGAAATGCTGCAGTGTTTATCTGGGCTTTTTGTAACGGTGTGTAGAGATGCTACCCAACTCTAATCGCCACATTCCCCTTGTCGTCTTGTCCGTGTTTATACAATTGTTGGACGAGACGGTGCATGCCCCTCACCCCATACCCCTCCATGACGTCACGTGCCTGGCCCTTTATTTTCTACATCCATGGATTAAAAGAACTAAAGTATACTGCTTATTTCGAAAGTGTTTTTTTTCTCTTTTGTATTTGCTTTCAAACTTCCTTTCTTTGGAGGAATTCAAACAGCTTGTTCACCACCACTGTCTGGAAACTTTAGGAATATCACAAAGAGCAGATCGTTCTATTTACCATGGAATCCCTTCCTGTTGGCTCCCTGATGCCCTCTCCATTGTTAGCTCCCTGGCGCCTTCCCCCTTGTTGGTTCCCTGGCGCCTTCCCCCTTGTTGGCTCCCTGGTGCCCCCCTTGCTGGCTCCTTGGTGCCCCCCCCCCACCCCTTCTTGACCCTTTGGCGCCCACCCCCTGGTTGGCTCCCTGGCACACTCCGCCTTGTTGCTTCCCTGGCGCCCTTTCCCATTGTTGGCTCCCTGGCACGCTCACTCTTGTTGTCTCCCTGGCACCTTTCCCATTGTTTGCTCCCTGGCGTCCTCCCCCTTGTTGACTCCATGGTGATGGTGCCCTTCCCGTTGTTGGCTCCCTGGCGCCTTTCCCATTGTTTGCGCCCTGCCGTCCTCACCCTTGTTGACTCCATGGCGCCCTTCCCGTTGTTGGCTCCCTGGCGCCTTTCCCATTGTTTGCTCTCTGGTGTCCTCCCCCTTGTTGACTCCATGGGCCATTCCCCTTTGTTGGCTCCCTGGCGCCTTTCCCGTTGTTTGCTCCCTGTTGTCCTCCCCCTTGTTGACTCCATGGGGCCCTTCCCCTTGTTGGATCCCTGGCGCCTTTCCCGTTGTTTGCTCCCTGCGTCCTCCCCCTTGTTGACTCCCAGGTTGCATCATGGAGAGGTCAAATGAACGTAGTGTAGGTGAATCTCGAGAAAGCAAACAAGTGAAAGGTTGTGTGTCTGCCGCACTTCTGCTGTTGGCCGGTACTCCACTCAGAAGCCTGGCAATGGGTTACATAATGTAGGCCCTGACACCGGTGCAGCAATATAGCAGTATTTCATGGGGCGGAACACGATAGACACTTCCGAGGTATTCAGAATACACCATATCCCACGTACACAAAGTACAATGAAGACCAAATCTTCCGACTTAAAGCTGCATAGTCCAATGAAAGCATAAAATCTTCGAAACCAAAGTACTTGCCTAGATTTGATCCTGGATGTTTAACTTAGACAGTCGCAAAACTATTTGTCCCTGCAGTGGCTGGTCGGGAGATGTTGGGAGTTCCATACATCAACCGCCCTTAATCCTGCCTCAGTGACATGGTTTTCTGTTTAGGGTTTGCTCCCTTAGCCTTCGGTTCTGTCAAGAACCTGTACCACAAGGCAGTGGTTTACAACTCGGCAGGGCAGGGGCGTCAAACTCCCTGAGGTATTGCAATACCTTCAACACCTGCATACCCTGCACTCACTAGCTACACACGTGAATTCCGCTGACTAGCCTATGAAAATAGTCATCAGTTGTGGGGGAAATTATGTTCCAAATAATAAGCTAAATCGCTAGATGTAGCATATATCAATACTCTGATATTCTACTAAACCGTTCTAATGATATACCGCAATGATCACCTTGATCTTTTATTGTCCTAATGCAGTGTCTTTGGGAAGAATATTACTCACATAATGCAAAACAACAGGTCAAATTAGATGTGTTCCCTATTTTCCTTTTCATTTCCCTCCATTTTCCCTGATATTGCAATACCCAATATCCAGTAAAGGAAATGAAAGTATGTCAGGGGTTTTGCGATCAGGCAAGATCCAACACTGTAACCATTCGAACCGGCAGTTTCCAGAAGTGTTTCAAGTGAACAGATTCATCTATATCTCTTTACCATGACGCATCAGAAATGATTAAATGCTTTTAGTACGCAACACAAAAGACGGATGAGACAAAGTTAGTTGCATAGTTAGACAATTCGAAAATGAAAATGAAAGTATTATGGAATAAAATCAACAAATATATCTTATATAACTAAGAGAGAACGCAACAATCATACTTTTATGTACCTAAAGCTTTATAAGCACCCAATGTGCTATCGCTGACACTTGCTTGCTTTGAACTTACCATCATGGTGTGCAGACAAAAGCTCACGAGACAAAAGCTCACAAGACAAAAGCTCACGAGACAAAAGCTCACAAGACAAAAGCTGACACCCTTATTGAAAAAAGAGACAAAAGCTCACAACAATTTCATTTTGTATATATACATATACATATAAATATCACAGGTATAATAAGCTGGACTATTTAGAAATGTATTTCTTAAAGGATTGGTCACCAGTCTGTCTTTGTTTTCACCCGATTATCAACTCTTAAAATTACACAGATTTCTTCATATTTGTCCTAGAATAACAATTTAAAGCCCATTTTAATAACAATTCACAGTTTTTTTCCAATCGTTAGAGTACAGGCTTCCCATGCAGAAGGTCAAGAGTTTATATCCTGAGTGAGTCAAATCAATGACTTACAAAATTGTTTCTTGTCGCTACCTAGCCTGGTGCTCGGCATTATTAGGATAGGGCAAGGACTGGATTGTTCTGTGTCAGGATAATGTGACTGAGTGGGAAATCGGCTCATGGTGCCAGTAGCCTGATCTCCCAGTGCAGTGGGGCAGTGCTATAAAAGTTGCCCTGAGTGCACACTCTTACAAGTCGGTACCCATCCTGATATGACCATAGATGTTGCTAGGATGCAAAGCTCCAACAAACAAAACAAATCTTTCCAATAGTACCAGTTATAATAGTGTACAATTACATGAATTAAATTTTGTAGTCATGTACCTAATATATATATATGTGATTCAGGAGGTATGACATGAGGTATGATAGGTGTGAGAACAACTGACTGTGGTAACACCTCTGATTAAGCCTTGTGAACTGTTGTCTCATTTTTCAATAAGGGTGTGAGCTTTTGTCTTGTGAGCTTTTATCTTGAGAGCTTTAGTCTTGTGAGCTTTTGGTGCGGAACTGACTTGCATAATTTACTCATCCTCATTATGGGAATGTCTTCACCATTGTAGGTCGGGTCACTCTGAGTAGTTCACACATCTTTCAGCAGGGTTCATTGTCGCTCAGTTATGGGTTTCTGACAGTCAGATGGAAACACATTAAAAATACAGCTGCTTTAACAGCAACATCTGTTTAATTTTTTAATTCTTTTATTGACGAGGTATTTACTCTGCCCATAATGTAAAAGCTCCTGCGAGGGTGCTTGTTTTCAATGCTGGACAGCTGTGGTGCTGTCTTGATCTGTTCCTTTGCCCAGGAGAGTTGTTTACCTGTGTCTGCTCAGGTCAGCCTTCTGCAATTTTGGTTGTTAGTAATAGCCTATGTTAGTTTTTTGGGTAATTTTCCAGTTTTTTTTGTCTAGTCTGAGTATGATACCTTAGCCTACTATGTACATCTACTTGGGTGACATGCAGGCTTGCGGGAGAGGATCCCATTCCATTCAGATTTTTAGAGTTTTAGATTTGCTACAGCATCCTTTCACCTAAACCCTGTCCTTAGATAGTGCACTCGTGTGCTAGAACACACTCGGGCCCTTCAGGACTGCGGCTAGGTGGGATGGCTATGTTGTTTGCCTAGCCATTTTGTATTTCAGGGTGGATCAATTGCATGACCGTGGCCTGTCCATTTCTGTGCTGGTTTGTGCCATTACACATACCCAGGTGGACTGCACCATGTGGTGATAGCTTTACTGATTTCCTTTATACTTAGGAGGGTTAATTTTCCTATGTTTTCTGTTTAGTGCCTACCACCTTTTCTGGCCTGTCTTTTCCTTTCTGTGCCAGTACACAGCAAGCAATGACTGCGCTCAGGGGCAGGTGTGGTTTTGTTGTGTCAGTAAGTAATTGTTTTTTTTAGGAATGATCTGTACTGGTCACGGTTACGGATTGCCCATAATTTTATGCTTAGTTTATTCCAGGCATGTGCTGCCGTGGTTAGTACACTTCTCTCATGTATTTCTGTGTTGCTTCTTTCCGTTAGGAGTATTGGGGCCGCCATGTGTCTAGTGTCCCATTTGGGGGGCTACTGTGTAATCCGGTTTTGTGCTGTAGTGGTGTGCTAGTATTTTCAGGTGCATTTCTCTTCTGCTTGTTAATAGTGTTGCTTTGCATTTTTTATGTAGTTCTATCGTGGGATATCTTTTGTATACTTGGAGGCATATTTTAAGGGCTTTATTTTGCATCACTTGTAGTTTGTTTAGTAGTTTGTTATTTCCCCCCATGATACTACATCACCATAGTCGAAGTAGGGAAGGATCATGCCTATATATATTTTGATTGCCATGCTTTCAGTCATGTAGTACCTTAGTTTTGCCAGTAGCCATATTTTGTGGTTTACTTTTTTGATAGTGTTTGTTATGCAAAGGTCATAGTTTAAGTGCCTGTCCAGGTCCACTCCCAGATATCGATAGTTGTCTACCTGTTCTCACTCATTGTTTCCCAGGAGACATTTTATTTTGTTGTTACCAGTTAGTCTGGTACGGAATAGCACCGTCTTCGATTTATTGCTATTTACAGTTATCTTATTTAGATGGCACCATTCAGTTAGTTTCATTAGTGTTTGATTTAGTTTTGTTTCGATCTCTTCAGATGTTTTGCGTGCAGTATATCCCACAGTATCATCTGCATTTAGTTGGATGCTTTCAGTGTCTAGCCAGTTGTTTAGATCATTTATATATATCTTTTTATACCTTATTCACACAAACAAACAGCAAATGGGACTTGCATGGCAATATAATCAATGCAGTATGCTTCGGGGTAGGAGCACCCCTTCTCCAACACACACATCCAATGGGATAATCAAATAATCTTTAAATGCATTATTAAGAAAATAGCACGACAATATCCTGTTGTGATTTGTATAGGATCTTTGATTCCATATATTTCATGACGCACGCCCATGCAATAATAGGTTCTAATCATCTTCATGTCCGTTTATCCTGTTATAATATACCCCCCCCCCCCTCCAAATATAGTGGTTTAGTCAGCGTACGGCCATGGTAATGGTGCATATGCCTATACGTTGGATAAGGTACCAATCACAAAATGCTTAACAAAGAAATACACAAATTAAATGAAGCAAAGGGTGATTACAAAGTGATAAACCCCCGATATCGAATATAATACTGATATTATCAGCCTTTTTCTCCAACTGCTATTGACTGGTATCAGTAAAATAATGATTGATGAGTCCTAGCGAAACGCAATCGACTAAGACCGTTTGTGCATGAGAGTAGGCTTATATGCCTATTCAAACTGTGTATTTAGCTGAATGTGCACTCACCCCGAATGTACAACTGAATATTGTCTAGCGTGCATTATTTGCTATAATAATATCATGCTTGCACGGCATAGTTTTCTATATAAAAACTGTTGTAGTTATAGTTTCAAATTTTAAAATGTTGACATAAAATAAATAGTTTGAATGTCCGACAGTCTGTTTCCCCCACCAACCTACTCTCTGACGGTAGTGGCAAGAACTTGGGTTCTGGGTAGGACTTCAGATCTGATATATTGGATAGCAAGCAGCCAGAACCACAGACACCAGTACAAACCAATGGAAAATAGAGTAGAACTACAAAGTTGACAATGACAAGGTCTTTCATGTAGTAGGAGCTTCTAAATTAATTACTCTGGAGGAAGCTCCTCTCAACACATTTGACATCTGCCTTAACGGTACACATACAACAACTCACAAGAGAAAAGCTCACAAGACAAAAGCTCACACCTTTAATGGAAAAAGGGAAAAAAACACAACTATTTACATATACATATTATAAATGTAGCAGGTATAAGCTGAACTATTTTAAAATGCATTTCTTATGTGTTCCATAAAGACAAGGGACGGAAATTCACCCTGATTATCAAATTTCAAAATGACATAACTTTCTTAATATTTGTCATAGAATAAAAATTGCATGACTATTTAATGATACTTCACAGTTCTTACCAATGGAACCAGACGCAGTGACCAAATCGGTAGAGTGCAGATTTCCTGTGCGGAAGGTTGGGAGTTTGAATCCCGGATGAATCAAACCAATGACTACAAAATTGATACTTAAATTGTCACTACCTATCCTGGCGCTCAGCATTATTATGAGAGGGAAATGACTTGTTAGCTCAGTGTCAGGATAATGTGACTGAGTAAGATGTCTAGTCGATTTGGTGTCGGCAGCCTGATACTCCGAATGGGGCAGCACTATGAAACACCCTTAATGAAAAAAAGAGACAAAAGCTCACAACAATTCCATTAAAAAGCATTATATACATATACATATAAATGTCACAGGTATAATAAACTGGACTATTTTGAAATATATTTCTTAAGGGACTGGTCTCGGCGCATTTTGTCGGGCAGGTCGCCAGTTTTCGGTTTTGCCGATAGATAAACTCGGTCGGCAAAATTCGGAAATGAAACTAAAGTTCAGGGTCACCAAGTTTATCTACAATGACCCTTGACTCAACATTGATTACAATGTATATATATATATATATATATATATATATATATATATATATATATATATATATACATATGTATGTATATATACACACCGTAGGGGCCCTATATATCCATATACAGTGGCGTCTTATCACATGGGCAAAGATGGAAGTTGCCTGAGGGCCCCACGATTTCAGAGGCCCTGTTTCAAAATTCAATTTGAATAATACAAATTAAGGTTTATATTATTAAAGTTGTATAGTCCGATGGTTCTGAGTTTCAGTTATTATCTAAGATAAATATATCAGGTTGATCATTATAATATGCGTTACTTTAGTTTGATTTTTTTTTGGGTAAAGTATTTATTCATCTGAATATGACATTTGTCAGCGCTAGAGCACAGGTCTTCCGACCATCTTACTATTGGAATTGACAGTCTAAATAATCTAAGTTTGATCAGTGCTGTATTAGTTACAGCACCGATCATGTAGAATTAAGGGAGTGGCTCCTGCTGTATAATGTACAGCATCAATCACTGTAGTTCAATCAAAAATGGGGAGCAGCATTGAGTAGAAAGTGTATACTCAGGGGAACACAAACAATCATTGTGGGTTACATTTTTTCTCTTATAAAACAAGGTAAGTTTATAATTGACAATACACTTTGTCTGTCTTATATAATGTTCAATGTGTTTAAACAGGTTGATAGTCGTGGAGGATGTTTGGTGTGTTGATGGTTTGTTCATGATGGTTAAGGGTGGTGGCAGGGGACGGGGGGCCCATTGGTGTGGGTGGTGGCAGTTGGCGGGGGGGGGGGGGGGCAGGAGCCCAGGGTTTTGCTGCTAATTACTGCAGTAGTCATTCAATGGCCTGAATAACCTGAAGTAGACGTAACTTTTATTTAAAATGGCTAACTTTTGAGATACTTGATGTGCAAAATGCAAATTTTATTTGAGCAATCATGCCAAAGGTCGTGTTCTATTAAATTGACTCGGTATTCCCTTCAATATGGCAACAAATGCTTAATACGTGCATCCCTATCTAAGTTGGATACGTAGGATCAAATGTAGGTAGGCCTAAGTGTTTTGGGTTCGAAAATTTTAGGCTTTCATCGAACTATGCAACTTTAAATAATAATGCTATTAAAGTGAAATCAAGGCCTTCTTGTATGCGAAATGAACACAGGATCTGGATCGTACAATCCATTAGTGTTGGGGGTGTGGGGTGTTAGGGGCCCCAGTCCATTGCTTTTCCCGGCTGTCTTTACCTATTTCATAAGATGGTCCTATGTTTATACTATTGTTATTAAATACAATGCATACGATGACCATTCATAATAGTCTGTCAGCCAAGAGCGTATACCTCGCTTTGAGAGGTTTAGTTTGTTTCTTTGCTTATAATTCATGTTTAGGGTCCTTAATACATATATGAGGGGGTGTGGAGTTTTCACCATTGAGGCATTTTTCTTTACGCAGGAAATTCAAAATGGCCACCATGCCAATTGACAAAATTCATATTTTGGTTATATCTTCATGATTATTGAATTGAATGAAATCAACAGGTATGTGCTATCAGTGGTTAGACATCTTGAAATTCATAATGGCTGCCCCAAAAATGTATAAAACACAGTTTGATACTACCCAAGTATTTTTGTCATTAAACATGAATAAGTTGAACATGGAGTGGAAAAAAGAATAATATTACAGTTTTATTACTGTCTTAGAATTTTCAAAACGAGTAAAATTTGGAGTAAAAATGCCAATAAGACACTATGACAATGCATGATATCCTATCAACATTTAAAGAAGTAATTCTATATGATCAACATATATTTTTTCCATTTAACATATCATCATATCATCATCATCATCATCATCATCGTCATATTCCCTCGATGCCTGCTTTACTGTGACCATATGGCATGACGGTGCTTTCTATAGCCATATCCGACCAAATCCCATTTAATATTCCTGGAGAGTGGTGCATCGTGTGCTGTACCTTGATAATTTTATGACTCCATTAAATTTATAAGTACCAAAGACATAGGATTAGACACCAAAACTATGTTTCTAGCTAAAATAATCATGAAAATATGGTCAAATTAAGAATTTCATTAATTGCATGGTGGCCATTTAGAATTTCCTGTGTAAAAGAAAATCCTCAATGGTGAGAACTCCACCCCCCCTCAGAAATAATTATGGAGACCCTAAACATGACTTATAAGCAAAGAAACAAACTAAACCCGTAAAGCAAGGTCATGGCTGTGATATATGCGTAATAGACGTATGGACGTGTGGATAATATATGTTAACGAGATGCAGAGTTTGAGACAAAGGAATATGCTAATGAGATGACGTCATGGAAAGTTTAGCTGGCGCGTCAAGCGAGCCTTAGGCCGTGAATAAACCATTCAGTATCCAGAAGTCAAAGTGTTCAGACGTCGTACTTTCACAATGGCCATATTTGATATTTGCCTGCCAGACTATAAATAAGATAAACATAAATTAATAAGAACAATTGACTAGCAATATGTAACATCGGAATAACTTATTGAGAAGCAAAATAAACACATGTAATAACTAATGAATGAACTCTAAATCCTGTAGCCTAGGGACCCTACATATAATTCTATACAGAAGAAATGTTAATTGCATCAACAGGAATTTGATTTACAGTGTTAAATATATAATCACTGTTGAGCCATTCTAAACTTGTCTTAAACCACCACACAAAGGAAAACATGTACATAAAATAGATCAACTAGCCACCAAGGTAACTCATATGCTTATTCTAGATCTAAATCTAAACTTTTGTAGATCTGAATGCAGCAGCTGATAAAATCTGTTGGCACAAACTTTATTTAAAGTCAAAGTCATAGTGATGTCAGAATAACGTTATAGAATGTCAGAATAACGTTATTAAAAAATGTGATTTAAACATTATTTTGTATGGAGTAAAAAACGTTATGTAGCATTATTTATAACGTTCTAGAGACGTTTTTTTAAAACATCATTTTGATGTTTTCATATAACAATACATTTTAACGATAATGGATAGCCATGTTGCCCTGAGTACCAGGTACACAATGCTAAACGATGTTTTTGATGGGTACTTGATGTGATCCTTGATTTTGGTTGCCCTTCCTTATGTATAAGCTGGTTCACTTACCTTTCTTGAATGTCACTTTAATGCAGGTTAGGTTCCCATTAAATGGTCATAAGATGGTTGGCTCAGATCATCCTGTCCTCATAGCCAAATTTGTACCATAGTGAAGATCGCACCAATATCAACTAGATTAAGTTGGATTAGGTTTGGGTACACTTTATATCTCACATGTCTTTACACTCTGTTCCAAGATGGCTGCCATCTATCTCAGTCAAAATAGACCCTGACACATTAAATACATGTTATGATGTCAGTATATCATTACTATGACGTTACAATGGACCATAACCAAATAATAACGTTAGCGTGACGTTACTTAAAGGGGCCAGATATAGGTCGCTGGCGACGGGAACGTACTCCGACAAATGCTCTCCAAGCACAACCTTGTTTGGGTTTTATGTTTAAATAACCCAATATGTGTGGGGAGAGTAGGGGACCCAGTTCACCAGTGGGTCAGTTCTGAGGCTGGTACTAGCTGGCAGCTGTTGTTTTTAAAATGGCTGGGTGAGTGGAGAGAAGGGAGAGTAAAACTGGGGTATTTTCAATCTTCTTTAGAGTAGTTCAATCAGGAAATATATTTGTGTAATGTAAAATATATGTTAGTACAATTACATTATTCAATGAGAAACAGATATAGATGAAAAAACGTTTTTATGTTGATGAATGTAAAAAAGGTTCTGCTGTGTATGGGGTTTGAACCCACACCAACAAACAACTTCAGATTACAAGTCCAACACTCTAACCACTAGGCCACAGAGACCACACATAATTAATAGTCTCAGTTCTCCCTCCAGTCGCTGCGGCGGCGGCGATTTGTGTACTTTAGATTCGTCGATTCGAAAATATTAATATCGCTGGCTTTGCGGTAGCAGCGTTAATTTCGCTTCGGATTTAGGGTTAATTTGAATAACTTTCACTTATTGCGTATGTCTATCAAATATGATCGCATTGAATAGATTTGGGCATATGAAGATTGCTCACGGCCATTGACAATGCACTGGCACTGACACTGAGAATATCCCAATTTTCACTATTATCTCTTGTTTTTAATACTTTCAGCGTAAATTGCTCTTAGGGTACATTAAATACTTCAGATCTTCCTCTTCAATCGCGCATTAAGATATTTTTAATCGATCCAATTAAATCTTTTAAATTTATTTTACAAAAATAAAAGCTCCACATAGACATAGCATTGCCGTATTTTACCCTTCGCGGGCAGTTTGCCGGTACGCGCAGTGCAAAACGTCGATTTTATTCAAAATCTATAGAAATCCAGAACCCTAACCATATAAATTTAATATAATCTATTCGTTGAATATGTTTTCTATATGAGTTTCAAGCGGTTTGTGTCTAGTGGTATGGTTTTAGAGATATTTCACCTTTTCTCTATGAAGATTGCTCATAGCCATTGAGTTAGTAGTGTGACAGTGTGTCATCCTGCAGCCAGCACTGACCTAGATACCCGTGCTGACATCACATGAAATTGGTCAATATGGCCAAACCGTGGCATCGTGTATTCACCAATAGCCTGAACTGAGACTTTTATAAATGTGTGGTCTCTGTGGCATAGTGGTTAGAGTGTTGGACTTGTAATCTGAAGTTGTTTGGTGATGTGGGTTCAAACCCCATCCACAGCAGAACCTTTTTTACATTCATCAACAAAAAAACGTTTTTCATCTATAGCCCTGTTTACACGGGCGATTTAAAACGCTTCATATGAAACCACTTGCCTAGATCGACTCACATTTGGCGTGTAAACGCGACTCTGAGGCGTTTTAGGGCTGAATCACTTCATATGAAATGGTTCATCTATACCACCTCGCGAGGTAGTATAGATGAAGCGATTCAGCTGGTTCCCGGCAGTGTTAGGGCCCATAGCAGTGCTTGCCGGCTACAGGCGCACCACAGGCTGCTGGTTCCTGGTGGCCGACACACTTTCAAACTCGCTCGTGTAAACGCACCACTACATCGCTTCAGATTACAATGTCCAACACTCGTTACCACTAGGCCCCAGTAGACCACGACATTATAGTCTCGTTCTCCATCCAGTTACGCATGTACGGCGGCGGCGATCTGGGTACGTTAGATTCGTCGATTCGACAATAAGATCGCGGCTTGCGGTAGCAGCGTTAATTTCGCTTCGATTAAGGGCTAATTGAATCAATTGCACTGATTCGCGGTATGTCTATCAAATATGATCGCATTGAATAGATTTGGCATATGAAGATTGCTCACGGCATTGACATGCACTGCCTGACACTGAGAATATCCCAATTTCACTATTATCTCTTGTTTGTATGTTTTCAGCGTAAATTGCTCTAGGGTACATTAAATGTCAGATCTTGCTCTCATCGCGTCTTAAGATGTTTTTAATCGATCCATTAAATCTTTTACTTTATTTTACAAGATTAAAGCTCCACTAGACATAGCATTGCCGTATTTACCCTTCGCGGCAGTTCGCCGGTACGCGCAGTGCAAAACGTCGATTTTATTCAAAATCTATAGAAATCCAGAACCCTAACCTTATAAATTTAATATAATCTATTCGTTGAATATGTTTTCTATATGAGTATCAAGCGGTTTGTGTCTAGGTCTTGTGGTTTTAGAGATATTTGACTTCTTCTGTATGAAGATTGCTCTAGCCATTGAGTAGTAGTGCGACAGTGTGTCATCCTGCAGCCAGCACTGACCTAGATACCCATGCTGACATCACATGAAATTGGTCAATATGGCCAAACCGTGGCAATCGTGTATTCATCAATGAGTCGTGTACTGTTTTCTATATGTATACCAAGCGGTGTGGTCTCTAGTGTCATGTGGTCTAGAGATGTTTGACTTCTATCGTATGAAGTTGCTCTTGGTGATTGGGTTGCAGGTGACCGCGTGCCGACAGCAGAACCTGTTTTCAGTTGCGATCAACAAAAGGAACGTTTTCATCTAAATCTGTTCTCATTGAGTTCCGCAATGATTGTACTAACATATATTTTACATTACACAAATATATTTCCTGATTGAACTACTCTAAAGAAGATTGAAAATACCCCAGTTTTACTCTCCCTTATCTCCACTCACCCAGCCATTTTTAAAACAACAGCTGCCAGCTATTCCCAGCCTCAGAACTGACCCACTTCTGGTGGTGAAGTGGGTCCCCTACTCTCCCCACACATACTTGGTTCATTTAAACATAAAAACTAAACAAAGTTGTGCTTGGAGAGCATTTGTCGGAGTACGCCCAGTGTCCCAGCGAGCTATAGCTGGTCCCTTTAATGCCATGCCTTAGCTGGGAACTGTCCTTTAGCAGGTAAGCCATTCAAGCATATGAAGATATGTAATTGTAGGCCTATCTGGTATTTTTTAAATCTATTTTAAAAGTTTTCTCCAGGCTTTTGTGGCTTGGGGAAAGTTCAAATGCATGTGTTAATTATTTATAGTGGTTCTTGCCACTGCCCTCATAGGGCGGGTTGATGGCGGAACTGGTGCATTGCAGGTGTCAGATAGAGCTGTACTAAGTATAAGTGGCCTATCTGATCATTGGGCAAAGTAGTAAACCTTTTAGTTAATATACTAGTTCGTAATTCCGAATGCGCATGCGCTGAAAACGGCGTTGACAGGAAAACAAAGAGGTACGGCCATTGAGTTTGCCGATACGCGTAGGGCAAAAATTAGATTTTATTCAAAATTAATAGAAATACCTAACAGTTTGGCATTGATAAACATGGATGCACACATGTAATATAATGAATGATATAATGAATATATGTAACACACAACTAGACATAGTTAAGCATTTTGAGCAAAGAAACACAATTCCACACAAAGCAAGCCAGTCATTTTTTAAGGCTGATAGGCCTATCCACATCACCATTATTAATTCTTGTTCTAAATATTAAAATGCTAAAGGTGTCAACAGACACTCGTTTCAGAGAAATATATAACCAATGTCTGATTTTCCTAGATCTAAATGCAGATGGCATAAGACATGCTGATTAGATTGCTGTTTGTTTGTTTGTTGTTGTTTTACGTCCTAGCAACATCTATAAGGTCATATCAGGACGGGGGATAAATGCAATGCTAGATAAAAGATTAACGTCTTAATTTATTATATATATATTTTTTTAGTTGGTATTCTACGCTTAAAAAATTACCTGAAACTAAAATATTTCATTGCTGCACTCAATGGTTTAGCATTAACCCCAGTCACACCTACCCAGACGAGCCCCTGATTTTTAGCCGGACCAACCCCGGACCAGTCGCCTGGACAGCCCCAGATAAAACAGCTATTTTGGTCGTTTTTGGCCTCGCGATCACACATACCCAGACGAGCTATGGACTACAAGCCCAGATCACCCCGGATGAACCCCAGACAACCCCCGGACTACCCGGATTAGCCCCGGACAACCCCCGGACGAGCCTCGGACAACCCCTTGATGATAACCTGAAATGCGGGACTCATCCTGGGGTAGTCTGTGAGTAATATGTAGTCATACGTGGCTATCCATGGTCATCCGGTGTGTTCGGGTCTTATCTAGGCAGTCCGGGAGTGGTCCGTGGCTATGTTGGGGCTAGTCCGGGTTAAACCGTGGCTAAAACGTGGCTCATCCGGGGCGAAACAGCCCTGGACTGGGCCGGACCTGGCACTGACTACTCCCGGACCACCCTCGGATTAACCCAGGATCACCCCGAACGATGCCGGATCGAGCCCGGACCATAAATGCCCCGCACCGCCCCAGATGTTTTAAACATTTTAAAACATCCGGGCCAGACCCCGGACGTGGCTGGACCAGCCACGGATCACGCCGGATCACCAATGACCAGCCATGGATGAGCCACAGATCACCCTGGATCGCCACGGACCATGCCGGATCACGGTCCGGGGCTCGTCCGGCCCCATATCTGGGTAGGTGTGACTGGGGCTTTAGCCATGCATGTGCTTCTCGTTTGTTGTTTTTGGGGGGGTTTTCAGTCCCGTTGCCTCGTTGAATGCTGCAAATCTGCAGCACTGTATGGGTTCTGCTGAAAGCGGTCCACTGTGGTCAGGAGTTGGCTTCCGGAGGATAGTGGTCAGAGAAATTGGAGCCGAGGGGGGAGGAATGAAAAAGGCAGCCCAAGAGCCCAACCACAGTCCTCTGAGAGGGCCGGTGTGGAGGCTGGGTGGTTTGTAAATGTGCTTTGTTTCGCTGCCAAACATCCCACAATGCATCGCGCGGCTGGAATCACGAACTAGTGACTATAGTCTATTAAACGCCATTATTTTTCTTTCCCCAAAGCATGCTGGGGAAAATTTCGCCTAGCATAGCAATATGCTGGAACAAACATATTTGCTGTCATCAGACGGTAAGCTCGTTGTAATTAAAAGTGTGCATCGTCACGATTGTAACGGTGAATCATTGTACTCAGAAAATAGGGCGGCATTTGGCTGCGGGCACAGTGCGAGATAAAAACCTCGGCTCGGTTGAAAATATCACCCAAACCAAAGTTTCATGTATACAGGAGGCCCTATGCCTGGCAATTGGCGCAGAAAAACTATATATTTATTATGCGCACTTAGAATTTGGACACACCAATGGAGTAAGTACTTTATATGGTTAAACGGCAACTGCCAATGATGTCACCGTGGTCAATTTACTGACACAGACACAGTGACAATGACATTGTCAAGTCAGGCCGTATAACTATAATGTAGTAATGGTTATTGGTGTTAACGTCGAGGACGATTGGTAGGAGCAACGTTGATTTGAAATATAACCTGATAATTCTGATTTTGTAGGTTTGACAGGTGGTTTAATCAAACGACCGCACATGGACATGGTGACGGAGGTGTTATGCCAGTATGGTAGTTTTGCGTTACTCAGACCTCGTCAACTCGTAATTGATAGCCCTTGCCCGTATAGCGATATAGCGAATGGTAGACAGGAAGTGTGAACGCTTATTTGTCTCTCATTTTTGCTTGAGTGCAAGTAAATAAGCAACACAAGGAGTAATTAGTAGCATGTGGTGAATAAGGGGTGAAATTTCCCTGGATCATCAGCCCATGCTTTTTCTAATCTATTCTTGAATGAATTAATTGACTCGGCATCAATAACATTTTGTGGGAGACTGTTCCATATATTTATGATCCTGTTTGAGAAACTATGTTGCCTTAACTTTGAAATGGCTCTGGGTTTAACTAGCTTGAGAGTATTTTTTAAAATTTATTTAATTTTTTTATTGAGCCTGTATTTATACTGTCCATAGCATATAAGCCCAGTGTGGCGTACTCAGACGTGTCCCGTGCTCAGCCGTGTCCATTGCTTCTGCACATGCAACAGAATCTAATAAGCATGGCCGTAATCGATTAACACTACCCGGGCGACTCGGGTCATCTGAGTCGTCAGAATTTCAAATAGAACACGGCGAGTGGAGTCGACAAATACACGTGCCGTGTGCAAAAAAAGAATAACTTAGATTAATGAAATGGAACTATAGCTAAACTAGGCCATCATAAAATACTTTAAATCCTATTTTGCTGTAGTTTTATCAGTTATTTAAAAAAAAAGAAAAGATTGTCCACCCGAGCACGGAGAAGCGTATTCGATTATTCGACCCGAGTTTGTAGGATGTGCGCATGCGCCAATAAGTGGCTCGGGTGACCCGAGTTGATACGAAATCTGCGCATGCGCAGAAGCAACTGGACACGGCTGAGCACGGGACACGGCTGAAACCGCCACACCGGGTACCCAGGCTTGTTTTCAATGCTGGCCAGTTGTAGTGTTGGTGTTATCTTACCACACAGTGGTTGCTGATAAGGTATTTGATTGCCGGCATTTCAGTAGCAGATAGATAATTGGTTGGTATGGTTAATAGCCTATGTTAGTTTTTTTTTGATTTTCTTGGCATATATGTATTTATTTTTTCTACTCTTATTACTAGACTAGCCTACTCCTATTTACATATCATAGGGTTGTACGTAGCTGTGTGGTGTGTTATCTGGCTACTTTTGGCATGGTTACCTTCCATTGGGCGTCCCGCTGGTGGGCCGTGACATATCACATGCCCCTTTGCAGTGAAGCTTAGTGGGGGTTTCCTAGCCTTTTTGTAACTTTTTAGGTCAGGAATTTGTCGTTCCTTTACCGTTTGGGCATTCCACACCTTGGCAGCCATTTCCAGCGTGTTTCTCTCATGAGCTTTTATTTCGCTTCTGGTCTGCTTTAGTAGTGGCGCATTATTTGCTCTAGTAGCCCTTTGTGGTTTTGTTAGAAGTATGGCCCCGACTGCCTTCTCTTTTATTCAAGGTGAAAAATTTGTTCATATCTATTTCATCAAAACCCTTCATAATCTTAAATACTTCAATTATGTCACTTTTTTCCTTCTGTAGGAAAGGGTAGGAAGTTTCAATTCCCTAAGCCTTTGTTCATAGGGTAGGTCCTTTATAACTGCAACTAATTTTGTTGCACGTCTCTGAACCTTTTCGATCTCTAGAATATCTTTCCGAAAAATTGGGCTACAAATTTGTGGACAGTATTCCAAAATTGGCCTAACAAGAGACTTAAATAAAATGAGAAAATTGTTCTTTTTGAGGCGATGGAAAGTTCTTTTAATTATTCCTACTCTGGTTAGCATTTGAGATGGTAGTCTTCATGTGTTTCTGAAAGGAGAGTTCGGAGTCGAAGGTTACACCCAAGTCCTTTTCATAGCTATCTTGTTGCATGACAGCGTTCTTCATATTATAGGCATAATGAGGACTATTTTTCCCGTAATGCTAATTTTGCACTTCTTTTCATTGAAGGGCAATTGCCATTTCTCGGACCATTGTGTGAGTTTCAGAATATCCTCTTGCAAGAGATTCTTATCTCTTACATCTTTTATTGCCCGAAAGACCTTTGTGTCATCTGCAAATATTTTTAGGTTTGATGAGATACTGCCTGGCAGGTCATTTATAAATAATATAAATAATATTGGTCCCAGCACACTTCCCTGAGGTATTCCTGAGGTGACATTCTTAAAGGAAGATTTTTTATTACCTACGACTACCCTTTGCTTTCTCTCAGACAGGAAGTTCTGTATCCATTCAGAAATTGATCCGGATATTCCCATAGCTTTGATTTTGTTTAATAGTCTTTTGTGGGGCACACTATCAAAGGCTTTGGAGAAGTCCAGATAGATGGTGTCCCATGCCAGGCCATGATCCAGCCAGTCAGTCCAAATTTCCATCACTTCTAGTAGTTGTGTCAGGCAAGATTTGCCTCCAGTGAATCCGTGTTGGTTTGGAGATACCAATCCTAGTTTTTCCAAGTGTTCTACGACATGATCTCGGATTATTCTTTCTAGCATTTTACAGCATAGGGAGGTTAAACTCACGGGTCTATAATTTGATGCCAGGCCTTTGGTCCCTTTTTATGCAGGGGTTTGACATCAGCATCTTTCCATTGTTTGGGTATTTTCCTTTCAAATAGGCCTTTACAGAATAGAGATGTCAAAATAGGACAATTTGCTCAGAACACTCTTTGATGATTTTTGCATGGATCACCATCTGGCCCAGGTGCCTTGGAGACATTTAGTTTTTCAATTAATTTTTCTACTTTACCGTCTGTTATATCAACGTCACTGATGAATTCTGTGACTCCTGAATCTGGAGAGGGGGGGATATTATCCGTATTTTCATTGGTAAACACACTGACGAAGAACTCATTGAGTAGTTCAGCTTTGCCTTCATCGTCTACGATTAGTTTGTCGTCACTATTGGCTATAGCTGGTATGCCATTGCCATTTTTTGATTTATGTGAAGCATACCTCCAGAAATCTTTCGGGTTATTCTTAATGTCTTGGACAATTTTGTCCTCAAAAGTCTCTTTGTGTTCACTGACAATGTCATTTGCGGCATTCCTAGCGATAGTGTATTTTTCCCAATTTTCCAATGTCTTATTATTGAAGTAGACATTCCATGCTTTGTTTTTCAATTTTCTGGCAGTGGTAATATCTCTGGAGTACCAAGGAGGTTGTTTCCTGGTTGTGAATTTTCTTAGTGGTACGTGCCTTTTGATAACCTGATAACACATTCTGAAACAGGTCCCAGCATTCTTGCACATTTTTTTCCTTAAATTTATTTAGCAAGCCTTGGGACCTGATATCATTACTCATGGCAATGTAATCCCCTCTATAATATGAGTATCTTAGTGGGATGGTCTCATTTTCTGTTTCAACATCAATTTTGAAGGATATGACAGCATGGTCACTCTTCCCGATCGGGGCACCTATTCTGATGTTATCTATAAGATTATCCTTATTGGAAATGACCCAGTCCAAGGGATTTGGGGTCTCATTTCCTCGGAGCCTAGTTGGTTCCTGAATAAATTGTTGTAAGAAACAGTCATTTAGGTGGTCGAAAATAATCCGCGCATAATGGTCATTACGGCAATGTAAGATGCCAGTGGCCCAGTCAATTTCTTTTAAGTTAAAATCCCCAACGATAACCAGGTTAGCATGTTTCATTTCTTTAACCTCATTGACTAATTCTAGAAGAGCCCTTGGTGTAACCTAACCCAGAACTCAGGTTACTTGGACTTGTATTTCATTCTCTCTGTCTTGGTCATTGTTAAATGTCAGTAATAATGGCATGTCCATCAACCTGGTCAATTGGAAACAGGATTTCTATCCACGCAATTCAAGCCCAAAATATCCGTGTATTGGGTGCTTGGCAGAGCCAGAGGCGCAGAGGGAGTCAGTTGGTAACATAGTTGAGGTTTTGTACCAAATTATGAACGACACTCATAACAATGTACACTAAAGTAGACTTCTGGTCCAGCCTTCTATGAAATTGTCTTTATTATTGTCTATATATCTCAGTAACATACACATTATGACTTACACATGAGTAATATCAGAAAGGGTGCCGACTTGCGACGGTGCACCGACAAAAGATCACAAGATAAAAGCTCATAAGACAAAAACTCACAAGACAAAAGATCACAAGACAAAGGCTCAGCCTGAATGAAAAAAGAGACAAAAGCTCACAAGCTCGAGGCGTCCTTTGAAAGAGTTTAAGCTTGGGGCATTCACTACATCAGCTGGCAATCTGTTCCAAGTATTCCCGGCTCTTTCAGTGAGGACATTTTGATGAAATTGCTTGTTAGTTCTGGGTTTGACAATATTCTTATTATGCCCTCTGGTTATCAGACCGATTGTTGGCTCAAGTATGATGTACCGGTTTTTGACTGTATATGTTCCGCTGAGGTGTTTGTAGATCTCAATGAGGTCTCCGCGGGCCCTTCTGTAGTATATGCTTGGCAGGTTTAGTGCTCGTAGTCGGTCTTCGTAAGAGAAATTCTTCAGGCTTGGTACTAGGCGGGTTGTGCGCCTCTGTACTCTCTCGAGAAGTTCACAGTCCTTCCTGTACATTGGTGCCCATGCTGGATATCCATATTCTAGCTTGCATCTCACCAGAGATGCGTATAGCTTGGTCAGACTGACTTCATCCAGGTATGTGTAAGTACGTCTTATGAGGCCGAGTGTTCTATTGGCTTTCCCAGCCTGGGTCTCACAATGAATAGAGAAGGTCAGGCTCGGGTCTATCCAGACCCCCAAGTCTTTTTCGAGATCCGTGCTCTGCAACTCTATCTGTTCTCCTGCAGCTGTAGACATTTTATAATTTGCCCTCTGATTGCTTCGTCCGAGGTGGAGCACTTTGCATTTGTCGGGGTTAAATCTTAACTGCCATGCATCAGCCCATGCTTGTAGGTTATTCAGGTCGTCTTGCAGTCTAGCTACATCAGACTCGTCTTTGATATGTGTGAATAGCTTTGTGTCATCCGCAAACATCTGGATGCATGTGTGTACCATGTCAGGCATCTCGTTAACGAAAATGACAAATAATAGCGGCCCTAATACACTGCCCTGTGGGGTACTGCTGAGAACTGCAGCTATGGCTGACAAATATCCTCTGATAGATACTTGTTGTTGTCTGCCCCTGAGAAAGTCTGCTACCCATTTCCACAATTCTCCCTTGATGCCATACTTGTCCAGCTTCATTAGCAATCTCTCATGGGGGATACCTTTTACTCCTTAGTAATGTTCTGTAGTAATTAGTTGACAGGTATACATACAGAAATCGGCAGTAGTAGACAGGAGACTGCTGTTGGAGGAACCGGCCGAGTGCCCGAGTGGTGGGACAAAGGCGTCCCTCTACATGTGCAGAATAGCATCCAGGGGTCAGCACCGGCTTTCCCGTGGAATTAACCACAATTTGAAATTATGCGCCAATTCCATAAGGATATTCAGCGCTCTACGGAGCCACCCAACCAGCCACAGTGCGACCCAACCAGCCACGGTTGAACTCGTTTGAGCTCGTTTAAACTTGTTTCTGGTACAAAGGCTAGGGGACCAGGTTGGAAACTGAGCGATAATAGATGAAAACTCCTATGGCTCTGTATGAGCAAATAAATGCCAGGGGACCAGGCTAGACCTCCTCAGAGCTAGCAGTGTAGTAAAATATTATTTGACTATGTTGTTGTTGTTGTTGTTTGTTCAGACATTATCACATTTTTATGTATCTTTTGCACAGATTAAATTGTTTGAAGTATATTTGAAATTGATCTACATTGATTTCTGTTTAAATCACACAATATCACTACTTAATGAATGGGAAACTCATCCTGCAAGGGTATGCTCGATATTATCCAATGGGAACTCGTTTTTCATCCTTTCGTCGCTGTGGACCCTTCTCGCCAATTCAGGAGGTGTGAAATGAGGTGTGATAGGCGAGAACTACTGACTCTAGTAACAACTCTTGTGAGCTTTTGTCTCTTTTTTTTTTACTAAAGTTGTGAGCTGTTGTCTTATGAGATTTTGCCTTGGGAGATTTTGTCTAATGAGATTTTGTCTTGTGAGCTTTTGCCTTGTGAGCTTTTGTCTTGTGAGATTTTGTCATGGAACCACTTGCGACAATGTGCACTGATGGATTTGTAGTACGTTTTCAGAGTTGCTTAAGCCCCAGTCGCACATAGCCGGATGAGCCCTGGATTTTGAGCCGGGAGTGGTCCGTGGCTAGGCCGGGGGTAGCCCGGGACGGTCCGGGGATGGTCCGGGGATGGTCCGGGTCAAACCATGGCTCAAAATGACCCTGGACCACCCCTGGTCCACCCTGGACCACCCCCGGAATAGCTGGATCACCCCCGGACCACCCCCGGATCAGGCCGGATTGAGCCCGGATCGCAAAATCCCCCGGACCACCCTGGATGTTTTAAACATTTTAAAACATCCGGGGCCGAGCTTGGACGGTGCCGGACGAGCCACGGATCAGGCCGGATCAGGGGATGTCGGCACGGATGAGCCATGGAGAGCCACGGATCACCCCGGACCACCCCGGATGGCGGTCCGGGGCTCATCCGGCCCCTGATCCGGGTATGTGTGACTGGGGCTTTATAAATCATAATGCACCGACTACTTAAGCAACATGGAATTATGATTAACTGTTATGAAAGCTACCCTCGATGTTAGTTCACCACAGCACATTTCAATTATAATGATGAAGTTGAACACTAAATTTTTATAGAATTTGATCAAATATTAAAGTAAAATGTAAACCAACTCAAATATAGTCTTCTCCATATAATGTTAAGACATCTAGTTGGACTATTTCATGTGTATAGAGATTCACCAATGCATCTGGCACCTTTTCCATTTATATTTAGAAAAGTGTAGATTTAGAACTTGAGATTTAGATTTTCTGTTTTATTTGTTTTAATTTTCTTTTTTTCTGATGGTACATAAACAAATAAATAGCTCAGCAGTTATTGAATATATGTATCATTGAAACAAATTCTATATGTATTTAGCATTTTCTCCATTTAGCTAACAAGTCTAGATCATAGATGCAGAGTACGAGAAACTCTTTTCTTATTTTTGATTCATTTTGTTATTATCTGTGATTTTCAAGAGCCCTGCACTAAATACCTGCAACCTATCAATTGATGCTTGCGTGTAAGTAATACTATTACTCAGAAGTCACACACATTTGTCATATTATCTGGTTGTATAACAAATGAAAAAACAAAAAATCCTTACTATGCAAGTAAAACAAAAGTCTTTTGAAATTGATGTGTATTTGTTCAATTTAGGTGCCCCTTTACAACTTATGCCACATTTCCCGCACGAGCTTAACCTGACCCTGCTTGAATGAAAGTCTTTTGATCAAGTTCTTTTGGCTATATTTTGGATGTCTCATCTCTTGATAAGTTAAAATCTAATCTCGGGTCATTGCAGAGTTCCAGAAAGTGTAACATAGTTGTTGAGTTTTTGAGTGGCTATATTGTATTTCTGGGCCCGTATGCATGACGCGGTGTTAGCGGCATTTGGTGTTACAGCCTGACACCGTTTAGCTATCACCGAGGTAGGGAATCCGGTCACGCAGTATGTAGGGGCGCGTAACACTTTCATTATAGCTAAACGTGAAGGTATTTATAGTTTTGCGAAATCTCGGCGAGCCTGTTGCCAGCGAGCACCTGGTTGGGCCTAATATATTGCCTTCTCCACCCACCGGGAACCAGCAAGCTTTGTTACTGGTGAGCCTGTTGCCGGCGTGCACTTCTATTTCCCAATATCGCTGCCGATTCGGCGGCCGGGAACCAGCAGCCTTGTTACTGGTGAGCCTGTTGCCGGCGAGCACTGGTATTGCACAATATCGCTGCCGATTCAGTGGCCGGGAACCAGCAGCCTTGTTACAGATGAGCCTGTAGCCGGCGAGCACCGCTACTTGACAATATCACCCCCGAACCGGCGTCGGCATTAATATCAGTTCCATTATTGGTTTAATTTGACCAAAATTTGGCGGTGGCGTTAATATCGCTTGGAATTTAGGGTTAATTTCCTGAAATTTCACTTATTGAGTATGTAATTCTGTTAAATATGATTGCATTGAATAGATTTGGCTCTAATATATCACCGCCGATTCGGTGGTGGCGGCGATTTGTTTTGTTTGCATTCATCGATTCGACAATATTAATATCGCCACCGATCTAGTGGCGGCGTTAATATCGCTTCGAATTTAGGGTTAATTTAATGAAATTTCACTTATTGCGTATGTAATTCTGTTAAATATGATAGCATTGAAAAGATTTGGGCCTAATCGATACCTAACACCGCCTGTAAACCTGCTATGGAACAGGGTTAGCGTACCCTCGTTTAATGTCCTGGGGCCTTATGCACCAATCGGTGTTAGGGCCTTAACCGCGGCTAGGCTAGCTCCACACGGCTAAATGTGAGAAATCGGTATGCACCAATCGGTGCCAGCACTAACCGCAGATTTTAGCCTAGGCTAAGCTACCCCACTTTCAAATCACATTTAACTGCTAGCCGGGGCGGTTAGTGTGCGTGTATGGATGTCAATCTATTCAATGCTATCATATTTAACAGAGTTACATAGTCAAATAGTGAAATTTTATTAAGTTAACCCTAAAATCGAGGCGAGATTAATGCTGCTGCCGCAAAGGTGGCGATATTAATATTTTCGAATCGACAAATGTAAAGTAAACAAATCGCTGCCGCCGCTTCAACGTCGATATCCATACTGTCCAATGTCAACTAAAAATGGCCGTCGCCGAATCAGTGATATTAGGCCCAAATCTATTCAATGCTGTCATATTTAACAGAATTACATAAGCAATAAGTGAAATCTTATCAATTTAACCCTAAATTCGAACCAATATTAACGCCCCCGCCTCATTGACGGCGTTATTCAAATCGTCGACTGGAGGGAATTCCCAAATCTATAAATAAACTCATGGTTAGCTATCCACACCGGCTAGTACATTGGTGCATACCGATTCACACACCTCTCCAACCCGCCGCTACCCCGAGGTAGCTAACCGGTGCTAGTGCCTTAGCTCCGGCTAAGCCTATCACCGATTGGTGCATACGGCCCCAGGTGTTAGCCCTATCGCTGACTCTTTCATGCGACTTTTCGCCGCTAAACTAGAAATCCTGGCCAAAACCCGTTTTGGCTCGCTAACACCGCGTCATGCATATGGGCCCTGGGGCCATATGCATGACGTGGTGTTAGCAGCGTTTGGTGTTACAGCCTGACACCGTTTAGCTATCGCCGAGGTGGAGAATCCGGTCACGCGGTATATAGGGGCGCGTAACACTTTCATTATAGCTAAACGTGAAGTTATTTATAGATTTGGGAAATCTCTTGCCTTCTCCACCCACCGGGAAGCAGCAAGCCTTGTTACTGGTGAGCCTGTTTCCGGCGAGCACCGCTATTTCCCAATATCACCGCCGATTCGGTGGCCGGGAACCAGCAGCCTTGTTACTGGTGAGCCTGTTGCCGGCGAGCACCGGTATTGCACAATATCGCCGCCGATTCGGCGGCCGGGAACCAGCAGCTTTGTTACTGGTGAGCGTCTTGCCGGGGAGCACCGGTATTGCACAATATCGCCGCCGATTTGGGGGCCAGGAACCAGCAGCCTTGTTATTGCTAAGCCTGTATCCGGCGAGCACCGCTATTTGTTTTGTGTACATTCGTTGATTCGATAATATTAATATCGCTGCCGATGTAGCTGCGGTGTTAATATCGAATTTAGGGTTAATTTGATGAAAGTTCACTTATTGCGTATGTAATTCTGTTAAATATGATAGCATTGAATAGATTTGGGCCTAATCGATACCTAACACCGCCTGTAAACTTGCTATGTATCTGGTTTAGCTTAACCTAGTTTAAGCTTGTGGTGTTAGGCCTATCACTTACTCTTGCATGCCACTAATCGCTGCTAAACGGGGGATTCCGGCCAAACACCGTTTTGGCTCGCTAACACCGACCCATGCATATGGCCCAGGGGCCGTATGCAGGAGTCGGTGGTATTCGGTGGTAGCGAGCCAAAATGGTGGTAGGCGGGAATTTCCCGGGATGGGGTGAAAAGTGGTATGCACGAGTCGGTGATAGGCCTAACACCAAAAGCTTAACCGGTGTTACCCTACCCCTGAAAAGTTGCAGGTTTACAGGTGGTGATAGGTACCAAATCTATTCAATGCTGTCATATTTAACAGAATTACATACGCAATAAGTGAAATCTGATCAAATTAACCTTAAATTCGGAGCGATATTAACGCTGCCGCCGGATCAGCGGCGATATTAATATTTATATTTTCGAATCGACGAATGTAAAGTAAACAAATTGCCGCCGCCGCATCGACGGCGATTTCCATACTGGCGGCGGCGGCGGCTGCTTGCATTCCTCGGTTCGAAAATATTAATATCGCCGCCGTTGCGGTGGCAGCATTAATATTGCTTCGAATTTAGGGTTAATTTCATGAAATTTCACTTATTGCATATCTAATTCTGTTAAATATGATAGCATTTAATATATTTAAGCCTAATACGCAGAGGGATTTCCCAAATCTATAAATAAATTCATGTGTAGCTATAATCAAAGTGTTACGCGCTCCTGCATACCACTTGACATACTTCCCGAGCTCGGTGATAGCTATACGGTGATACGCGGTAACACCAAAAGCCGCTACCACCGACTCCTGCATACAGGCCCAGGGTTCTAACAGATGCTTTAAATGAAAAGTTGTTGGTGGTCTTACGTGTCTCAATTTACGGATGTATATGTGAGGGTCGGATATGCAGTCTGGATTCACAGTCAAAGACCCCCATCTTCAGCCAATTTAATGTGGCTGGAACCAGGCGATGGGGTTTGTTTAGATAGTGTTAGCATCCCAATTGGTTCATGCTTGTCGAGGGCTACTAAATATAAACATGATATATTTGTGTTTACTGTGGGGTCAAAAGAATCGCTTAGTGGATAATAGTTTATAGCGATATAGAGTCCCACACAACTGTTAGTAAATTTCGGTTAGGCGCAGGCTAAATCTGCAGTACAAATTGAATTATCGTATAATACACGGCTGTTTTAGATACAACTGGGTCTAGGGACGAATCTGTCCTCTCTCAGAATAACTTGTAGTTTACATGTGGGCAGGGTAGGCGGACCGATGGCAGGGGCCTCAACTAGACTCGAGGGCAACTTTGCCTGAGAAATGACAGGTGAGCCTGTCTAGGTGGACGTGGGGTTCTCAGTTGAGGTTAGTAGGGATGCAAATATGTGTGAGGGGAAACTGCTCCAGCACAAAGGTGTGACTCACGGGGTGTGTATGCTTCAGCCCGCCTGGTAGTAAGACCGTAGTAGGAGTCGGGGCGTACTCCTGCCAGACGCATGCTCGTGGTAGTACACGCGCTAGGTGTCACTGTCAGCACGTGGCAGGTGAGTGGTGACGACCCAACAACTCACTAACAGCACATGACCTTGTTAAGAGCAGGGATGGGGGGGGGGGGGGGGGGGGTCGAGGGGAGAGCATAGCGCGGCCAATCGCAGCAGCTATACGGCTGAATTAATTAATTATACATGCGTGTAAGCAACTTTCAATTCAACTGCATACATATAACCGTTCAACAGGTGTCGTTCTGGGGAATTAAATTACCAAAATATAGATCTATGTTTTATTCTTATACAAATATCGAGGATGTGCTATGTTCTAAATTGACTCAACCTTTTTTGATGGCTTAATTTCTCAATTTCTTGCTGTTAAAATAAGGTATAACATAATAAAATGTTGTGAAGATATAAAGTGTGGAAGTAGAACTCGGAAATGTGACAAGTTCATTATTCATATATGACATGTGCTTGAAGTTGATTCCCACATTTTCTTTTCTTTTCTATAAATATTTTATTCGTCGGAATACATCATTTGGCCTCACTGAAACACTGGTCTTGTGACCATGCATGGTGTCAGTTATTTACATAATTCTTGTGATGATAACTATAATGATAATGATGACAATGTTAGTAATAAGATGGTGTGGACCAGACGGGGTAGCCGAATGAGCAGAGCGTCCGTCTCCTGTTTTGGGAGATCGGGAGATCCGAACCCATGAGTTTGTGGGTTCGAATCCTGGTTGAGTCAAACCAATGACTTAAAAATTGATACTTATCGCCTCCTAGCCTGGCGCTTGGCATTATTAGGATACGGCAAGGACTGGTTGGCTCAGTGTCAGGATAATGTGACGGAGTGGGATATCAGGTCATGGTGCTGGTGGCCTTTTTTCCCAGTGGGGCAGCACTATAAAGTCATCATGAGTGCATACTGTCACAAGTCGGTACCCGTCCTGATATGACCTTAGGTGTTGCTAGGACATAAAACAACAACAAACAGATAGTGTGTGAGAATGGGGGCTGTGTAGGAGATATTATATTGAATGTATTTGCTTTCATCTACCTATTTAATTGTTTGTTTTACATATTCTTATCTGGTGGTACTGTAACAGAGGTACTCTCTATGGTAGGTTAGTCAATGAACACTGCACGTGTATGGATAGGTATACTTTAAGTCCTGGGGGAAAGGGAAACAGGATATGAGTGGCTTAGCAGTGGGTGGGTTGTTAGAAGTGAGTTGGGTAGGAGTGAGATAGAAAGTAATATTTGTGCTCCCAATTTGTCTTTAATGAGGGGAGAGAGGACATGGGAGAACAGAAGAAAGCCCTGCAGGGTAGGGCGGTGTTCTTTATTCTGTATTGAATGGCTTTATTCTGTATTGAATGAGGGCAACCTGTTTGCCGTGGGTTGTGACCTGTGTCGGAGGATGATGGGATCCTGGTGATTGAGGGATAACCAACACATCACTTCGGCCTGGATTTCTCCTAAACAGGTGGTCAAGTTTGGCTTGGCTTGATCAATCGGCTGGTGGTGTCATGCCCTAGGACTGCCATTCAATTATGTGATGATTCATTATTCATTCATTCATTCATTCATTACTATTTGAAATTTAGAATGCATTGTTGTAATTGAGTGATTCTCCAGAATTGGAGACCCAATTGTTGCATTAGTGTCAAAAATAAAAATGTATTCTGAACATCTATTGTATACTATTTATAAACTTCCAGGTGAGTGAAATCATCAACCAAAAACAAAAAATCACTACCACCACTGGTTTTGAGGTAATTAGGCTTCAAAGAATTTTGATGCAAAGAGTGTCCTGTGTGTTACAATGTGACACCACCATCGTTTAAGTACAGTATCACAGATGTTGACCAGATTATTGGTATGGGATGTTGAAGTACAACAGGAAAGATAACTTTTAAAGCACAAAGTGCAGTATCTACATTAAACACTGATTTAAAAAAACTAATTTAATTTGTGACACCGTAACATATGTCCCATCACAAATAAAATGTTTTCCATCTTCTTCATATATAACAATGTTTTGTTGTGTTATCAAAAGAATTATTCATTTTAATATACTCATTATATGTGTAGTTCCTTAAAAGCAGATCATACATATTTGTCAGAGAATAGCGAAGTTAGTAGTTTGTGAGACAGTGTTACGTGTGACACCAAAACACACAGGACAGTGTTTTATGTGACATTATCTAATGTGTTATATAATAATAAGAATTTAAATGAAAAAGTAATTAATTGCTTAGATAAGGAAGGTATGGAGAATAGGAGAGGCTGGTTAGCTCGGTGTCAGGATAATGTGACTGAGTGGGATATCGGGTCATGGTGCCGGCAGCCTGATTTCCCGGTGGGGCAGCACTATAAAATTGCCATGTGTGCGTACTGTCACAAGTCGGTACCCATCCTGATATGACCTTGGATGTTGCTAGGATGTAAAACAACAAACAAACAACAAATGATACGATCACAACCAGTAGTACTATAGTAGTATAGTAGGGTTCTATTGAGCGTAAAATTACATAATCCTGGCTCAGAGAGAGTCCATTGACTCTGCGAGAGTCTATTGACCTAAGATGAATCATTCTGACAGCGTCCATGGGTGTGGGAGGCGGGGGGTCATCTAAGGTCAATGGACTCTCGCAGAGCCAGGACAATGTCATTTTACTCTCAAAAGAACCCTACTATACTACTTGTTTTGGCGCCGTGCGTACATGTGCACAAAAACGTGACACGTCATGATCTATAGCAGATTACGTCACTGCCTATTGGAGTTTCCATCTAAAACTTCACCAATCTGTCTGATAGGATGGTTTGTTTAGTCTGTAGTCTTTCCTTCCCTCCCTATAACATTTCAGTGCTCAAATATTGAATTTGTAAATTGGTTGGGACGTACGTTACAAATGTGACACCATCAATAAAAATTGCTTTAAATCAGCCAATTTTTGATAATTCCAGATTATCTCTTATTATTTGAAAACATTATAGGTCATAGATTAAATAAAAGTATTACTGATTATGCATACCATGCTTGATAACTGATCAAACTAACGAACCATCTGTGCTGTCAGTGTGACACCAACCGTACGCACAGGACAGGTATTTTTACAGCGATATTGTCATGTACCTATGCAATGTAAAAACTAAAAGTAGTGAAAAATATCTTTATTGATATAATCTTGCCAACATAAAAGCAAATTGAATTAACTGTGCTTGATAGTTTTCTTTATTTACAGCTTCAAAGATGGTGGGCACTCCAGTGCAAATTCATTGCTGCCATTTTTTGGTCAATTTTCGACTTTATTTAATTATTTTTACACCTTGCGGACTCTTAATGTGTCTGGTTTTGATTACTAGTGTTTGCTTAGTATATTCCCTATAGGTATATGAACAAATTGTTTTTCTGAAATTGTTTTGAAGAGTTTAGTGATTAATAATGAAGCACATCCCAACGGGTCTCCAATTCTGGAGAACTACTCAATTGTATTTGTGGTAGTTCTAGAAGGCAGCTAGCTGCTCATGAGCTAATCAAGGTGAAGTAAGTTTTTTATTTAAAATTTTGCTTCCTGCGAGTATATTATTTGCATATCCCCGTGCATAAGAGTGCTGGACTCTGCCGCACTCCTCTGTGCATCTTCATAGGGTCAGAGTAGGGCTGGGGACTGCAAATAACGAAGTTTTGGAAATACTATGGATATTTCAATCTCACACGGCAAAAGATTGAGGAAGGATACTTCCTCAGATGATGACGACAAAGGAACGACCAAAGGACATACGACAACGACATTTCCAAGATTTTTTGTAATTATGCGCTCAGACAGTGATACTACTCTGTCAAAGATGTCACCATTCGCCATAGCAAAAGGGATCAAAGGCATTGCCGGAGATCCCATCAGTGTTAGAAAAATGGGAAGTGGTATCTTGGTGGAAGTCGGCAAAAAATCACACGCCGACAATCTGCTAAGAACCACCAACCTGGCAAAGGTTCCTGTGAAGGTCACACCACAGAGGACTTTAAATACAAGGAAAGGTGTCATATGATGTGCAGATCTAATTGATTGCTCTGAGGATGAAATTGTTAGAGAATTGGCTGACCAGAAAGTTATACATGCATTTCACATCCATACCAAAAGAGAAGATGTCAGAAAGCCGACTCAGACTTTCATCTTGACATTTGAGACAACGGTGCTACCAGATTCAATTAAAGTTGGATATTTAAATGTCAGGATTGATACATACATCCCTGGCCCGCTCCGTTGTTTCAAATGTCAAAGATTCGGACATGGTAAAGATAGATGCAGGCAGCAATTGGTTTGTGCTAAATGTACTGGAAATCATGATGACAATTCGTGTGAAAGTACCATTTTAAAATGTGCCAACTGCAAGGGAGATCATCCATCGTACTCTCAGCAGTGCACAAAATATGAATTTGAAAAAGAAGTGCAGAAGATTAAGCATACAAGACAGGTCAGTTTCCCAGAGGCAAGAAAGATTGTTGAAAGTTTGAATGTCGACCTCAGAGCATCATATGCAAATGTGATAGTCTGTTGCCCCAAGTCCAGTCAAGTCGGTCTGTGTTTCAGTTGAAACGCTGACTGAATTGTCCTGGCCAATTGAGGGTGCTAATGAATTTGTAACATTGGACGACTACCGTATCACAACACCTAAGCCTAGCACTAGCACTTCAATTTCTGTACAAACTAATACATCTAAAGAACAAGTAACATCAAATAGCAAGAAAGTAACACATAAGAGCAATAGCAATGCGTCAAGCAATTTAAAATCACAACCTCCCTTAAACACAAACTCGCAAGTAACAAAGAAAATAAATAATAAATCACAAAGAACTGGAAGACAATCGAAGGGCTCAAACGACCCTGTCAAATTATTCAATAAGTTTGGGCACTTGGATGATATGGAGGTGGAGGGTGGAACGAGAGCTAGGTCTCACTCTCCAGTTCACCCTCTGTAGCATTTTAGTTGTTTATAACTATATATTTATTGTTTTAAATGGCTGCTGCAACTATGATACAGTGGAACTCTCGTAGTTTACAGGCAAATCGAAATGAACTGGAACTAGTCATCCAAAAATATAATTCATCTGTAATTTGCCTGCAAGAAACAAAAATAGATAATGCAAATATGACTTTAAAAGGTTTTGCATCTTATCACAAAATGGGCACAACAGATGCTATGGGTAGGGCACATGGTAGGGTGTCTATTTTTTACAAAAAGCACTGCCACAGAGTGAAGTTAATTTAAATACAAATTCACAAGCTGTCGCTGCCAAAGTAACTCTTCACACCACAATAACATTTTGTGCATTATATCTTCCTCCTTCTAGTCCTGTAATACCTGCAGATTTAAAGAATCTTTTTGCTCAAATACCCCAACCCTGTATCATAATGGGAGATTTTAATTCCCACAATCACCTCTGGAGTGCCACAGACAATACCGATCCAAAGGGACGCATTGTAGAAGATTTCATGAGCAGGCAGAATCTCTGTCTGTGGAACGATGATAGTCACACATATCTCCATCAGGTACAGGTTCCCTAACTTCAATTGACCTCACCATGTGCTCACCCCAAGTTTTCCTTGATTTTTCTTGGGAGGTGGAAGAAGACCAATGGGGTAGTGACCACTATCCCATTGTTTTGTCCAGCCACTTTTCTCCTTCTGATGAGAGAGTGCCTAAATGGCACTTTCAAAAGGCCAATTGGGCCAGATTTCAATCTCTTTGCCTTGAAAAGATCACAGGCGATCTTCTGCAAGATGTGGAAGATCCCATTAAAGCTTTTACAGACACACTGTATGACGTTGCTAGCAATTGTATTCCTAAGTCAAATCCTAACCCTAAAAAGCCAGAAAAACCATGGTTCACAGAGGAGTGTAAGAAGGCTGTAAAAGCTTGTAAACAATTCAAGAGACAGTCAACACAGTGCAATCTGCAACAATACAGAATAAAGAGCCAAACCCAGATATATCATTCGTTGTAATAAAAAGAAAAGCTGGTCAGATTATACATCAAAACTGAACACTCGAACACCCATTAAGAAATGTTGGGATATGATTCGAAGGATCAGTGATAAAGGGGGAGGCGCAAGAATAAAACATCTTAATAAAAATGGCCAAAGCATTTCAAATCCAAAGGATATAGCCAACACCTTAGGTGAATCTATATCCCAGAACTCCTCTTCCAGTAATTACACTCCTAAATTCCAACGAACAAAAGCAAGGCAAGAAAGAAAGCCTCTTAATTTTATTTCTCAGAATTTAGAAAATTATAATAAGCTCTTTTCCATGGAAGAATTACAAATTGCTCTGTTTAAATCTCACGACACAGCACCTGGACCAGATCAGATCCATTACCAAATTCTTAAACATATGCCAGCTGAAACCACGATGCGCCTTTTAGAAATATTCAACACCATCTGGATGAGTAGTAACTTTCCCCCTTGCTGGAGCGAGGCCACAGTAATCCCGATACCCAAACCGGGAAAGGACTCCACCAATCCCAATAACTATCGGCCAATAGCACTCACAAGCTGTGTATGTAAGACCATGGAACGCATGATCAATGAAAGGCTTGTTTGGTTTCTTGAAGAGGCTGCTATTATCTCCTCTTCTCAAAGTGGTTTTAGAAAGACCAGAAGCACTATGGACCATCTGGTACGCCTTGAGACATTTGTGAGAGACGGTTTTATAAAGGGTGAACACGTCGTTGCACTTTTCTTTGACTTGGAGAAGGCATACGACACCACATGGAAATATGGCATTATGAAAGACATTCAGGATAGTGGATTGAGAGGCAGACTACCTCTCTTTATAGAACAATTTCTTTTAAATAGGTGTTTCCGAGTCCGTGTCGGAAGTACTCTCTCAGAAGCCTTTGACCAAGAAATGGGTGTACCCCAAGGGAGCATCTTATCGGTTACACTGTTCATAATCAAAATGAATAGCATTGTGGGTTGTGTCAGACCTGAGATTGATAAATCTCTCTTTGTAGATGATTTCCACCTTTGTTACAGGTCTAGAAACATGGCAGCTATAGAGAGAAAACTGCAACATCACCTGAACAGAGTAGCCGAATGGGCTGATGAAAATGGTTTTAAATTCTCTCTCAGCAAAACTGTGTGTGTGCATTTCTGTCAACAGCGGGGTGTACACCCAGACCCAGAGATCTATCTCAACCAAACACAGATTCCTGTGGTTGAAGAAACCAAATTATTGGCTGTCATTTTTGACAAGAAATTGAATTTTATTTCGCACATTAAATATGTAAAAAAGAAATGTCAAAAAGCTCTAGACCTCCTGAGAGTTGTTGCTCATACCAATTGGGAGGGGGCGACCGCGCCACTCTTCTTTCTCTCTATCGTGCACTGGTCCGATCAAAGCTCGATTATGGCCCCATGGTCTATGGATCAGCCAGACCGTCATACATCCAAATATTGAAACCCATTCAAAATCAAGGACTCAGACTCTGTCTTCGAGCACTTCGAACTTCGCCAGAGGAGAGTCTTAGTGTAGAAGCAGAGGAACCTCCACTTGCGCTGAGGAGAGAAAAGCTCGCTCTACAGTATGCAGCCAAGATTGCAGCAAATCCCAGCAACCCTGCCTATGACTGCATTTTCAACCCAGGCAATGAAACACTCTTTGCCAATAAACCCAAGGCCATTCCAACTTTCGGTATACTTATTAAGGAATCATTAGAAACACTAGAGTTTGATGTAGATAACATTGCAAAATTCCAATATCCAGACACACCACCTTGGACATACGCTGTCAATGTGAACTTGGCAATCTCTGAAGCAAGGAAAGACTCAACTGACCCTCTGATCTACAACAGTATGTTCAGGGAGGTTAAAGACATACATTCTGATCATAAGTTCATCTACACAGATGGTTCTTACAAGGATGACAAGGCTGCAGCGGCAGCTGTCATAGGCAAGCGCACCTTCTCGGAGCGATTACCAAAGGGTGCTTCGATATATTCAGCAGAGCTTGATGCCATATTCTTAGCAATGGACCATGTAGAAACCTCTTCCCATAGAAAATTTGTGATATGTTCGGATTCAAAATCATGCCTACAAGCTATTCAGAGCAAGGATTGGAAGAACCCTCTGATCTGCAAGATTTTAGAAAGGCTACATTATTTATGTTCAGAACTTCACAAAACTGTGCTTTTTTATTGGGTGCCGAGTCATGTTGGCATTCGAGGAAATGAGACTGCAGACATGGCTGCCAAAGAAGCTCTCGACAAATGCATTACACCTCTTCCCATTCCTCACACGACCTCAAAAGGCACATCAGTGTACTCATAAGGGAAAGTGGCAATTACAATGGGATGAAGCTGTTATGAAATTCATGCAATTCAGCCCATCCTTGGCAAATTTTCAGGTGCTTGTCATAGAAATAGACGCGAAGAGACCGTTGTTGCACGTATGCGAATTGGACATAGCTATTTGACTCATAGTTACCTTTTTAAAGCAGAAGACCAGCCAGAATGCATACCATGTGGAGTGCCTCTGACTGTGAAACATATTTTGATTGAATGCATTGACTTTGCAAATGTTCGAGCACAGTATTTTAATGTAGCAAGTATGAAATGTTTATTTGACACTGTTAGTACTGCCTTAGTTTTATCGTTTTTAAAGCACATTGGACTGTTTAACCGGTTTTAAGACACTTTGATGGCATTGTATAGCCCTTCATTGACGCGTCGTATGAGCCCCAGCTTGGTGCATGCTTCGCTTCCTAATATCGGGCAGCCGGTACTTGTCACCTGGTAGCACAGCAATTTGCCATTCGTGCTAATTTCAGCTTCCCCCTCTGTACGGATTCGCTCTCCGGAGAATGTTAACAAGGTGCATTTGGTTGGGTGGAGTACAACATTACTTAACTTGTCATACAAGCTCTTGGGAATTATATTTGCCTGAGACCCAGTATCCAACTTAAATTTCACTTTCTCACTGTTGAGTGACAGGGTGGCAAACCATAGTGTTATGTCACTCCCATCTGGTTGTGAAATGTACCCAACGAATAAATCGTGTTCTTCATCAAAGTCACTCTCAACATCAGTTGGAGCTTGGTTATTGTCGTCCACTTGTATCACATTGAGACTTGCGTAGTTTGGCTTTTTTGTCTTACATTCTTTGGAGAAATGACCAAGTAAGTGACACTTTGAACATTGTTTCCCTTTGGCTGGGCATTGCCACGGTGTGTGCATATATCCGCATCTACCACACTGTGTGCGGGTGTTGGCTGATCTCGTCGGAGTGCGCTGACTTGACCATGACGGCGCACGTGGTGTGAATTGGGCGGGTGTCAGTGGGCGCACATTGACTGCGTCCACGTGTTCAGCCTCCATCGTTGCCATTGTTTCTGATAATAGAGCCGAGCGGTGCTCGCTGAGACGGCATGTCTCAATGCTTTGCTCTAAAGTCAAGTTGGCTGTTTGCAGTAAATGGTCTCTTAATTTGATGTCTATAGCCGTGTTCACACGGGCGATGTAAATCGATTCGTAGAAATCAACTTGTATAGTTCGGGTTACATTTCACGTGTGAACGCGCGTCTGATGCGGATTTACGGCTGAATCGATTCACGTGATGCGGATCCTGTAAACCACCTAGCGAGGTAGTTTACATGAATCGATTTCTGTGATGCGGATAATTTTGCCCGTGTGGACGCACTGATGCGGATTAAGGAAGTGACACGCATGCGCAGTCGAGACCTTAGTTTGTTTACTTTCCGGTCGATCAAAAGCGCATATTATATAATTTAGTCTATTAAACCGCTAGCTGTGCACAGATATTTTTTTCATCATTTATTTTTATGGTTTCATTGCCCAGCAGAAGTTTTGATCGTTCCAAACCAATAAGATTCATTAAATACATATCTAGGTCGAACGCACTCTCTCGTGGTGACTTCGCCTAACCGAAAACTGGCGCTGGTCAGACTAGACTTGCTCATGCGCTGATATTGACTTCCGGCCCAAGTACTGCCCGTGTGAACGGGCCGCTAATTTGCCTCACCTGATTCGATTTGTCTGATTCGCCTCACATTTTGCCCGTGTGAACACGGCTTTTGACTCTGCACACTAATCTATCACACAGCATGAGCTCCCCATAGTCACAATGTGCAATGCAGTATTATAGCTCACGAATGTACGTGTTCATTGACTGTGTTTGTTGTAATGAATTAAATTGGTATCGTATGACTGTTATGTTGGTTTTTCCTTCGCAATATAAGCGGAAGGCTGCAGCTAACGGCTGAATTTTGTCTATGATGTCAGTGTCAATTTTGAGTGTCCTATACACCTTTTGTGCTTCTGCACCGGCCACGTGTAGGAACACTGCGCACTGTACCGTCTCTGTTTTACTGTGGACTCCGGCTGCTGCAGCGTAGTACTCGTACCACATTTCCCAATTTAGGGACATATTATCCTCCAGGTTGAGTGGTTTCAAACCTGCGAGCGCCATCGTGAGTTCTATGTATCTGACACCATGTAATAGTGGAAAGGACTCACAAACGACTGGACACGGCGAGTGCTTGTTCGCTACTGGTTTATTTCTGTACTACCCTGCCACGCCCCAATGACGTCACACGGGGTCCCCCTACCCCACATGGTGGGGGTAGCCCCACTCTATATATATCACAGCTGGGTGTGTCGTTAGGGATCGGGATGGTTCTAGAGTGGATTAGTGGATGATGGTGCCAAGTTAGTGTTACTACTGTTAGTGACAGTGATTTTGGGAAATAAAGTTAATGATTCTAGAATTTGAATATTTTCTTAAAGCTGCATGGTCCAATGAAATATCAAATTTTCAAAACCAAACTAATTATCTAGAGTTGATTTTACATATCTAACTTAGATACTGATGCACTTATTAAGCATTTGTTTCTGCGTAGAAGGCAATACAGAGTCAATTTAACAGAACCTGTTACTGCAGAAGTCTATGGTGTCAGAGTTTTGGCAAGCTTGCCAAAACTAATTTTCCATGTTTGCATTCTAAATATCTCAAAAGTTTACCATTTAAAATGAAAGTAACTTTGAACTAATGTAAAGTAGATACTAGTGATCGAAATAATATATTTTCTCAGAATAAATACAGAAATTCAAAACCATCGGACTATGCAACTATAGCAAATATTCAAGTAAGAAGTGCATCTTAAAATCAGGTGACCAGATTTTTGAGGAATCACTAACGAAGTAAGCCCTATCAATATATTGATGAACACTTACCAACACACACACATATACACGTATACCTACAGCTTTATTGCAACAAATTGCAGCTTCAGTGCATCATGGACAAATGTATTGAAATGACCACCAATATGTTATTTTAAATCCACTAATATTACTCATGTAATTAATCCATGATTTTCAGTAGTAGTTTAAACTAAGCACCACTGGGAATTACCCTCATATTTTAATTCATGGAAATAAAAGCTCCGACAATGATTGTAGGACGGATTTCGTTTCTACCATGAAAACATATTTGCTAGCTATTTTATTTTAAAATTCAATTGATATTTTCAATGTTATGTTCTAACATTTAATGGGCATATTTTCGTTTATTAATATGTTAAGTTATTAACTATGGGAATTTCATATGCACTTAATTGATTTTCCAGCTTCCACTTCTGAAGACAGCACATATAACCATGGTCAGTTTTTTACAATTTCATATATATATATATGTACATATATATATATATATATATATATATATTATATATATATATATATATATATATATATATATATATTCTAATTTCATATGCATTATGCTACTTATTAAGGCAATTCATCAGGGATGAGAATTTCCCGCTGATCGGCAATTTCCCACTCTTTTAGGGCTGACCTGTTCTCGTCCCTGCTGTTTATGGGGATGAGAATTTCTTGCCGATCGGTGACTTCCCCACCTTTGGGCAATGACCCGCCTTTTTAGGTCTGACGTGTTCTCAGTCCTCCTGTATATAGGGATGAGAATTTCTTGCCGATAGGCGCTTACCCAACTTTTGGGCAATGGATTTTTAGGTGTGACCTGTTCTCATCCCTGATTTATACGACATGTAAAGTGTTCCAATAGTTTGAATCTAATAGAGTTTGTCGCAATTAAATGAAAGTGGTAAAGAAAAATTGTGGAGTTTGTCCAACCAACCGTTTGTTTTGAACATTCATGCATGACGTCATTCACCAACAGTTTGTTACCATTATGCCATAATATGAAATATACCTTGTGTTTTAATATGCATGTGGCATCATTAGCGACAAGCCCTATAGTTTGATAAGCAATTCAATTTTCAGTTCCGTTGCATTGGGTTTCCAACTATTTCAGTGATCATGTTTGATGAATAGCTTTGAAGGTAAGAATTGTATGGGTTACTATGAATTAATGGTGGAGGTCCTGGTGGTATTTGATTTGGATCAGGACTTTAATGTAGATGGCAGATACGTGGTTTGCCATAATTGGTGGTATTCGTAGGGTGAGGGTGAGGGGTCCTGATGCTGGCGGGATTTTGAGGTAACTGCTCATTTAACGCAGGGATAAAAGATCTGTGCTTTTTCCATGATTTTCGAAATTGTCGGCAGCAAAAAAAAACTGGACAGCCCCATAGGCTTAGTTCTGCTAGAGAATCAGGAAATATCGATTTGGAAGTAAAATGTCCATTATTTCCTTTCTGAGAGGTGACGTTCACTGCTGTAACTGACCAGTGTTTGGGTCTCTTGTTCTCTTGCAGGGTTCCCGCGGATCCTTAAAAAGTCTTAAAAAGTCTTATATTGATTATTCCATTTTCAAGGCCTTGAAAAGTCTTAAATATGGTAACCTTTTGGGGCAAGGTCTTAAAAAGGTCTTAAATTGCATTTGGCCACTATAATATCTTTTCAAAATACTTTACCAGCTATCTTCACAAAGCATAGCTGCACATTGATCTAAATATCCATAGATTGCATCACCTCCCTTATTTCTGTTAATATTTAATTAAATATGTATGTAACATTTGCTGCAAAAATAGGTATTAAATTGTATGACAATTGGTATTAAAAGTCTTAAAAAGGTTTTCAATGTGATTGGCTGATAGGTGCAGGAACCCTGTCTAGTTTGAGGGATGGTTCTCCCAGTATTTACTCACTGCTGCCAACCTGGTTGAGGGCATCTGTTATTTTGTGGGGGATATTATTCCCCACCTGATCACCTTTAAGCAGCGCAGCCATGCTGAAGGTGGTGCATGCGGGTGGTGGAGCTAGCGCACAATCTAGGTGAAGGGATGGGAGGGAATATGGCAGTTACAAGGATCTGGTGTATTAAGTAGTACTCTGTTTAGTTAAGGCTATCCCTCCTTTAAAGTCTAAGTTTACCATAAAGGAGCAGATGAACCGATAGAATTTGGTTAATGATATTTCTAAATCTAGAGTTTTATTCACATAATCCGATAACGGCATCAGATTTTTAGAAGCAAAATACTTATTCAACTTAGATACTGGTGCACTTATTAAGCAGTTGGTGCTACATAGAATAGCATACAAAGTTAATTTAATCGAACCGGTTATACTGAAGCCTATACATGTACAAATAACAGAGATTTGACAAGAATGCCAACATTAATTTTTGCATGTTTGCACTTAAATATCTTCTAAGTTATTCAATTTAAAGCAAAGTATATTAAGCTAAGGTAAGATAGATTATACTGATCAAACCCATATAAATGACAGAAACTCAAAATAATCGGACTATAATTCGACTTAAATGATCACTCAGAGCAATGTAAATATATTGATTAGATTTCCTAAATGATGTTGATAACACTCTGCCCTGCTGCCTGTGGTGATATTCATTCCATTCCCCGACGTCCACCCCAGGTGGATATCACCTTTTTGTTGTATTTTGCTATTGTCGATTAGGGGCCATTCAAATAATATGTAACGTTTATGGGGTTAGAGTTTAGGTCCAAGCGCTATGTGGTCTGTATGGTTTGTCTTTACTAGTTTTCCTATATTCTTTAGCTTGAATTGACAGTAAAGACTGTGTTAATGGAGAATGCGTGAGGGGGAGGTTGGTCCTGAAACCACTTCATATCTGTGCATCTGTGCTGCTGTTCCTGTACTTCGTACGAATAGGCGCTCAGTAGTTCCTGGTTCCTGGTAAGATAATGCTAGATTAGATTAGATTACATTGGAATGTTTGAGCTGTTTGCTCAAGCCAAGAGGGAGACTCCACCATCAGGGCCCACTACATGTGGCGAGGATGCTTGTTTGCTTTTGTCATGTGCAGCAATGAATTTGAATCTGCTGGGATTAGCTTATTTTATCGTGGAATCTGAGATTTATCTGGTAAATGATATTGCTGTTAGCACCATGTCAAGCTACATTTTGAACGATTGTACACTACAGTTTGATTGGTTTCTTATGTGTGCTGGTGTTTTGTCGAAGAGCTGAACTCCCCAGACAAAAATCTTCCTCCCTGCACAGTTTTTGTTGACGGTGAGGCTTTTGTATTTATGGCTGGTACCTTTCCAAGTCTACTATATATTTTGTAATGATATGTTGTTATGCCATAGTTCTTACTTCATCTTCCGAACACCGGAAGTTAAGTATCAGGGGAGAGGACAAGCTCACGCAGGCCGGAAGTAGCCTCAGTTTGAAACTCGGCAGCAAGGTGGCAACAGCAAGTTGGAGGAGGCTACTAAAGGTAAGTTTTAAAAGGAGGAGTGAAACTAAATATGATTAAATTATATAAATTTAGTTTGTAGAATACTACCTGAATGTCTATGTGAAGAATGGTGCTAAAAGCCCTTAATGTTGTCGTTTCAGAACGACCAGTAAGACTGCGAGATCAAGTGCACGGACACAATCTTGGCCATACGATAGAAGCTTCCAGGCTATCATTGACAGAGTGGTCGCATTACTGAAGACATTGGTTATAAATTCACCACAAAATGGCAAAAATGATGTCTACTGAAGACCAACCACCGATATCGCTACACTGTTTAAGCGAATCGGATAATGAAATGGCGAAACCGCATAGGCTAGCCAAAACAAAACCGCGAAAAAAGATGGCGGCGGAACGAAAATCTAAGACGCGTACGAAGACCGTCGATGTAGGTCAAGCTAACATTGTGTGTAGCGGGGCCAATCTATCTGAGAAAGATACAGGACCTGATGTGTCGGATTTCAAAAAGATGTATGACGAGATGCTGATGTTGCGAGAAGAAGCAAAGGCTTTCCATTTGGAGTTGGAATGTCTTCGTGATAACGCTCGAGACGAGTGGCATTACGAACGCGATACCTATATAGGTCAAGATGGTGGTCGCGAAGCATATGTGGGTCAGGGGGCTGGTCGTGAGGCATATGTGGGTCAAGATGGCGGTGACTGCATATGGGCGGATTACGAGCCAGATGACGAAGACCAGGATTCACAATTTTGGGATGAAGATGAGAACAATTCGATCGGTTCATTGAATACGGCAGAACAACTGATAGCGATTAAATCAAGCGTAATAAAGGTTAAACCACAGGTGGCGGATGATCCAGGGGCGAGTACGAGCAAAGTGTCGCCGTTTGGAACCTTCAGAGTACCACCGCCACCTAAGGCGCTGCCAGCGGAGCAGCTACAGGCAACAGTTACACAAAATAATAATAACAATAATAATAATAATACAGGAACAGCGACTCAGCGTTCGGCAACGAAACCTAGACGTGAGTTTAAATTAGCCACAAGTCTACATCAGGGAGCACTGCTCTCAGAGCTTCAGGAAACCTACAAGAAGGTGAAGAAGCCGGTAACACCACGGATTACGATTAGTGAGAGCATGGCAGGGGCCATCCAACATTATTATGGTGGCCCAAACGAGGGAGCACAGAAACATTTAAAGACCATTCGGGAAATATCCCGACTTTACACGGGACCAGCAGATGTGCCATCGGCTAGCTTCCAAGTGCTAAACGAAGAAATAAGATTTGCCGAGAGCCATAATGCACTTTTGACAGCGTCAAAAGGCATAGTGGGAGTGCTCAAAGCGATAGCACCCACTATGGATATTATCCTGCAGAGGGGGGTCAGCTGACCCAGAATTGGATGCACAGGCAGTCCACATGTTAAATGCCATAAAGCTAGTGGTAGCAACACACAAACAGATGAAACTTGACCATAAACTTAGTGAGCGTAAGGTAGTACATTCCCAACTTGGGAAAGAACTCATAAAAGACAAAAGGGACATATATGGTGATCTTCCAGAGGCAACAGAATACTTGTTAGGCGATAATCTAGGAGAAAGAAATAAACAACTCTTAAAATCGGTAAGAGCTTCCGATAAGTGCATTAAAACGAATTTGGCGCATAGAGGGAAACGAAGGAACACCTTCGACCATCAGGGAAGAAATGGAGGTCCGTACAACAGGCAGTTCAGAGGGAACGGCAGGTTCAGAGCCATGGGGACAAGAGGAAATTCCACCTGGGGCAGTAGACCTCATTCCCGAGAGGGGGGCGTGGTCGGGGAAACCCAAGCAAGGGTTTTCAGAAGTGAGGCACCCTGACCAGGTGGGTGCCCACACATCATTGAGGACTGGTAAGCTGAAACTAAAAATGTTCAAGGCAGGAAATATAATAAATAAATTAAATAAATGGTCAGTATTAATAAATGATAAATGGATTCTGAATTGTGTAAAAGGACTGACAATACCATTCACACAAACACCAATACAAAAAAGGGAGCCATTCCCCTTTAGGATGGATAAAACTGAAAGACAGTTTGTAATTCAAGAGGTAGCTAATTTGGAAAAGAAAGGGTACTGGTGGCAGTGAGTCCAGTACAGGACCAATGGATCTCAAATATATTTTGAGACCGAAACCAAACGGAAAGTTCCACATGATAATGGATTTAACAGAATTAAATAAAATAATCCATTATGAGCACTTTAAAATGTTTAATTTAAAAACTGCATTAGTCCTGTTAAATGTAGATACTTGGATGGCGAGTGCAGACCTAACTGACGCATACTATTCGCTAAACATTAAAAAGTCACAACGAAAATACCTAAGATTTAGGTTAGGGGAACGATTACTCGAGTACCAGGTCCTGCCAAATGGTTTGGCACCAGGACCTCGCATTTTTACAAAATTGTTGAAACCCATTTACTCAGAAATGGGATGGTTTGGCACCAGGACCTCGCATTTTTACAAAATTGTTGAAACCCATTTACTCAGAAATGGGAAAAAGGGGACATATCTGCTTCCCTTATTTAGACGATAGTTTCGTTATAGGACATACATATGAAGAATGTCTATTAGCGATAACAGAGCTGGTAGATATATTCGAAAACTTAGGGTTTACAGTTAACCGAGAAAAATCGGTTTTGGAACCGACTAGATGCGTAAAATTCTTAGGGTTTGACATAAACTCAATGGAAATGGTAGTGTCACTAACTAAAGAGAAAATAAAAAAAATTTCAATACCAGTAAAAGAAATGTTAAAAGAAGAGTTTCCAATTATCCGCCAAGTGGCAGGGATAGTGGGATTTATGGTGGCATATTCACCGGCGGTAGATTACTCAGGAGCACATTTTAAGCAGCTAGAAAGAGATAAGATAAAAGCTTTAAAAAGGTGTAAAGGAAATTTTGATGAAAATATGTGGATTTCTGAAGAAGGAAAGACAGATATTCATTGGTGGCTAAAAAATTTAAGGAGACCAAGACGGATAAGAAGGGAAGAACCCGACTTAGAGTTACTAACAGATGCCTCCCAAATGGGATGGGGGGCACATACGGAGTCAACACAGACAGGAGGGCGTTGGCATCCAGATGAAATGGCACACATTAATGTCTTAGAATTAAAAGCTATTTATTTCGGCCTAAAAAGTTTATGTAGAATAAACAATAAACATATCAGAATAAGAACAGATAATACAACAGCCCTGGCATATGTAAAAAATATGGGGGGCACGAAATCAGAAGATTGCTTAATAGAAGCAGTAAAGATATGGGAGTGGGCAGAGCAACAGAGAAATTGGCTAACTATCACCCACATACCAGGGGTGGAAAACGTTTTGTCAGACCTACGTTCTAGAAAATTTAAGGACCATTTAGAGTGGAAACTGAATGTAGACATCTTTAATTCCTTATGTGAGAAATGGGGAACCCTGTCAGTAGATATCTTCGCATCTAGGTTAAATGCACAATTGCCTATATATGTCAGTTGGGAACCGGAACCCGAAAACTGGAAAACAGACGCATTTGCGTTTAACTGGGGTAATACAAATTTCATTTATTGCTTTCCACCATTCAGCCTCATCCCCAGGATAGTAAGAAAACTACAGAAGGACAGGACGAGGGCGATTGTAGTCGCACCACACTGGCCAGCCCAGCCGTGGCATCCATTGTTACAAGAAGAGTCCCTAGAACAACAGCAGTTCCTGAAGAAACAGGGAAACCTCTCTGGGACAGGGCAACTACAAGTAGGAAGGTCGGATGAGGGGCTAAACGATAGATTAACAGGGTACCTCTTTTGGCCAGAACATTACAGGGGTATGAAGTATGAAGTAGATAATAAAACTCTCCAGTATTTTAAGTTCACTTGGAGGGATTCAACAAGAAAAAACTATCTCACCCATATAAATAGATGAGCCCTTTGGGCCCTAGAAAAAGGGGAAAAAGTATTAAAGCCAAGGATTGCAAATGTGCTACGTTACCTATGCATGTATTTCGAGACAGGTGTAGGCTACGGGGCAATAAATGCTGCACGGTGTGCACTAAGTTTAATTTTGCCAAGGTCACAGGGAAAAACTATTGGTGAGCACTATCTAGTTAAATGGCTATGTAAGAGCTGCCATGACCAGCGACCGCCACAACCCAGATACAATAGTTTCTGGAGTGTGGAAGTGGTATTAAATTGGATTCTTAAACTCCAACATAATTCACAGTTAAGCTTGAAAGCATTCTAATATAAACTTGTTGTTTTACTGTTACTGCTTTCATCACAAAGGGGCCAGACAATTTTAAGTCTGGAAGTGGACAGCATGAGAGTTGAAGAGGATTCTATAGTATTTAAGATGAAAACATTGCTTAAACATAACCAATTGGGTCAACCAATTGACTCGGTGAGGTTCTATAAGTATTCAACTGAGAGAAGAAATTGTGTTGTTAAAACAATAAAATGCTATGTGTTAAGAACGGAGAAGGTGAGAAGAGGGAATATACAACTGTCACTCTCTTATATAGGGCCACACGGACCTATTTCTAGGGCAACCTTGGCCAGTTGGAGCATTGAGGTGTTAAGATTAGCAGGAATAGACACCACTAGGCACAAAGGACACAGCACCAGAGGAGCTTCAGTGTCCTCGGCGAAGGCCATGGGGGCGAATTTAAATGCAATTATGCGTAATGCTTCCTGGTGAGATAGCACTAGTTTTGGAAGATTATATCATAAATCAATTGATGATCCTGGGGAGGTACAAAGGACAATTCTGAGCAGAACAGTGCGTAGAAAATAAAACACCAAAGGTGGTTGTGTTAAAATAACAAGACGGTTAAGCAAATATATATATATTTTTTAAACAAGTTGATATATATATATATATGAGTCAGACTCACGAAAACCGGCCAATCGGTGGTCAAGTGAAGATGGCGGCGTTGCAATTCTTAAAAGTGTAGTGCATTTCTTTGTTTCATATTAAATTATCCTAGAAACAAATCAGGTTGTTGTATTTTCTCGACCTTTACTTTCAGGATAAATTTAAAGACTTTCCAACACCTCTGTCTATGCTAAATTATAATTATACCGATCGACGCCGACATCCAATGATCGACGCCGACAACTTTAACAGATGTTGGCGTCGCAATTCTTAAAGTCTCGTGCATTTCTTTGTTTTATATTAAATTATCCTAGAAACAAATCAGGTTGTTGTATTTTCTCGACCTTTACATTCAGGATAAATTTAAAGACTTTCCAACACCTCTGTCAATGCTAAATTATAATTATACTGATCGACGCTGACATCCATGCTCGATGCCGACAACTTCCACCAAATGGCCTCTTTTCGTGATCCTGACCCATATATATATAAATAAAAATAACGATTAAATCATACAATTAAGTTGTTGGAAAAGACTAATAAAAAACTACCACATACAGTTTGTGGGAGAAACATGTATTCACTAAAGGGGAAAACAAATAAAAAAGGCCCAGTTGGGACAAATGACAATTACTGAGAATTGAAAAGTGTTTTTCTGTAAAGAAAATGTTCGAGGATAATTAAAAGGTTACAAAAGGTAAGCAAAAGGTATATATAAATGTTTGTTTTAAAAAAAACTGATGAATGATAATAAACCTGTGAAAGCACGGTAATTATATTATTACAGAAGGCTGACAGAAGGGACAGCGGTGCGCAAGAAAACAGGGAATCTGAGAGAAGAAAGTAGAGGGAAAAAGAAGAGTCAAAGAGAAGGTCGGTACACAAAAAACCATGCTTCAAAGACTCTCCCCTGATACTTAACTTCCGGTGTTCGGAAGATGAAGTAAGAATATAATAGTTATACTAGACTTACCTGTAAGTTGACGTATTACTAAGATTCTTACGAATCTACGAATACGAAGATAAGGATCAGGGGCCCACCCTCCCACACCTATAAAGAAGAGAAGGGACAACCCAATAACTCGAGTATAAAGATAAAAGATCAAGGGTTGACTGAAAATTATAGGAATATTGAAGGGAGATAGGGGTCCTGATCCTGGTTTTAGGTTTTTGCTTCCCTCCAACTACGAATACTGAGGCTACTTCCGGCCTGCGCGAGCTTGTCCTCTCCCCTGATCCTTCTTATCTTCGTATTCGTAGATTCATAAGAATCTTAGTAATACATCAATTTACATGTAAGTCTAGTATAACTATTATATTAGGTACTTTGCCTTCAATCATATTCCAGTTGCCGTAAATATGGCCTATACTGCCGACATGGCGTAAAGAAACCACCAATCAATCAGTCGGACCAGACGGGATGGCCGAATGAGTTAGAGCGTCCGTCTCCCGTGCTGGTAGATCATGGGGTCGTGGGTTCGAGTCCTGGTCGAGTCAAACCAATGACTTTAAAATTGATACTTGTTGCTTCCTAGCCAGGCGCTCGGCATTATTAGGATAGAGCAAGGACTGGTGTGCTCAGTGTCAGGATAATGTGACTGAGTGGGATACCAGGTCATGGTGCCGGCGGCCTGGTTTCCCAGTGGGACAGCACTATAAAGTCGCCATGAGTGCGCACTGTCACTAGTCGGTACCCGTCCTGATATGACCTTAGATGTTGCTAGGATGTAAAACAACAACAAACAAACAAATCAATCAGTCACGTTGACGTTCAATAGAGTACATTTTGCTAGCATGGTAGAACAGAGCGATACAGGATAGCAGATCATTATTCAGCACATGGACATTCCCCGTTGGAAAAGGATAAAACAAGGCTATTGAATAACACCAGTTCCTCCCATCAAGGTTTATATATACTGTACTAAGAATGTTCTATGTGTTCTATGTATATATATCTATACATATATACACATATACACATATATTTACATAAATATTGATGTCCATATATTTATGTGGTTGGTTGGTTGGAGTTTTACATCCTAGCAACATCTAAGTCATATCAGGACAGGTACCGACTTGTGACAGTGCACACTCATGCAGTCGTTATAGTGCTTCCCCACGTGGGGGACCAGGCCACCAGCACCCTCACCTGATATCCCACTCAGTCACATTATCCTGACCAAGCCAACCAGCCCTTGCCCTCACCTAATCAGGGATGAAAGATCTCCGTGAGTTCGCTGATTTCCGGGATTTTTCCTGTAGCTATAAGTGTCTACTAATACGTTGCACCTGTCCTGATATGACCTTAGATGTTGCCAGGATGTAAAACTCCAACAACCAGGCAACCAATACGTTGTTTCACGCTGAAGCACTATCAGCGTATACTAATATGTGGTGCAAACGCCGCAGCACTAGCAGCGTATACTACTAATGACTTCAAATGCTGCAGCACTATCAGCGTATACTACTGATGCATGCTTCAAATGGCGCAGCACTATCAGCGTATACTACTAATACGTGGTTTAAACGCCGCAGCACTATCAGTGTATACCAATATGTATGAAACCCAACTTCCGGGAATTTTCAGCGATTCCCTGATAATGCTAAGCCTATGGGAGAATATCAGCATTTCCGCTTTTTTTCCCGGAGACCACTTTCATCCTGCCTAATAATGTCGAGTGCCTGGCTAGGAAGTGACTATCAATTTCATAAGTCATTGGTTTGATTCAACCCGGAATTGAAATCCCGACCTTCCGCACAGGAGGCCTGCGCTCTACCTATGCGGCCACCGCGTTCAGTTTTATGACGTGGTCACAACCGTATACATGTTACAGTAAGATTATTTAATTAGGGATTTAGCGAAATACCTAACATTTTCAGGGATTTCATGAACTCCCTGTTCCACATAGGGATTTCATGAAATCCATGAATTCTCTAGGGATTTCATGTAATCACTGAAAAAAGCAGTGCCATTTTACACAACTTTACTCTTCACATTTCGGGGAGATTGTGAAATAGCAGTGATTCTTTTGATAGTGATTCTTTGATAGGCATTAAAGCTTGCAAATTATATACTTTCCGTCATTATTTTACAATTGTGATTGCATGATATTGTGATGAATAATTTAAGCTTAACCAAAATGTCTTACTTGTTTTGATCTATATTTGAACAGTTGTTGTAGTAGTCAGTTAGGTCTCAGTGACACTATGGCTTGCAACCACTTTGTGACCAAAAGCTGATGACCTTGTGACCAAAGCAAAGAAAGGCGGGGAAAACATTGGTTGGTGATTGGTCACCACCTGGTAGGTGACTGATCGTTGACCAGTCAGGTGTGAGTTTGACTGTTAGGATGAGTATGAGGGTGGGAGTTAGGGTGAGTGTGAGGGTGAGTTAGTTAGGGTGAGTGTGATGGTGGGAGTCAGGGTGGGTTTTTGGGTGAGTGTGAGGGTGGAAGATAGGGTGAGTGTGAGGGTAGTAGTCAGGGTATGCCTTAGGGCGAGTGTGAGGGTGGGAGTCAGGGTAGGTGTTAGAGTGAGTGTGAGGGTGGGAGTCAGGGTGAATGTGAGGGTAGGTATTAGGGTGAGTGTGAGGGTGGGAGTCAGGGTGAGTGTGATGGGAGTCAGGGTGGGTATTAGGGTGAGTGTGATGGTGCTGTTTCATTACGACGTTTCTCGCCAACGCGCGTCGACGTGTGTCATTTTTTGGCGAAACATCGGGAGACATCAGGAAACGTTACGCACGCGTTAGCCATGGGTCGGTACACGTCGGTACACTTTGATTGACAGTGACGGTCATCGAGCAACGCCGGCGCGCACTGTGGTGCGTCGAAAGTTTTGTGCTTGCACAAAACTTTCGACGTTCGACGACGCGTGACAACGTGCAGGTACAAACCTTATGGGAACATCAGAAGCACGTCGTCGTCGCTGGAATAACGTTATGCGAACGCTAGGCAGTCGCCGCGCGCGTGCGACACACGTTGCGCCAAAATGTTGCGTTGTTGTTTTACATCCTAGCAACATCTAAGGTAATATCAGGACGACGTGCCAAACTTTTTTGTTTTTTTCCCTCACATGTCGATAAACGTTATCACAACGTCGGTCGCATGCTACGAACATGTTGCGCTGATGTCAAACATTTTCCAACAGTCCCAAAAAATTTGACGTGTCTCAGCGATTAAAAGTGATTTTGCGCGTTGGCGGCGCGCCGGCGAGAAACGTTGTAGTGTGACAGGGCCATTAGGGTGGAAGTCAGGGTGAATTTGAGGATGGGAGTCAGGGTAGGTGTTGGGGTGAGTGTGAGGGTGTGAGTTAGGGGGGTTAGAGTGAGTGTGATGGTGGCAGTCAGGTTGGGTATTAGGGTGAGTATGAGGGTGGAAGTTAGGGTGAGTGTGAGGGTGTGAGTGAGGGTAGGTGCTAGGGTGAGTATGAGGGTGTGAGTTTGGGTGAGTTTGAGGATGGGCATTAGGGTGAATGTGATGGTGGGAGTCAGGTCGCCAGGTGGTCATCGAGCAGTCACAACAGTGCTATGGTCCCTGAATCGGTTGACAAAAATGCACCCACTGAGTGTGCAATCGATCAGCAACACACCTCCATTGCACTGCAAAATTCACGATATATTGTAATGTAATCAACGTAATTGCTAGTGTTGACAGATTTGTTAAAGTTGCATAGTCCGATGGTTTAGAGTTTCTGTCATTTTCTGAGATAAATACATTAAATTGATCGTTATAGACTAGCTTACTTTAGTTTGAAGTAACTTTTATTTTAGATGGTTAACTTTGGAGATATTTGACGCACATCCATGCAAAATTTAATTTTGGCAAGCACACCAAAACGTTGACACCATAGGCATCTGCAGTAACAGGTTCTCTGATATTGCATCTGTATTCCCTTCAGTGTGATGACAAATGTTTAATAAGTGCACCAGTACTTAAGTTAGATATGTAGAATCAAATCTAGATAATTGTTGTTGGTTTTGGAAATTTGATATTTTCATCGGACTATGCAACTTTAAATAGTGCAAAACTTATTTAATAAATGTACACATCATTATTATTAATGTGGGTAATTCGCAATGTGGCAATGAGTCGATCGGAGTACCATACAGTCATTATGAACTGACGTTGATGCCACCACCTAGCATTATTCCTATACATTAATATGGCTGCTCACCATCTTAGAACCCAGACCTGCAACTACTGCTACCACTTACCACTACTTTACTCCTCCAGCCTCTTATCTAACAACTGCCTCCCGGGTTCAAACAGTCCCTTGCCAGGTGAATGAGGTCAGACCATTCTAGAGTATTTGTTGTTTGATTCAAAGCCCCAACCTACTGAAATACCTAAAAGAAGCAACAAACACCAGAGGTTACCTACATTCAGTCATTGTAAAAGCTCTGGCAACAGGCCAATACACTCATTATGATGGTGCCACCTAGCATTATTCTTATACATTAATACAGCTTCAAACCTAGACCTGCATCTACTCCACTAGCTTGCGCTACTTTACTCCTCTAGCCTTTGATGTGTCAACTGCCTCCAAGGTTCAAATCGTGACTCACTGCCTAGACACAAATCAGTGAGGTGAGGCCATTCTTCAGTTTTTGTTGTTGGATTCAAACCACCAACCTACTAAATGCTTTAAAGAAGCAACAAAAGGAGAAGAAGGCAAGATGCAAGTGAGAATGTCCAAACCCCACTGGCAAAAACCAGAGGTTGCCCATGTTCAGTCGTTGTGAAAACTCCAACAACACACCAAATTGTAAACAAACCTACATTACATGCGAGCAAACAAATTCAACACTAACACACATCGAAAGGACTTTTATTGATCGCCTCAACATGGTGACTAAAGGTATCCTTGCATGCATATATGCATTGGAGACCAGTCTGCTGTCAATTAACCTGCCATGCAGCCAGCTGTTAGAAAGCATGTAAAATGGAAGCTGTGAAGTATGCTGGGAGGAACACACAGCTTCAGCACTGGCACAGGACCCATGCCACATCAGTAGGTGCTCCAACATTCAAATGCATTTACTCGGCCACCACAAACATCATGCCTGCTGAGACGAAGGGACATACTAACACATAATACGGACATAGGAAATCATCATCAACCTCATTCAGAACACGATCGCAGGGACATGATCAACCAACTGCTGGATCACAAGCTGAACCAAGAGAGGTAGACAATCATTTATGCCTAACACTTTCCTGATTGTTCTTGACTGTATGGGTAAAGTTAGCCTGGGGAAAGTACTTTGTTTGAGTATTTCTGTGCCTTATTCCAAATATGTAAGGATCCGACCATCCCACACAGTTGGATCAATCCTATCTGTGAACACCAGAGCAGTTGGCCACCAAGGATACACTTGCATCATGTAGTCAGAGTGTGTGTTCACAATTATGGAAGATGGTAAACTTCCTAGAGGTTGGGAAGACATTTACATTTTAAAGGACGTCCAACAAAACATTGCAGGGTTTTCAGGAGAATGACCAGCAGACTTGCCAAAAACACTGCACAATGGAGGAAGTGTTGCGCTGTTGGCCGGAAGCTCATTAACCACACAGACACCCATTAAGCTCTTTATCATTGATATTGATACTGTCACATGTTGCTTTGCTATCTCTACAACCCCATCATTCTCCCCACACATCTTCTGCCATTTGCTCCAGCTGTCAATTCTGACACCAACCCAGACCTGCAACCAAATTCCATATATATTGTAATGGATTCAATATAATATTGCTCATGTTGACAGGTTTGCTAAATAATGCAAAATATTTATTTTATAGTAGTATGAACATGATTTTCAATCTATAATTAAATAATGTGTTACAATACAAAATATTCACAACGCATGCGACATCTGATGGCGACGACAAATACTACAAGGTTGTGGGGCCGTTGCCACAGCGCATACAAAAGCTATGGAAATTACTCAATTTCAAATGCACCTATGTCAGTCAAATTTTGGGATATTTTGAAAATTCCAAAAGTATATTGCTTTTGGGTCATTGGAGCTTCCAAGAAAAAATAAAATGTTCATGTTTGGATCCTTTTGAAAATGTTAGGAGGGTACCAAACTAGTCAGTCACTATTAATACACAATATTCACAATGCATGCGACATCTGACAGCGATGACGAACATTACGGTTGTGGGACCGTTGCCACAGTGCCTGTGTGTGAATATGGTGTATTATGAGCTGCACATACATTAGTGCTTACAGATACAGCTTAGTATTATCATTTATGTGTAGAATTTAGACAATAGTGCTTTCCAATACATTGTTATTTAATAATGATAATCATTTATGGTGTACATAATGTGTATAATAAGAGATGAATAAAGTTCATTGCAAAATATCATGCATTGTTATAATAATCTGCACATAAATTAATGCCTACACATACTGCTGCCTGTTTTTTTTTACTCCTAGTTTGAATGACATGGTACTCAAGGTGTAGTAAACCACATCCAGGGATTTTGCAAAATAACTGGAGTATCATTTCGGTGATTACGTGAAATCCCTGGGAATTTTAGGGATTTCACAAAGTGAAACAGGGATTTCGCAAAATCCCTGAAAGTTTTAGGGAATTCGTGAAATCCCTGATTATACAATCTTACTGTAACAAATATATGTACATATATATACGGCTGTATACATATATATATATAAATATATATATATACATATATACATAACTATGGTGACCAAATTATAAACATATATATGCATATAATGCATATATATATATATGCATATATCTGTTTATAATTTGGTCACCATATATCTCTTTATAATTTGGTCACCACCGTTTCGGTTATTTTTATAACTTACAGAGTTATAGATAGGGGTATATAGCAAACTAAATTAACATTTAAAATCAAAAGTTCTAGAAGATGCCCAGCTTACTACATATTGGCTGCAACAATAGCAGCAACCGATACTTGATTACTTAAAGTTCGCGGCTTCAGTGTTGTTCTGTGCAAGGCAATGGACGGGGAGAAGGAAAGGGTGCAGCGTATAGTATGTGATACGGGGCTTAGTAGGGCGTGGCACTGCGCTGTAGTAGGCCGAGTCCTATGTGTGCAAATACGCACGGGATATTAGGGAGTCGACTCATCTGTAGGAGATGTGGCACGTGGATCGGCAACAGGGTGCCCATCTAATGTAGGTCAACACCGCAGTGTGGCCCGGGGACCAGTCCGCAGTGGTAGCAAAGACAGTGTATGATAAGATGCACCACTCAGCGCTTTCCTGTGAAATACAGCAAATAAGGTAATTGGACAGGTCCCCATGCCCAGCCTGACTGCTGTACCATCAAAGACAATTTACAACAATTATAGTATGTTATCTTCTAATATTTATAATGAAAACAATATTAGAATTATAGTATAGTAAAGTTTAAACATACTTTAATCTGTGCCATACATAAATAATATTTATGATTATCTCTGAGTAAGAAAATTACTACTAAACCTAATCAAAGCCAATACACCTTGTTTGCCATGGATGGTAACACTGCATGAATATTTCAGAATTTCATATATGAAAGCGCTGAGTGGCATGTCTTATCGCAGATTGTCTTTGGTGGTAGCGTGGGAGGCGGATAGGTTTGTGGATCTGCTAATCACGTGGGGTGGAAGCCGGTGTCATGGTATAAAACCCCTGCCCGATCGCAGCCCCTGCCGTGAAGACAGTTGACTAAGCATTTATTTTTGTAAAATAAATTAAAAAACTTTCAGTGGATCGATTAAAAATATCTTAATGCGCGATTGAAGAGGAAGATCTGAAGTATTTAATGTACCCTAAGAGCAATTTATGCTGAAAGTATTAAAAACAGAGATAATAGTGAAAGTTGGGATATTCTGAGTGTCAGTGCAATCTTCGTACAGAAAAAGTGAAATATCTATGAAACTTACACCACCTAGAAACAAACCCCCTGGAACATATATAGAAAACATATCCAACGAACAGATTATATTAAATTTATATGGTTAGGGTTGTGCATTTCTATTAATCTTTAATAGACACTGGCAGTGTGTATTCGTTCTGCAGCCGAGCTGAGCTTGTTTACAACCTCTGCGCATGCGCAGAAGCCACGACAGGGGCTGCGATCTGGCAGGGGTTTTATACCATGACACCGGGGTGGCGCCCTTTATCGACAGCGGGTGTGGATCCACGAGGAGGCTACCTGCGTTTTGCCAGTGGGTCGGCCTCTGAAGAAACATTGTGCTCGCCGTGCCCTGCCCCTACTACACAAAACATGGCCGAGTGTCAACTGCGTAACTACTCTCGTGTCACCTGATGGAACTCGGGTGTTTTTGCGTTCGCCCTAGAGGGCGATGCTGCTGCCGGGCGCCTCCTGGTGGTTGGAAAGGAAGAGACCGACCCTGAGTATAAAGCGCGAAGCGGAGGGCCGGCGACAAATAGTAGACGGTGTTGCCGGTTATTTTTGTCACCCGGTGCATACACACATGTAAATATAACTTTGGTGCGGCCAGCGGCCACCAGACGGCGTTGAGGACGCCCCCACCGGAAATTATGTATATCCAGGGGTGGCCAAGACGCATGTCCATGTTGTTAGACTCTTCGAGGGGAAAATGGTGGGGGGGGGGGGGGGGGGGGGGAAGTGAACTAATATATAAAGTAAAATAAAATGCCCCCCACATAAAACCTCGGAAAACTGAAGATAATGCGCTAAAAACACAATTGACAACCCACCAATTTGGATATCTGTAGATCTGAACCGTACATGCGCAGCATATTAAAGTTGCATGGTCCGATGAAATATTTATTTTTCAAAACCAAAACACGTATCTTAATTTGATTATATATATCCATCTTAGATATTGGTGCATTAACAAGTGATTTGGGACAGCATATATAGAATAATCAGTGAATTTACTACCTCATCCTACTTTGAGAAACCCCATCACACAAGGAAGCATTAATCAATTAGGTCAATCTCATGGCCTCAGTAGCCTTGACCCTCATTCCAAGTACGTAGTCAGGTTCCAGGATATCCAGTAGTAAATTTTGTATTAAATAATTGTTACAGATCTGAATAAGAGTGATGTAATAATTATGTATATTATTATCCGGGAACAATACATTTGATAATCATTAGGTCAGACCACATCACATGCCAAGAAACAAATCATGGCGCAATGGTGCCATCAGTAGAAAAAAAAGGTACCCAGGCCATATTTTATTTAGGTCTTCCACATCATGTGGTCAACGAGAGGACTTTTGGGAAGCTTGTAGAAAGTATTTTGAGTTCTTTCAGCTCCAATTGCTTCAAAACTAGCCATTTTCCCTCAAAATTGCTCCGGACTAATGATTAGTAAGTTATAATGATCAATTTGATATATTTATCTCAAAAAGAAAAGAAAAATTCAGATGCCGTCGGACCATGCAACTTTAAATAGCATAGCAGTTGCAATGCAATGTCCCTTTATAATTAACTTTGTTAAAAAGAACTATAGCATGAACTTTATTTTAATGTAACCTTGGTTCCTTGGCTAGAAGATCACCCCTTGGGGAAACCATAAAGTGACCTTACTACATCAGTACATGTGTGGTTAAATAAAACCCAACTGAAAATACTGTTCCATTATTATACCGACCCCCCCCAAGGGGGAGGCTAAGGACTAACACATGTACATATATGCATAAACAATGCCCACACTCATAGAGTGTGACAGTGCCATACATTTTGACACCAGAATCCAGCAAACGGAAATAGCCCTATTTGGGCGCCGCCATTTGTATACTTGTGTTGAATAATGAAAATCCAGCACGGAAACAGAAATCACTCGTCGAGCTTCGCTACGCAGCACACAGGGTGGACGACAGGGATTAGTTAATAATTGCCTATGGGCTTAATGCCTAGACGATGCTCCACCGCAGAGTAGCACATGCCGAGTCGAGGTACAACTACACTGGTCCCTCCTTACAGATCTTCCATAGTGATCCGAGTCGCTGGGCCGTGTTAATCGAATACGACCCGCGGGTCGGTCCTAAGCGTTGCTTATTCATATTAGTCTCCATGTAGAAACGTGCCCAAAAGTGTTATAGGGGCAGTAATATGACTAAAATAACATAATTTATTTACCGTAACTTATTTACAATATCAAATGTGACTAGGTATGAGTTGCATAGCTTGAAAAAACCTATTCTTTACGAATTACTTTTGGCCATCATGGACTGACGGTCTCTGTGGACAAGCTGTTGCTATTGATTTCATTCAGTCCTAAAGACTGTCCTCAGTGACGTAAGCTAGGGAGTACTTACATACTAGGAAAATACTGCAAACCCTTCTATCTTAATGTAAATTTGAAGGCCCTCGAGTATGCCTTATAACCTATGTCACATAACTACTAATGATAGCCATGGTGTACTTACAATCTAATAGTGCTGGGCAGACAAATCCTGACCTACCCTGTTCGAGTTTAAGTAGTGTGATATTTCATTAAGATACATAGAACATTCATATATTGAAAAAAAGATAAATTCACGGGACCAGGGTTCGTATGCAGGAGTCGGTGGTAGCGGCTTTTGGTGGTAAAGCATGACACTGGGTAGCTATCTCCGAGATGGGGAATTAGGTCAAGCCGTATGCAGGAGCGCATAACACTTTCATTATAGCTACACATGAAGTTATTTATAGATTTGGGAAATCCCTCTGCATATGGAGCCATATATTAGCCCCAAATCTATTCAATGCTGTCATATTTAACAGAATTACATACGCAATAAATGAAATTTCATGAAATTAACCCTAGATTCGAAGCAATATTAACGCCTCTGCCGCATCAGCGGAGATATTAATGTTTTCGAATCGACTAATGTAAAGTAAACAAATCGCCTCCGCCGCCGCATCGACGTTGCTTTCCATACTGGCGGCGGCGGTGGCGATTTGTTTACTTTACATTCGTCGATTCGAAAACATTAATATCTCCACCGATGCGGCAGAGGCGTTAATTTTGCTTCGAATTTAGGGTTAATTTTTTTAAATTTCACTTATTGCGTATTTAATTCTGTCAAATATGATAGCATTGAATAGATTTGGGCCTAACCGACTGCTGTAAACCTGCACTTTTGCAGGGGTAGCGTACCACCGTTTAAGGTTCTGGTGTTAGGCCTATCACCAACTCGTGCATACCACTTTTCGCCCCATCCCTGGAAATTCCCCCCTACCACCGTTTGGCTCGCTACCACCGAATACCACCGGCTCCTGCATACGGGCCCAGGTCTTTGAAGTACACTGAATCTTTTCATTTGATATAATGATGAAAATTAAAAATTAAGACCATTCTTAAATATGTTTCCTAACCTATTATTAATGACATCTAATATATTCATAGTCATTTATTTCGTCTCAAACCGTATTAAACTATCAAAAATCCTCAAAATTGTCATGATTTCCAAAAGTTTGAACCCTGACTTTCTGCAGGATTAAGGGCCTTGTTGAGGATTGCCACCTTTGAAGATTCAATCAGTGAAGCTGTTTTAGGATTTGCCATGCTTATTATAGTGTTCTGAACTAGATGGCATACCCAAACGTTGAGCCTTATTGTACTTTACGCATGAAATCACTTCTCCAAGGTTGACGTTGAAATAACCCTATTTTGTGAGACTCGGCTGCAAAGGAATGGGGAGGAGTAGAATAGGTTATAGGCTAGAATACATATGCCTTAATTCAAATTTTCTAAGGCATCATGTGTTAATTACTCATTTTATTTTATATAACTTAATTGTCCATCTATATTGTCATTAGAGCTGGAAGCCCAGTACATCGGCACTGAAAACATATTATTCAGAGGAATAAAACCATTTGAACAAAAAAAAACTAAATGAAATTTGCCACTAAAGATAGTTTCTAGCAGATCAAGGAATCTTCCCGTTAACAAAAATCAACCACTTTTTTTGTATTTTCTTATGGTTGACTATTTGTTAAAAGTCTTTGTCCCATTAATTAAAATCGCTTAAGATTTTTGAAAGTTTGAATCTAATAAATGCTTTATCATCGTAAGTTGATGTTTAATTAAGTAGCTCAGCTCTAGTATATGCATGGCCCTCAACTCTGTCTCGACCAATGCTCAATGTACAAGGCATTCGGGGTTCAAATCCCATGTACATCAATAGTTATACAACATTATTTAATTCAACTAAATGACAGCCATTATTTATTTCTGGTGATGTATGAAAATTGAAGTAAGCTCTTTTTACAATAGACAACTATTTAATTTAAACCCACTAGCAGGTTCCTTTAAAATCAAGTGCGCTACAGTCCATACTGGTATTGTGCCATGTTAGGGTCACACCCAAGACCCGGCGGTTTGGTCTAGTCGTCAGCATGAGTTCATAAGTTTTCCTTATCGTTGACTATCGTGTTTGATGTAAAAATATCGGCTCGAGTGCGGCGGGCTTATTTAAATCGATTAAGAAATCAAGCAGGGCTAAATTGACTTACTGTAGGTCTAATTACTATATGGCGATTTTGCTTAATAGTTGGGTGGACCATTTTTAGACACACGATATATGTGTCGCTTAGAATTTACTTCTCGTGTGGTTACATGGTGCAACAAGTTGCATGACTTGTTGCACAACTTGTTGAGCATAACTAGGTGCTGGGTTGGTGCGTCTACCACTCCAGTGGCACCATCTATGAAAAGATACAGGGAACCAGGTCATGATGACTACACTATAGACATGTTCAATCATTTTGGCATTCTATGATGTGTCACTTAATCAGAGGGGCATGTTTTCATAGGTCCTTGCTCTTAACATCTCAACAGTGGCTCAACAAAATAGAGCATCCTATTTTGTTGCATGTTATATTCAAAATAAATGTACATGAGGTATATGCTTGCTTATGCAAATATTATTTATGTATATAATTATTCTGCTTTGTTTTTATTCTCTTTTTTATCTACTACTCCTGTAACCTCTATTTGATATGCTCCTTTGTTGTTTCGGTTGATATGCTCCTTTGTTATTTGTGCTCCTTTGGTGTTAGGGGTGCAGCCTGGAGAGCAGGAGGCCTGCTACCAAACAGCTCCCCTAATTGTCTTCCTGCCATCCAGGTGGTGCTTCACCCCTACTATCTTCCCATTTTGCCATCGATTGTAATTTGTGCGTTGTAATTTGAGTGGTTTCTTGAGCCAGTGTTGTACTCAACTAACCGTTGCATTAGTAACGGTGCATTTACTAATGCACCGTTAGTAAATTCTAAGTTTTAAGATTTGAATGCATTGCCTTCACACTGAACCATAGTGCTGTGTTGCTGATCAAGACAGGCCTTGTTGCCAACATGGCGTCAACCCACCGTTCACTCACTTTCGTTAAGGCATATATATATTATAACTACCAACACTCAGTTGGCCTACTCCCATGACTTATGCTTGTCAAGGCAGTACAGTTGATGGTGGTTTGAGCACTTTCCCAACGGAGTTTAAGTCTACCACAACGGGTTGTTTGTCTTTGATAACAAATCAGTCTTTAGTTATGATAGATTAAAGTAGCAACTCCTTCTCAGTGTATGTCATGGTTCACGGCTCCTTCTTACAGCATATATCATAGTTCAGGACTTCTTCTCACAGTGTATGTCATGGTTCACGGCTCCTTCTTACACCATATATCATAGTTCAGGACTTCTTCTCACAGTGTATGTCATGGTTCATGGCTCCTTCTCACAATGTATGTCATAGGTCACGGCTCCTTCTCACAGTGTATGTCATATATTAGAACTCCTTCTCACAGTGTATATCATAGATTAAGACTCCTTCTCACAGTGTATGTCATATATTAGAACTCCTTCTCACAGTATGTCATGGTTCACGGCTCCTTCTCACAATGTATGTCACAGTTCATAGCTCCTTCTCACAATGTATGCCATAGTTGAGAACTCCTCACAGTGTATGCCATAGTTCAGGACTCCTTCTCACAGTGTCTGTCATAGATTAGAACTCCTTCTCACAGTGTATATCATAGGTTAGGACTCCTTGTCACAGTGTATTCCATAGATTAGGACTCCCTTCTCACAGTATATGTCATATATTAGGACTCCTTCTCACAGTGTATGTCATAGATTAGGACTCCTTCTCACAGTGTATGTCATATATTAGGACTCCATCTCACAGTGTATGTCATAGTTCACCGCACCTTCTCACAGTGTGTCATAGTTCATGACATCTTCTCACAGTCACAATGTATGTCATAGTTCACAACTTCTTCTCACCGTGTTTTGTAATAGTTCACGACTCCATCTCCCATTGTATGCCATAGTCCACGACAGCTTCTCACAGTGTATGTCATAGTTCATGACTTCTTCTCACAGTGTATGTCATAGTCCACGATACCTTCTCCCAGTGTATGTTATAGTTCATGGCTCATTCTCACAGTATGTCACAGTCCATGGCTCCTTCTCACGATGTACGCCGTGGCTGATGACACTCTCATAGTGGATGTGGTAGTTCACAACTGCTCATGTTGGTGTATGTCATTGTTCCTGACTGCTGTTCATGGTGAGTGTCATGGTCTATGACTGTCTGACAACCCCGCGAGTCACACATACCCTACTGAGATGCCAATAGACCCTGCCAGTTAAGCTGGAAACTACCCGACTAGAGTAGTTCCAGATTCTGCCGACAGATGTCACTTGCTTAATTGGAGGGGTGTAATACATGAAGAGAGCAGCGGTGAAATTCAAGAAGAAAAATACAATATAGTTTTCTTTAGATATATTACAAGGATAATACCTTGAATCCTGTTGCAATAGGAATATCTGAATATAATGAAGCATTTTATTATTTGTGCAAGCATTCTTTACGGAGGTATATAGCATGGGAAATCATAGGCAGTCGGGGATTGTACCCGACTAGAGTAGTTCCAGATTCTGTCGATAGATGTCACTAGCTTAACTGACGGGGTCTATTGAGACCAAGTAACAGCGGGAGTATTTAACTGAGCACCCACTGTTGTTCAACTGGTATTAGAATGGGTACTCTATAAGATCATAGACATATAAGAAATGGGAAGACCGACTTGGTAATTGATGCTGCGTTCATACGGGTCTCGTGAATATGGTGAACTTCCCAGTTACTGCTGGTAAACACGACCATGTAAACTGAGAGCGTTCATTTGGCAATTCGCGGTAAACATGCTTTTTTCTTAATAACCAAGATTTTCAGCTTCTCAATCATAAAATACTTTAAATCCTATTTCGCTGTACTTCTATAGGTTATTGAAAAATATATTAAGTTTTAGATTAAGCCACCATTTTGTCCACCCCGAGCATATTCGTTTATTCAACCCGAGTCTGTAGGATGTGCGCAGGCGCCAAAAAGTGGTTCAGGTGACCAGAGTTGATTAATCGATTACGCCCTGGCAGACGGCGGAAACTGCGACACCACCATTTCTTCACGAGTGGTGAGTAAGGAGCAGGTTCCAAAATCTCCAGTTCACAGGTGGTGTTCACCAATTGTGAAGTCACTTGAACGTAATTCACAGGTTGTGAACTGGGAAACACCATATTCACCAGTTCATATGAACGCAGCATGACTCACATGGAGCGCAGTAGTCGTGTGCTTTTTGCAGCACCCCCACTGGTATAATGAGAATCTGTGCTACAACATGAAAGTGAACAATGTCAAAGCTTTATAATTTAGGTGTTCAACTATTTAGCATGTGTATCAACTTCAATGATCAAACATTCTTGGTATTTCAACCGGCAATAAGAGCGGATCACGCTATAGAAAAACGTATTATTGATGGCGAGGCTTGGCAATTTCCTTTAAAATTCAAAGGGCTGTATGATAAGGCAAATAATTAAGTTATTCATTAATTATTTAATAGCTTGCTTTTACTAAGTTTTAAAAAGGTGCAATATAGAAAGGAAGTGTGTGTATGTGTAACTTTGATATGACCTAAATAAACAAATACGTTTCCTGTTGTGTGACCGACCCTGCAAAATGTTGCTGATTGTAACTGTTATGATAAAATTAATTAATCTTTAGAAATAAACCCTTTCAAACAATCATATATATTTTAATTACATCACGGTTAATGGATTCGTCTCTTTTGTTAAATTAATCAAAATTTACCTACCCTATAGGCACTAATTAAAAGCAGCTTATTCTGCATTAGGAGGTTTTAAAAAGAAATTAGTTTTTGGCATGAATGCTAATATATTTTTTTCCCATGGATTTTGAACACTAGTGAGATTTGTGAATGCAGTAAATCCCCTATTATCACCCTTTTTTGCGCACCTCTGTGAAACCTTTCAAATAATAGCAGAAAATATTCCAAATAATAGGAGAATCCATGGTCATCTGAAGGTCTACATGTTTCCATATGTCAGAGTTGAATAAAAGCTATTTCACTTTTTGATGTTGATCTTATACGAATTGAAAAATACGTTAATATCACTCATGAAACATGGAAATCACATACACAGCCAGAACATCATTTTAACATATACAACACATTTAATCAAACTTATATTGATTACAGTTAAGCAAACAAGGTAATGTCTTTCAAGAAAAATAAAAGTTGAAAAAAGGTTTCAGTAAATGCACAGTGTCAATGTGTCAATTTTCATATTTTCATTCTAGGACAAAGTCATACGAGCATACTCTTGATACATATTGTGGGATAGATTAAATACATGTAGTATTGCTAACATACTTAACGACAGAGGCAACAATAATTATTTGACTTGGTACCAAGAAAAGAAGGAATTAATTATCATTATCCTAATGTGGAAACCAAATATGTGGTATCCAGTTTCAGAGAATGATCTATATTTTTAGAACGAGAGTAAAAATAATGTTTCCTTATTTTATTTATGATATATTATTTATGTTGGCTCAAAAGATGACTAGGATCGCACAGGGATTACCCAGCCAACATGCCCTGGTGGGCCCTACATGGGTTGTCAATGGGCACAGCTGGGCAGGGGCTCCAGGTGGGCTCTGAAGTGGGCGTGAGATGGGCCCCACATGGGCTAGATTCCCAGCTTTAAAAATAAAATCATATTTTGTCTAAGATATAGTGAACATATTCTATAACTGAGATAGGTCCACCTGGGCTAGCCCAGGTGGAGCCTGTGGCCAAATTTAGCTGGGCCCCAGATAGGCTGCCCATGTGGGGCCCATTCAGGGCCCAGCTGGGAATGCTGGCTGGGTAGTTGTCATTTGTGAAATCATGTATCTCCCCTTCCATGTCTCTCCCATTTCACCAACTCTACTTCAATATAGATAAACACTGGATGCTGGAACTAGGTATCACAATAGGTGCTCCAATCACACTTGAGTGCATGGCTGAATGCTATAAAAATGTTCTTTTTAAAAAGCTGTAGCACCACAAATAGTGCGTTCACAAACACAATAAAAGTACTGAATGAAAGCTTGTGAAAAGATCTGTTCAATGGTCGTGTTGTTTTTTATTTGGCCCAAAAATATTATAATGCATTGCAAGATTGAAAAGACAATGTTTTTGTGATTTTGACACATTTGTATCACACCAGTGCGGCATTGAAATTGACATCGGGTGCCTAAATTTCTCCTGCGCACTCCGCCATAATTCCAAAGCACTGTAAACATTGTTCATTTGATAGAACATATTCTTAGCTTTAGTTTAGTATAAAATACAACATAGTTCTTTGAAAAATAATATATGATCATATCAATCCAAAATTCAAGGATTTCGCAAAATAATATTCTAATATGAATTTTAAGAAAAGGATTATATGCCAATAAACCTCAATTTATGTATTTTTACATCGGAATATTGGTTTAATAAGTATATGTATGGTGCAGCGCGCAATTCAAATTGAAAGGTGGCTAGCTCTGCATGATTTGGAAAGGAGAGAACCGGGACACCGACGCCATTTTGTCAATTCGAGCGATCAGAAAACTGGTGAATATGGATGAAATTGACACACTTATGGGATGATGTATTCAAAGAAATAGGTATGTAAACGTTTTATTAGTATATATTGTATCAAACTATGTCTTAACAAGCTTGAACCATGTATAATATATTCAGAAAACAAGTTAAGATGCCCATGTTATTTGTGCTACGCGCTGCGGAATGGGCAATGGCCGTATTTGGATTTCCAAGTCAGCCACTTGGCAAATTTTAGGATCGGATGGATGGATATCTGCGCCCCAAAAATAAGCCAAATAAATTCAGATGATAGTGTAATGTGTTGTAAAAGTTACTATCTATGTTTTATTGAGGTATTAAGTGAATTTTGGACATTATATGCCTTCAGCGGGAAAAATCGCTGCGTACGATCGCATCAAATGAAAGATAGTGGCCCCTGTCAAATCGATGTATCATCGCCCACCACGATCGTAGTTTCAAGTATAGCATTTCTTTTTTTATCACTTGAAAATGGTAACTGGCACTGGAAAGTTTATTTCTAATGACTTTTATCATTTTCCTTTGGTGGTAATCATCATAATTATTCTTTATTCTGTGCAGATGATGCCCGATATAGATGCTACAGAGCATCGTTTGTGCACAAGGCAGAGGCAGACGTCCAAATGTACCAAAGTTGGGCCATGATGTCACAAACACATTGCTTCTGCAGCTGTACCACATAAAGATCCATACACAAGCTTCCTGGGAGAAAGTTGGGACTTGGATGAGTCATATTTACCCGATATTTCCACAAAGAAAGACCAGACACCTCATTGAAAAGACATTGCTGTCATTGAAAGCCACAAAAGTGGAAGAGTGGAAGAATTTTCTACAAATTTCCACCAATTTGAAGAGTATAGGTAAGTCCAGTAATTTTAAACAATGATAGTTGAACTATTGTTAATGTTAGAACAGGATGCTACTCTTTGTATTTTTTAAACTAACATTTTGTTTATGATCCTTGTTTTTATGTGTATGTATTGAATATAGAAATTCTGTAGTTGATGTTAATTATTGATCATATTCTGATATTAACTAAGTTGATATTAACTGGTGTAGGGGGTAGTTTAATACCATAACAGGAAATTCAAGGTACATATTACTATAATTAATGGCCTGTTTTTTCTTTTTGGTTCAGGGCCCTTTTGTGACGAACTTGAGATTCTGCGGACAACAGTCAGTGACCCACTCAATGCTACTCTCCCTCAGAATTTACCTACAAATGGGTGCCTGTTGGAATTGGCAGAAGAGTATACAGCCAACATTTTTCCAGTTGTAAATTCTTTGTGGCCAGGGAAGTTCACTGCAGCATCTTTGCGTAAATGTCTGAAGTCCATACAGAGCAGGTTCAATGTTGTTAGGAAAAAAAAGAAAGGTCCCCTAACTGTATCATTTAAAAAGCAAACCATTGTTCTGTGTGTTCAACCTGCAAAAGATAACACAACCTCTCCTCATGATTACTGTGGCAGTGACCGAGACAAGGATCTTGTGCAGACACTTAGACAAACTGTGAAGGAAAATGAGAAACTACACAAGGAGTGTAACCAATTAAATGATAAAGTGAATAACCATCAGGATGAACTGGATCAAATGAAATTGAAAGTAGCAACATTGAAAGAAAGTTGCAAAACACAGTATGATAAAGTTCAGGAACTTGACAAATATGTTGTAACTTTAGAAAAAAAGTGTGATGTCAGTGAAACAGCAATTGACAGGCAACAAAGAGAACTGAATGCATGTAATGCAAATTTGATAGAAAAGACCTCTGAACTGAACAAAATAAAATCTAGTGCGCAGTACCAAGCAATACGTAGAAAGAAAATCTATCTAGAGTCCAAAGAGGCTTGTCTACATGCCCTGGTAAAAGAAAGTGTGAAAGAAGAAATCTCCAGTCTAAAACAAAAAATTAGAAGCCTGCAAACTCAACTAACGGAACAGAGACTAAAGGTCAAATCTGTCACTGCCGAAAAAAACAAAAGCAAAGAATATGGCACATGCAGCACAACAAGACTACATTGGACTGCAGGCTGAGTGTTCTTTATTCTTGACAGAAGAAATTGCTGTAAAAAACAGATGCCCCAGGGAAGCCATACACAGAGGAGATTAAAAAGTGTATAATGGAACTGTGTTGTGAATATGACATTCCAACAAATAAAGCTGGTGATGTAGTGAACACTGTGTTCAAATGGGTTTTTGGCAAAAAAGTGTCAGACACTGTGTCAGCCACCTCAGCTATAAACTTTGTAGATCATGCCCATGTGTTGAGTAAGCTGCAACTTGCAGAAGAAATGCTAAAGTCAGATAGATGGGACTTGCATGTCGATGGTACCACCAGGGATGGGAAAAAATTTGTGTGTCATCAAGTGACCCTGAATTCTGGGCAGACACTTTCTGCTGGGTTTCATACTGTATCTGTTGAGAACAGCTGTACATTGTTGGACAATGTAATATGTATGTTACAAGAGCTGACTCAAATATGTAGTGAGGAAAACAAGGATGGCATGTACAAATCTTTTCTGAGTAAAATGTTTGCTACCATGACGGATAGAGCCAGTGTTAATAAAGCATTTTTTAATAAACTTGCTGAGTACAGAAAAGAACAGTTGGATGAAACTGACAGTGATAACTTGGATTTTTACTTCCTGAACTGTAATGCACATTTTTTGCTCGGCTTATCAACTGCGTGTGAAACCACACTCAAACAAATTGAAAAAGGTATAGAATTTCAATGTGGGACTCGTTTGGGGAGGGGTGCACATGCCAAATTTGCAAGGTTCAATTCATCCGGGGAGTCTTCAGTCGGCAGATTCATCAGAACGGCATGTGATGTACTCGGTCCCCGTGGCGATGCAAAGAGTGGCTGCAAGAGTGACTGGGATGCATTTTGTTCCGAGATCATAAATGACACCTCATTTGTAACAAGCTTCCGGATGAACAGGTTCAACAATTTTTTTGAAGGAGCTGGTAGTCTGTTTTATCATAGAAATCACATTAAAAACTTTTTGACTAATTATATGGCACCACCATTAAACCTGAAACTGGATAGTGTACGCCTTGACAATGAGAGTATAGAGATAGGGGCACTTGTAAGGGCACTTGGGCTCGTATACTTTTGTATTAGTGGTCCATTCTGGAATATGTTGAAAGGGGGAGTAGAATATGTGGACCAATACAAATATATCCAGTCAATGTTGGATCAGATGAAAGAGTGGGCAGAGGACAGTCGTGTATTGCTAAATGAACCCATAAGTGTCTTCCCAGATTTTTCTGTACCTCCGAGCAAAGTTTCCGATGCTCTGACAGAAGAAAACTTAAGTTTGGCTGAAAATGAAGCAATGAAAGAAATCACAAAATCAGCCCTGGAGAGAATTATGGCAAAATTTGTCATTGTCACTGAAAGGCAGTTATGTGATTTTTTGCCTGGAGGAAAATTTGGTGAAGAGGTGTCCCCAGAGTTAAGGCAAAAGATGAAACATTGTCATGTGACAAACTTAGTCTCTGAGTATGAGTTTGGAGACTTGGATTTTAGCCAGTTTCGAAGACGTCATGCTTCTGCCCATTTCCATTCGAGTGTCCAGATGGTTAAGAAAAATAAAACAATTTCTTCCTGGCTATCATCCAAATCTCCACAGGAACAGGCTAACCTAATGAAAGTTGCTGCAGAAAAAAGTGAGAAGCTGAGGGAAAATCACAGAAATGTTGAAAAAGAGGTACAAAAACAAATAAAAGATAAGTTGGAGGAAACACGACGAAAAAAACTTGAGAAAGAAAGTGTGCAAAGGGAAATTTCTCAGAAGCTAATTGATAGTGTGTATAGCCATGGGGGACCTTGTAAAGCACCAAGGGATGTAGATAATTTGATGAAAAGCTGTGACCAAAACAAAGAAAACAACAAAGTAAGATTGGAAATGGTCAAAAATGAAATGAGATATCTGAAAATAGTATTGGAGGTCAAGGATAAACGGTTGATGTTTGGCCAAAAAAATTTATCGATCTGTTGTCAGACTTAAAATTGGTGCTTGCAGTTGCAGAGTCTCATCCAGAAAATCTTGAAAATGTTTTTACTAGGCCTACTGCTACTACCAGTACAGTCATGGTAAATGGAAAGAGGAAAAGTGTATCTTGTGATGCTGACAGTGACACTAACACTACCAAGCGAAGAAAGAAAGAACTTGGAGCCTCAAGCAAAGAAAATTGTATAGAAATAGAACCTACTCAGTTACATGATCCAAGTTCCCAAATAAAGCATGTGTTCAGATTTGAACGACAAGGTATATGGGTGTGTGTAGCTTATGAAACTGAATGGTATATTGGAATGGTGATCAATGTAGACTCTCCTACTGTTGCAACCATTCAATTTTTAAAGTGTGGTCCAAACAACATATTTTGTTGGCCACAGGTGGACGACATTGACAACGTCCATGCTAAATATGTGATTGCTTCTGATGTGGAGATGAATCCTCTGAACGTAAGAGGACAGGCGTGGTCAGTAGTTGAACTTAATTACATCAAAGAATTGTACATACAGTACCATGATATTCACTTCACCGTGTCGGATGAATTTGAAGTTTAGAATGTCTTAAATTGAGAAAGGTGATCGCCATCTTTGCTCATTTTAATGCACAATACTTGATATACTTTTCTACTATTTTATGTTCTAAACATAGGCAATGGAGTACCAGTAGCATTACTGCCAAGTCTTAGGCCTGTATCTTTGATAGTTGTGAAGTTATGATGGAAAAGGTTTCCCCCTACCCCTGAATTCAGCCAGTATTTGAGTCCAAAATTGCAGTATTAGCTGATGTTAATGCATAGAACTTGAAAAAAAAAAGGTTTTTGTAGTATTTTACTATCTAACTGTGGACAAGGCAGTATCAGTAGTAATACTGCCAAGTTTTGGGCCTCTATCTTTGATAATTCGGAAGTTATGTTGAAAAAGTCTTCTCTGTTCCCATAATTTTGAACTTTTAGTTACTTTTACAATTCTGAAATTGCTGTCTGAGCCAAGTTTGGTGCATAATTATCGGAAAAATTAATTATGTAACAGGTATGAAAAAAAATAGGCTTGATGTGTGTATAGTACTGAATGAATATCATGAATTTCAAACATATGAGACTTCAAATATTTAAGTTAGAGACCCCTTAACTTTGGTTCAGAGCTAAAGTTGAAAAACAACACTTTTATGGTCAATTTAATTACATTATAAAGTCTCATAACTTTTGAACTAATAAAGGTATCTTAATAAAATTTGTATTTATTTGCTTCTCTTGCCATCCTTTATTAAAAGCAACAACAAAAATGCAATAAAAATCACTGTTATTTTTATCCATTGTGATACCTACTGGAACCAGGAGTTCTACCTCTTATTTACAGTTGATTCATACCAAACCAGTTTTTGCTTGGATTTAGACATAGCGATCATTCACCCTTGCTCTGAGTAGGGGTAAATAGTTCATCTAGATGCCATTAGGCCGTTTGATCTCTCTATTCCAGTGCAGGAAATGCGAACATCGGGAGTGAAGTGGACGATGATATGGGAAAACAAGGGAGTTGATCTTCCCTCTCTTACACTGCTCTGATGATATATGTTCACGCTGCTGAATCGAATCAAGTGATACTCCAGTCACAATAGGCATGCGACCTCTTACGACCACAGCAACAACAATTGGTGGTCACAAGTTGGCTGCACATTGTCAGCAAAAAGTCTTTAGTGGACTTAAGTTGGTCTTCCTTGATCTCTGATCACTTTTCGTTATTGGTTCGCAAGAAGGTTGTAGGTGTTGGGGATTAGTTACCGTCCAGTAGGCGATCAGACCCAGACTGATTTCAAACTAGTCACAAAGTGATTGTCTTGGGTTGTGCGGAAGGGGGAGTATTTTGATCGCAAACGAGTGCGATAAGTTGTGGACCATGGAAGACTGATTGCCGACTGATCACATACTTGTTGGTGACTGGCAGACTGTGACAAACACCAGCAACCGATTGGCTACCAGTCTATGATCGATCGGCCACTGATCTGCAATCGAACACTGATCACTACCTTCCCAGTTGCAAACCAGTCACAATCCAGTCCCTAATCAATCTTCCCTGGTCTTACAAAAGTCGATGACTGGTCATATGACCAATCGCTGACTGATCCCCAACTGATGAATTTGCAATCTAATGTACACAAAATATGGTAAAAGTAATTTATCACAGCCCACTCTTTTTGGATTGAAGAATATATGAAATCATATTGATTAGTTTACTCTGAAAGTCAAATCGAGAGCATCAAGTGATTATCATCTTGGTTTTATTTTTCATTATCTACCGTTTCATCAACTGTAAATCAATATAAATAAGCAGTACATACTGGAACCAGGCCCTCCATATCCTCTTTCCTGTTGATTCCTATAAAAGCAGTTTTGGCTTGGATTTAGACATTGTTGGCATTCACCGCTACTCTGAGTAGGAATGGATATGTTATCTAAGCCTATTCATACTTATATCAGCAAAGCTATACCGAGGATGTGTATCACCGGTACTAAGAAGTAGTTTAAAATGACTAGACGAGCTCTTTTATTAGGTACACACATTAATCATTATTGCTGATTATGCGTGTTTGTGACTTGTCATTGGGCTGGTGCACAGGAACAAATTGCAGCAGAGACTGCAGGATGGTGTTGACTCAGGCAACTGCTAATGGATCTCCTTCAATTATTAGTCGCACCGTGTTATGTCGAGAAGGGTCCACAGCGACGAAAGGAGCAAAAACGGCTGACCACTGGGTCATATCGAGCAACCCTTGCAGGATGAGTTTCCCATTCAGTAAGTAGTGATATTGGGTGATTTAAACAGAAATCAATGTAGATAAATTTCAAATATACTTCAAACAATTTAATCTGTGCAAAAGATACATAAATATGTGATAATATGAAGAGGAAAGTCTATTTCCGGCAAGTTCAAACGGTCAACCGTGGCTGGTTGGGTCGCTCAGTATAGCGTTGAATATGCTTATGGAGTTTTCAGCTATTATTGCTCAGTTGAGCGGTATGCGCAGTGCAAAACATTACTTTTATTCAAAATCAATAGAAATCCAGAACCCTAACTCTATCACTTTAATATAATCTCTTTGGTAAACATGTTTTCTATATGTGTACCAGGCGATTTGTTTCTAGGTGGTGTGGTTTTAGAGATATTTCACTTTTTCTGTATGAAGATTGCTCACGACCATTGACAATGCCTTGAGTTTGACGGTACACGCAGTGCAAAACATTATTTTTATTCAAAATTAATAGAAATCAAGAACCCTAACCTTATGAATTTAATATAATCTTTTTCGTAAAGATGTTTTCTATATGTGTACCAAGCGATTTGTTAATAGGTGGTGTAGTTTTAGAGATATTTCACTTTTTCTGTATGAAGATTACTCACGACCATTGACAATGCCTTGAGTTTGATCAGGCAGAGGCACAGGAGTTTTCAGCTATTATTGCTCAGTTTCCAGCCTGGTCCCCTAGCCTTTGTACCGGAAACAAGTTCAAACGGGCTCAAACGAGTTCAACCGTGGCTGGTTGGTTTCAACTGTGGCTGGTTGGGTCGCTCCGTATAGCGCTGAATATGCTTATGGTTATGTCTGGCCATGTCGTCCATCACGCTGGGCACAGGTCCCAATTACTTATCGCATGGCACGTTCACGGTTAGATAAAAGATTCACCTCTATCCAGAGTAGTGGTGAATGGCAAGCCTGCTTAATTCCGAGCAAAAACTGATTTAACTATAAATAAGCTGTGGAGGTTGTGGTCCCAGTATGCAGCATTAATGTGGTTATGCCAGTAACCCAGCGTTCCGACATTTTTTCTAATGGGTTGTTCAGCAGCCCTGTCACAGAGACAGTGACGTACGGTACGCACCTTGTGAGTGCCGGCGATGTTTTATACACGGGTATATCGCACTGTGACATGTTGACATTCTTATTAACAGGTATATGTGCACAATGTCGCTTTCCTCCATTGGAGACTTGTTAATGATTACCCCACCTCCACCCTGGTTTTCAATTTTCCAATATTTAGGTGGGTATTAAAGCTATCAGTTTATTGTTTTGGTCATAGATCACTCTCATGCTAATTAATATATTTGGTTTAATGTACCTATTATTTTGAAGACAAACACATGTATGGGTTGTTTCGTGCTCGATGTAATGCACACATCTGTCTTTATCCCATGTGAGTATATCCTTTTGCATTGTCAAACGAGATGGCCGAATAAGTTGAGCGCCCGCCTCCCATTTTGGAAGGTCGTGGCTTCGAACATCCGGGTTCGGACCCTGGCCAAGTCAAACTCATGGTTTAAAAATGTACACGTGTTGCTAACTAGCCTGTCATTCGGCATTGATAGGATAGGGCAAGGAGCAGTGGAACCAGGAATACCAATTGTCCGCGATTGAAATTTACCCTGCTTAATCAACTAATATACCAACAAAAACAAAATGCACTTGAGCTAACAGTGGAAAGTTCTGTGAAGTGGACTACTATTCGTGGCAGTACTCTATTATTGATTAGATTAAAGGACTTCAATCGGAGCTGTGTACTTCATTAAATAGCCTGCAAAAGACTTACACATACGTCATTTATGGTTCTATTTGATTCTCATGCTACATAGACTGAATTTGATAATCTGCCAGATTTTGTGAGTTGTCTCGATGAATTTGGTAGTTAGAAAGCTCTACACAAGTGTGTCATTCCCAATAAAAGGAGAATCCATATGACACATGCATTCAGTTAGTCTGCAATCGGTAGTTCAGTATTTACATCATTCGGAACTGCAAATATGTTCACAATTTATGCATGCGGACAAACAGAGAAAGAGAGTAAGTGATTTATAAAATTGTTTAATTTTGGAGTACATAACCTGCATGCAGGTCGAGCGTGTGGAGTACATGATCGTGAATGTGTATCGTATCGTGAGGCAGGTCACGGTGTAAATATAACAAGTAGGTATAACAAGTATCGTGAACAGTGCAATAACTGTTGAAATGATCAGGTATAAGTTTCATCAGGATAAGTAATGAATAACAGGATAATTAGTGGTGGACAAGTTAAATACAGTCGTGAGGAACAATCTAGTTGAGGAGAAAGAAGCATAGTGGAGATGAGGAGACTTAACGAGAACCAGCAGGGCTCAACCCTTCTAGCATCGGGTGGGTGGGTGGGTGAAGCAACTGGCAAGAGCAGGTGAAGGCGGGAGAGTGAAGAAACTAGAGCGTCACATGCCGAAAGTAGTCCAGTGTAGGTAAGTAGTCCGAGAAAAATAGTACAGTGTCCGCTCTCGTAAATTATCTATGTTGACTAATCAACATACCCCAAGAATACCCGAATACCAAACCCATCAGTATATAGCGTGACCAGCAGCCAAGCCTTAGAGTTGTCCAAACATATTCCAGTTTCCTTCATGTGTTACCTCATCAGCTTGCAATGATGTTCATTGACATAAGTTCCTCCTGTCTGCAGAGGTTCACCTACCGGCTATCTCACGAACCTGGTAATGGCTCACATCACCACCGCAATTTCATGGGTCAGTTCTTAGCGGCACGTGGCATTATTTATAGGCTATGACCTAATCACAAGCATTCAACTTACGTACACCGCAAAACCCCATTCACGTGTGCCTAAAGCCGTGTTCACACGGGCAAAATGTGAGGCGAATCAGACAAATCGAATCAGGTGAGTCGAATTAGCCGCCCGTTCACACGAGCACTACTTGGGCCGGAAGTCGATATCTGCGCATGAGCAAGTCCAGTGTGACCAGCGCCACCACGAGAGAGTGGATTCGACCTAGATATGTATTTAATTAATCGTATTGGTTTGGAACGGTCAAAACTTTTGCTGGGCAGTGAAACCCTAAAAATAAATGATGAAAAAAATATCTGTGCACCTCTAACAGGTTCATAGACCAAATTATATAATATGTGCTTTTGATCGACCGGAAAGTCAACAAACTAAGGTCTCGACTGCGCATGCGTGTCACTTCCTTAATCCGCATCAGTGCGTCCACACGGGCAAAATTATCCGCATCACAGAAATTGATTCACGTAAACTACCTCGCTAGGTGGTTTACAGGATCCGCATCACGTGAATCGAATCAGCCCTAATCCGCATCAGATGCCCATTCACACGAGAAATGTGAGGCGAACTAGGCAAATCGGTTTCTACTAATCGACTTACATTCCCCGTGTGAACACGGCTTAACTCTCCGCAACAAACATCCTACTTTCAAACAAATTATTACAGGGTTGAACAATTTTCGCAAATTTTGGTAATCTACGATTTAGGTTGCTTTAGAAATTATCTGGGATGTAAAACCAAGAAGACCAACAATCTACTTCTGCATATTTTCTCCATCTAGTAGCAAATATTAACATAACATTCTAGCAAAGACTGTCGATGATGCCTGGTGTTTTTGTGAATGGGAGTAAATTTCTGTGAAAATTGAGAAATTCTCTCATAGTCAGTCATACATAGGCTTTAGCACCGTCAAGGAATCATGGAAACAGACCAGAAGTCATGGTTTTTTTACTGTACTCTCCGAACCTAATTTCATTCTATTGATCGGTACATACTGATTACTGTCATTTGAGAGTGTGCCACTATCATTGTTTTGACCATATTATCGCCCAATTAGTGTAAATTTCCATGTTTTTTATTTCCGTAATCACTTTCATTTTTGAATTAATATTTGCATAAACTATCCTTCACTCAATTCCCTGCAGACATTCTTAATGCCGACTGGATGCCTATATAACTCTGGCTCTTCAGGCAATAACAGATAGCGAGCAGGGCAGTGGCAAACTACCAGATGTACTACACATGCAGTCTCAATAACCGTGGTGCTTGATACCTTTGGGAAGTTCACAAATACCATAGTTCACTGCACATGATATGTTTGTATTGGTTAAACTGATCACACATGTCTGCTTCTATGTAAATCCGGTTGCTAGCTTAACTAGAACAGGTTTGTAGAATGAGGAGTAGCCCTCGTCCTGCTGTGTAAACACTTCTGTCAGTTCCCATCAACTATCAAATGGCTTCAGTTAGCAGAATAAAGAGCGATTCCTCCACAGCTGCAGCTTGCCGTGTTCTCCTTTGTAAGCCGCTCCAAAGCTATGTCTCTGGTTAGTGGTTTTTCTAGACAGAGATCTGGTTAATGTGGTTTTTATAATCTAAATCTGATCCTTATCAGTTCTTTCTAAAGTCAGCAGATTCTTAAAGGCAGCACAACAAAATGACATTGTTTAGTGGTACAGCATCCGCTTTACATCACGCAGGTTGTAGGTTCTGACCCTGGCTGAGACAAATCAAAAACTTACGCAATTGGTAATTGGCAATGGGCATTGGTCAGATAAGGTAAGGGCTGGTTTCTCAGGGTCAGGATAGTGTGACTGAGTTGGATATTACATCATGATGTTGGTCGCACGGTATCTCAATGAGGGAGTACTATGAAGCTGTGCGTGCCATGACGTGTATCCCTTGTTTACAAGACAACAGCCTATTAGTAACTGAAGTTAGCAGCATTCCTTTCCATAAGAAGTTTATTTATTTAGAGTTTTACATCCAAAGTCATATCAGGACGGGTACTGACTTGTGACAGTGTGCAGTTATGGCGAGTTAACAGTGCTGTCCCACTGTGAGACTAGGTCACTAGCACTAGTCACATTATCCTGATACTGAGCTAACCAGTCCTTGCCCTCCTAGTAATATCTAGCGCCACTCTAAGTAGTGACAAGTATACATTTTTTAAGTTATTGTTTCAACTCGCCGGGTTTCGAACTCCCGACCTTCCATTAAAATGACCGCATACAATATTAATATATATATGCTATGCATGATTAGCGATGGCCTCATGAGAGAAATCGCCATGCAATGCATATGTAGTTATGTTTAGGTATTATATAATTCCTATATATATATATATTATATATATATAAAAAATGTGTGCGCGTGCGCCTGCACGTGGGTCTACCTAAGTGAGGTGGGTAGAGCGACCACCTGGTTACTTGTAATCTCACCCATACAGCTCATGATTTGGACCGGCTTCACATAAATACAGACCCTAATTAGCCCAGGCTTCACTCACTATATATAATGAGTAGCGTGGGTGCCGTGTCACAAACATATCACTAACTATTCCCGCTACAAATTGAGCACGGGTCCGTTTTGCTCACCTCTAGTAAAGCACTCATAGCAAACCTAACTATTAAAAAGAAGAACGAAACAGGTCCAAATTATGGTCAGGTTTTCTTTTCACCATGTTGGGTGAGATCTGTGTTGAGTCATTAGTGAAACTTTGGGCATGCGCAGTGATCACTCACGGCGTGTGATCACACTGTGTCACCACCCCACCCGCCCCCTCTTACCTACTGTGGTGAGTGATTGAGTTAGCCAGCCTGACCTGCCTTGGACAACGTTACTCAGCCCGCTATGTATAGCAGGCCCGGCCACCCCACCCCTCCGCCCGCCTTCCGCCGGCCTCCCTCCAGGTCTCCTGACCTACATCTCGCATCCTCTTCCTCCCCTTTCTCCCTCCGGATCCTGCTCAACACCACAACACACAGGTGAACACTCTCCAAGCACTCGCTTGGTGTGTCAGGATTTGTGTGTGCCTCTGCGCATATGCTTGGATATTTAGACAGCCGGCGTAAAACAAATAACAAAATGGCCGGTTTCACGAAAGCGATTTATTAGAATTACGAATGTCACGTTGTTCAGATTGGCAGTCCCGACAAGATGAGTGTGATTGTTGAATTAATCAGAACTGTCCGCAGATGCTGGTCTAACCACCGTCTGTTCACATGCCGGGTTACTGCGTAGGTAGCAGGTTATATAAATCACCAACCCTCGCCCCTTACTGCGTTCTTTTTGGTCAGTTAGTTTCGTGGAACTTTCCAGAACGTATTAACCGTCAGGGTAAGTAAGAAAGCTGCCCATTAATTAGCTTCAGTTCTCACAGTCTCACTGTAACGTAGTATTCATACCTGTTCCGTGATTGGCTTATTATTTTGCCAATTTAGCTAAATCTAATAATCAAAATCCAACGCAGTTTCAAAACTAGCCATGGCTCCTTTCACGCCCTACTCGGTCCTGCATGATGTGTAGATTTAAATTACATAGTCTGATAAAAGAATGCAATTTTCAAAGCAAAGCACTTCTCTAGATTTGAACTTACATATGCTGTCTCTGTAACACAGCTGCTAAGCAATCCATTAGAAGAAGTGTAAACAAATTACCACATGATTTTCTAATATAATGTGCGAAATATATTGTTCAAATACTTATCAATCATATGTGCGATATATATGGGTCTTTTCGTGGTAAATGGGGCCAAAGTGTGACATGACGGTTAACAATTAATATTGTGTATTTCCCTTTTCTTTTCACTGAGTAGTCAATTCTTGTCCATCTGTATACTAGTAATGTGAAGGAAAAGATATTCTTGTCAGAATAATACAAACTAATGGAGTAGCCAGCCCCAAGTGTGGGTGTAACATATGATTGATTAATAACAACACTTGTTTTCAATAATTTATTGCATGACAACTAATTTTTATTAAATGACCCCCAAATTACACAACTGCACTATGAAGAAATATGTACAAGGAAGTTGTAGTCTTCCCAATTTTGAGTAGTAGACATAACAAAATAGAAGTGGACACCAAAACAACTAGGGGACTTCAACTTTAATTTCTTTTCATACAGTTTTGTAGAAAAATTATATTACTAGCCAGGTGTAAAAATATATGGATTTTCAGTTCGGAATTATATATTGGCAGAGAGCATTATTATCCTCGGGCGACGGAGTGGGCACCAAGGTTAAGTAATAGAAAAGCAATGGGTTCCCCACTCGCTATGTGACATATTAAGCTATGGGAAATATATGTTAATACATAGTGACCAAGATTGTGATGAGATGTTCCTACTTAAGAGACAGTTAATTGTTTGGTGAAATGTTCCCTCTATGCACCAGTAAGGGTGCAAGTGGAGGAAAAGGACATTTTTAATATATATATATTTATTGTAACTGTCTGCAACTGCCTGTTACCATGGGGCCGACTGGCCAGCACACCAGCCATACTGCATACATTATGTACACCACCTGCAGCTGGGTTGGGTGACCGCTGTCCATCGGGGGGGGGGGGGGGGGAGTCGCCTCTCAGGCTGTGGAGGGTGCCTGATTGGCTGGCTGTGGGATGCCCAGTCACCTGCATCCCTTTGCCCCACCTGACCACACTAGCCTCACTTTGATATTGATTATTATAGACACTGCTCCAGACACACTGGGCAGCACACTACTCCTTACTCTTGAGTGAGACACACTCTCTCTTGGGCAGGTACCCAGACACTCTGTCTGATGCTACCACCTTTCATATATACAAACTGAGCTGTGTGCAACAACCATGGGACTCTGGTTCAATGGGCTGTAGGCACTGATTCATAGACATACTAAAGAGGTAATGAGACTGTGTGGACAGAAGGTAAGGGGTCAGGTTGATAGCTCACTAGTAGGTGAACAGGAGTTGATGCCAATAAAGCACAACTTCTTCACTGTCAATCTTGCGTGACTTGTCTTCCCTTTCTTCCTTATGAGTTTGTTTGAGAGGGGCATCAGATGTGAACTGACAGACAGTTGTCAGAACGCATCTGGGAAGAGTTTTGTGGTATTATCTGGGGCTCTGACGGCCGGGCATCCAGAAATATTATACAGGGCACTAGAAAATAGCCTTACCCATGCAACAATAGCACCTGTTTTTTACTGACCCTCTGGTATTCCCAGGATAAGATATTTCCTAATTTAACAAGCAAGGGACAAGCAGTGGACACAAAGGTTACGTCCAGAACCAGTTTAATCTCCCTGGAATATTAGATAACAAAATATATATATGAGACTATCTCAAAAGGTGCTAAGCAATATGGAACAAAACTTTTTTGTCCATTGTAACAATCAACATACTATCTTCTTATGCATTTGCTCAGGATAAACTGATTTGTTTTTTACATGGCGTTTCATAATCCCAATAGAATACATCCTGATTTTTCAATTTTTTAAATTCAATTCTTTATTTTAGACTCAGGATTATGGTAGTTACATAATTTGGTCCGTAGTAGGTATATATAAAAATTAATGTGAATCGGATATAAGTAAGAATATGAATACTACCATACTAACCAATATCAAAATGTTGGTCTACATACAGTAGTTTGTACCAATGCCTCCATATGGCAGACGTAAATCTGAGATCACTCTCTTCTATTTTTACAAGTCCCTGTATTATAACATTTTCTGACTTGTCAAGTCTAGTAATACATTTGAATAGTAGATTCTTGATAACAGCCTGGAAGGCTGGCACATCAATATTGGCAAACAACTGACTAGCACTGTGATACCTAGGTAGACGGAGTAAAAACCTCATAATGTCATTATATGCTACATTCAGTTTTCTAATGCTATACATTCTATAGTTCCACCAAATCTGTGCTGTATAAAAGGGAGTACAGAAAGTTCTAAATAAATGTACCTTCACATCAGCTGTACAGATATGAAATTTCCTGATGAGCATATTTCCCTGAGCATATAACTTGTGACACTATCTATTAATATCCCTGTCATCTCTAAAGTCATCAGTCATAAAGTGTCCTACATACTTGACTTCGGTAGAGATTGACAGGGGAGCATCAGTTAACATAAAATAAGGAAATAGAGTATCCTTGTCATATTTTGATCGAATGATCATTACCATACTTGTAATAGCATTGTATTTGATATCAGCTTCTATGCCATATTCCGAGCTTATATTAAGTAGCATTTGAAGCAAATGTTCTTGTGTTTTCAGTGTAACCGTTTCTGTGCTGTTTTGTGTCAATCGTTACAATGGACAAAAAAAAAAGAGTTATTACCTTTTGAGACAGGCTCATATGTATGCAAAATGAAAATTGATTTCAAGTAAGAGACTCCTTATATTATTTCATTGATTAACAGATAATATTCTATGCAAAATAAAGGTATTGTAGACTGTAGAAAAGTCCACATTCTCCATGTAACAAATTCATGTCTTTAAACCACCATATTTTTGGAATGAACATGTTGGCTTTTAAAAAAAAAAATGTCACATTAGGCCTTGATTCTTTGGTACATCTATCCCTCCAAAGTGTAAGAATACCAATTCTATAAAGAAAATACCTCCTCTACTCTTTCCATAATTGTTTTTGACCATTAGATACAGGAAAATACATTGGCCCCATTTACCACGAAACGGCCGGTATATATATACATTAGATTAATATTATTACACGGAGGGCCAGTCGTGTGTCGCCCTGCTAAGCTGGACTAACCTGGTTCCACTGGTGCTACAGCGGCCTGGGCCACTTGGGTTTGCGTGCAGGTAGGCAAACCGTCTGCGGGTCGCCTCCGAACTGGCGTGAGCACGACTATCGACCTCACTCCCATTGCATATTTTGACCACTTAATTTTGGGGTAAATAATTGATGAAATCACATAGCTTAATAGACTTTAAAAATTGAATCGAGAGCATTCTGTGGCGGCCATCTTGGTTATTCTTACGTCCTCTACCATTTCTCAACTACTTAAATAAACATTGGATTCTGGAACCAGAAGCTCTGTATCTTATTTACAATTGATTCATACCAAAGCAGTTTTTGTTCGGACCTAGACATATATGTCATTCATCCATAGTGAGGGTAGGAATGACTATTTCATTTAGTGATTTCATTGACAGTTATTATGTTGAGCTAAACTGGGGTTGTTGTATTTAACACAGGAAATAAATCAAATAAAGCCATCAATTGTTCAGCCTTAGCCCAATGCGTACCCTAGAGCATCAGCCTATGCAGTGTTTTTTTCTTCAAGTGTTGGGCGCGTTATCTGGGGTTCAGATTGCCAACTCTAAATGCTCTGCTGCCATTATTGTTTACTGCTAATAACAACTAGTGACTGTACACTATTATTGTGCATGTGATTTTCTATAATGCTTCCATAGTGGCTGAACAGCCGATACTTCTCACAGCCCCACCACCAATCACTAACTCCCTGGTGAGAGTATACATACACGAAACCAACTACCCATCCCTGTGACATCCTCCCCCACCTTGGACAAACACCCGGTTGCATTAAGTTGGTGCGCTCCCTGATGTCTGACACCAGTAGCTCAGGGGGAGGATGGGGGGGTATTTCTTGGCACCTACTGGTGTACACCAGGTAGAACTTAATCTAGAGATCTGCACGGAGGTAAGATTCTCTATAAACCTCGACAATTGGACGCTTCGAAGGTCATAAGGGCATAACCTCATTTTCTGCTATGGCAATTCTTTGGTACATAATTACTATATATTCTAGCGACGTCGCAATGTAAGACAATAATTAGCAGAAGCAGTCGATAGATACATTGATTAATCTGTGCATGAACCTCATCTGTGACTGTTACACATGGCTGCTGTGGCTGAATCAATAAGAGCCCAGGCTTCCCATGCTGAAGGTCGGCAGTTCTTATCTCAGCCGAGTGAAACCAATGACATACAAAATTGATACTTGTTGATACCTAGCTAGGCCCTTGGGATTAGTAGGATAGGATCACATACTGGTTTGCTCAGTGTCAGGATAATGATTAATGCGACTGAGTGGAAAATCGGGTCATGGTGCCGACGGTATGACCTCACAGTGAGGCAGCACTATAAATTTGCCATGAGTCCCAAGCTGATGACTTTTCTCTTCACTCTAGACTGCCTCGGGCTATATCTCGGCTTAGCCTTCCTATACTTCCTTCTCCCCACATCACAACGCACGAATCTAAAGTTCACATCAACTCTTATAATATAATGTGCATTCACAGCTTACATTTGCATAACACAGCTTACACTTGCATAAGTATCGCTTGTTTTCAATTTAGTTCTAAGTGCTATGCAATTAATATTATTTTCAGGATTCGGATATTTTGTTGGGATATAGCGAATACATGTTGGAATCAAGTCACCCAATCTTTAAATGGGGTGGAGAATAGTCGGTAATTGAATGACTGATGCAGATGGATTAAAATTCAACTATTGAATATTGAAATATTATGAGTTGAACTCTGTGAAAGTGTACTCTTTATCACTGAATTCGTCTGCATACATATTGACATCATATACGGATATATATATATTCAGTAGGCATTTAATTATAACACAAGGACTCATTATTGATTAAGAATTCAATTTGAGGATAGCTATTCTTGTCCCTGTAAAACAATATCCAGGATCTTTTGCATAAATGAATAATGGACACAATTCTACAGTTTTGCTAATTATTTATGCTTGCGTCACCATTTAAAATTGTTGTTGTTGTATTGAGGCTGTATTTATACTGTCCATAGCATGTAAGCCCGGGTACCCAGGCTTGTTTTCAATGCTGGCCAGCTGTAGTTTTGGTGTTGTCTTACCAAGCAGTAGCTGCTGATAAGTTATTTGATTGTCTGCATTTCAGTAGCAGATAGATAGTCTGTTGGTATGTTTAGTAGTCTATGTTAGGTTTTTTTGAGGCCCTCTTGGCATTGTATTTTTGTTCTATTCTTATTACTATGTTAGTTGTTTTCTTAAGGTTCTATGTTAGTGTTTTGGGGTTTTCTTGGGAAGTGTTTTCCGCTTTTTTCTACTTAATTCTATACTAGCCTATTTTATTTACATGTCCATAGGCCTGTACGTAATAGGTGGTTGAGTTATGTTTGTTTGAATTTGATTTGACTTATATTGTTGTTAGATATGTTATCTGGCTTTTATATTTCTGGTTGTCCCGCCCTGGGCTGTCCAGTTGGGGGCTGTGACATATCACCTGCCCCCTTGTGGTGCAGTTCAGTTGGGGTTTCCAGTTTTTATTTTGCACAGATATTTTTTGTATGTTTTTAGGTCAGGGATTTGTCTTTCTTTCACCGTTTGGGCATTCCATGCCTTGGCGGCCATTTCCAGCATGCTCCTTTCATGGGCTTTGATTCGGCTTCTGGTCTGCCTTAGTAGTGTTGCCTTGCTTGCTCTGGTGTCCCTTAGTGGTTGGGTTAGACGCTTAATGTCTTGGCTATATCCATATGCTAATGTTTTTAGGTGGATTATTCTTCTGTTTTCTAGTAGCTTTACTTTAGTTCTTTTGTGTAGGTCATAAGTGGGGTGTAGTTTGTCTACTTTCAGGCAGATTTTTAGGGCCCTATTTTGTAATATCTGCAATTTTTTTAGTAGCTCTTTTTTAGCACCCATGTAAATTACATCCCCATCGTCAAAGTAGGGGAGTACCATGCCTTTGAAGATTTTTATTGACATATCTTGTGTCATATAGTTTCTTAGTTTAGCAAATAGCCATAGTTTGTGGTTTACTTTTTGTATGATTTTTGTTACACACAGATTGTAGTTTAGCTGGCTATCTAGTTCTAGGCCTAGGTATTTGTAGTGATTTACACTTTCCAGTGTTTGGTTTCCTAGTGTACATTGTAGGTTTCTTCCTGTGATTGCTGTATGTGAGAAGAGTACAGTTTTAGATTTATTTGCATTGATGGTTATTTTATTGGATTCACACCAGCCGTCCAGCTTTAGCAGGAGGTTGTTCAGTTTGGTTGCTATCTCCTCTACTGTGCTTCCTTCTACATAAACGACAGTGTCATCTGCATATAGCTGGAGACATTCTGTCTCCAGCCATTTATCTAGGTCGTTTATGTACAGTATAAATAGTAGTGGTCCCAGGACTGATCCTTGGGGTACACCCCAGGTGACAGTTTGTTGATCTGAGAGTGTACCATTTACTTTAGTTTTTTGCTGTCTGTTGTTTAGGTAGCTTTTTATCCAGTTTATTGATTTGGATTTAATGCCCATGTTGTTTAATTTTCTTATTAATATGATGTGGTCTACAGTGTCAAAGGCTTTGCTGAAGTCGATGAAGGCTGCTCCAACTAATTTCTTCTGGTTCAATGATGCCAGCACATCACTTGTTAGGTTTGCTATTGTTTTTGATGTGGAGTGTAGTTTTCTGAAACCTCCTTGCCTCTTGTTTAGTATATTGTTTTTTTCCAGGTGCTCATTTATGTGCCTGTGGAATATTTTTTCAATTAGCTTGCCTGGTGTTTGCAAGATTGATATTGGTCTGTAGTTCCCCATATTTTGTTTGTCACCGCTTTTGTAGATGGGGGTGATGGTTGCCATCTTATTAATATTATATTATTAATAACGTAGAAAACAGAGTCTTTCACCTCAGATGAGGAAACTTGTCAGAAATGTGAGAGGGGTGCATTGGAAGTGGCATCCACACCATCCATTCATTTTAAGTGTCACATGCCTCGTCTGGGCGAAATAACAATGTGCTTATAATGCAATGAATACCACCTGGCATACACCAGTTTGTATCCAGACAACCTTTGGTTATTCAACGACTCACGCATGCCAACTGGCAGTGGTTAGATGATAGATTTATTAAATTCCTGAACTGGTTTCAGTGAAGATCATTTTGATCTAGTAAATGGCATTAAATAAGCGTGCCGTGCATAGAAACCAAGCCTGAGGTATGCAGCTGTTAGTACCTCTGTGGACCTGCAGACATTTGTTGCTGATACTACAGATGAACCTCGATCCAACGGACTAATAGGGAGGAGCAGTTGTCCGTTAAAGCCGTTTGTCCGTTGCAGCGACGAAATTGCTTTATCTATAGGTGCCATAGTGATAATGTGGAAAACAGGGGACCAAGCACATAAACAACACATCACAAGTCGGTACCCATCCTAATATGACCTTAGATGTGAGTATACGGGTGTGGATGTGTGAGCTGTGGGAGTATACGGGTGTGGATGTTGGTGGGTGAGGGGTGGGAGTATACATGGGTGGCTAGCGGAATGTGTCCGTTGGATCCGGAATCCGTTGCATTGGTGTCCGTTGGATCGAGGTTCATCTGTACTTGCATATTTAATATATCCGAGTCCAAATTTAGCTATCCCATGATAACAGTCCTCCTAAGACAGAGTAATAAGCAATCGAATTCACTTAATGCAAAAAATAGCAAATTTTATTTCTACACAAATCTTCGCTTCTAATTCATATAGATATTATTTTAGAAGGATCTTCCTGGTTGATGGATCTCATTTTATGTTAAATAGCAATAGGCAGGCACCCTCTGACCTTTGAGGCGGATAGTCATGCAGGATCTATTCAGCATAGGCTTGCTATTTGAAAACTGGGTGGGTTATTATTTGTGATATTAGCATACCTGTGTCTTGCCTCACTTTTAGTACAACTTCCTATTGCTGAAACCTTGTGTCGTCAGAGCTATACGACATCTAGAGATAAGGTCGGGCGGGAGGGGGGGGGGGGGGGGGGGGGTTAGAGCAGTCATAGGGACAGCTGGAGTCCTAAAAGCACCTTTTGGAAAAGTCTAGCATATCAAGGGAAAGCCAGGTAAAACATGGAAGATGTAAGGAAACAACTACATAAAAACACTTTTGAAAAGCCATGGAGAAAATAAGTAAAGAAAACCAATTAAGTACATAGAGATTACATATAGAGAAAGAACAGCTGGTAGGTCATTGCCAATTAATTATAAGGCACTGGGAAAGACCTATTGCAAGGCACTGATGAAACCCACCTAGAAGACCATATGAAAAGTCATGTTACAAAGTATTGTAATGTTGGAAGGTATAGTGGAAGCCCTATGGGAAGCCATGTTACATAACATTTTCCTAGTAGTAGTACTATGGTAATGTTGGAAGGTATAGTGGAAGTCACATGTATGGAAAGTCATGTTGAGAAGTATTGTCCTAGTACTGTGGAATTTAATGTTGGAAGGATAGTTGAAGCCCTATGGGAAGCCATGTTACAAAGCATTGTCGTAGTACTGTGGGATGTAATGTGGGAAGGCATAGTGGAAGCCATTTGGGAAGCTATGTTACAAAACATTGTCTTAGTACCGTGGGATGTATTAATTAGTGCAAGGCACAGTGAACGCCATATGGGAAGCCATGTTACAGAACATTGTCGTAGCACTGTGGGATGTAATAGTGGAAGGCACAGTCGAAGCCATATGGGAAGCCATGTTACAAAACATTGTCATAGTACACTGTGGGATATAATAGTGGAAGGTAAAGTGGAAGCCATATGGAAAGCCATGTTACAGAACATTGTTTTATTACTGTGGGATGTAATAGTGGAAGGTATAGTGGAAGCCATATGGGAAGCCATGTTACAAAACATTGTCGTAGTACTGTGGGATGTAATAGTGGAAGGTATAGTGGAAGCCATATGGGAAGCCATGTTACAAAACATTGTCATACTACTGTGGGATGTAATAGTGGAAGGTATAGTTGAAGCCATATCTATGGGCTGTCATACTACAAAGTATCGCCATAGTACTGTGGGATATAATTGTGGAAGGTATACTGGAAGCCATATAGGAAGCCATGCTAGAAAACATTGTAGCAGTACTTTGGGATGTACTGGTGGAAAGCATAGTGGAAGCCATATGCCCGGAATGCACATTCACTATCTATCCATCACTTCCGTCTCCATCAGTCACTGGTAATTAACGTTAGCAAATGTCTTATAAAAGGCACTGGGGAAAGCCAGAAATTAAGTGAATTAATTTTGCCAAAGCATAGGGTACCCTCATATGTCATATCCAGGTGAAATACTGAATTTTGCATAGAAAGATGTATAGGATGCTACATACAAGGTCATCAAAAAGCAGGCAGAAAGCAGAGAGAAAGAATATGTGAGAAGTACACTCACGCATTGCACAATATGAACAACATCCTGGTAAGGGAAACAGTATTATACATGGGTGTCTATCAAATAATGATATGGGATATGATTCCACAGAATAGTACATTTCTACCTCCATTTTCTGCCATCCTCCTTGTAAGTGCCATTCCCATAAGCCTACCTAGTCTCCCTGATGCAAAAGTAAAACTTGTTTTATTTAGCGACACCTCTAGAGCACATTGCTTTCGTATCATCGGCTATTGGACGTCAAATATGGTCATTCTGACAAATTTCTTTGGAGGAAACCCACTGCCGCCAAATAGGCTACTCTTTCCGATAACCAGCAAGGGGTCTTTTATATGCACTTCCCTACAGACAGGACAGCACATACTGAACCACTTGTGGACCACTAGTTGGAACAGAAAATAGCACAAACTTCAAATGGATCCACTGAGCAGGATCGATAGGATGATCGACACCTTCACAGGTGGACACTCTACCGCCTGAGCTATGTCCCGTTCCAGTCTCCCTGGTGCAGTCAATCTACGCATTCCTGTACATATGGCCCCTTGGTGGGCTATGTGACTGCAGCCTTCTATAACATCAACTAGATTAACTAAGAAAAGTATGTTGGGAGTGAAATATTGGTTTATGAAAGGGGCAATTTAAAGATCCGTGTCTGCTGTGATATTAGTTGCAATTTAAAGAGTACCTACGTAAATAATACATCGTGAAGGCAATATTTCATTAACTATGACCATCCTGGATGGGCAAATAGGAAGCCTTTATCAAATGTATGAAGCGCACATATATGAGATAACAAGTAGGCAGAAAACATCGGAATCCATGTCAGTCATCTATTATCATGTTCTTTTATTTACAATAAACCCTCAGGGGAAGCCATTTGTCACCTTCTAAGCTAGTCGTGGCTTCTCTAATAAGGCTATTTCTAGAGGCAATAACGTGTTACCACCCAGTTGCCATGGCAACTATATATGGACAGCCATAAACAGCTCACGCTATAAATAGGGAAAGTACTGATATTAAAGTTGCATAGTCCGATGGTTTTGAATCTCTGTATTTTTTCTGAGATAAATATATTAGATCGATCACTAGTATCTACTTTACATTAGTTCAAAGTTACTTTTATTTTAAATGGTAAACTTTTGAGATATTTTGAGTGCAAACATGGAAAATTAGTTTTGGCAAGCTTGCCAAAACTCTGACACCATAGACTTCTGCAGTAACAGGTTCTATTAAATTGATTCAGTATTGCCTTCTACCCAGAAACAAATTCTTAATAAGTGCATCAGTATCTAAGTTAGATATCTAAAATAAAATCTAGATAATTGGTTTGGTTTTGAAAATTTGATATTTCATCGGACTATGCAGCTTTAAGGTGATTGTTACATGGCTATTGCTTTACAATTCCAGAAGGCTAATCGTAGCACTATTTATACTGTTCTGAAATACACATGTAAGGCAAAGCATCTCGAGGAAAGCTGACAACACATTCTCAATTATTGGTGTAGATTCAAATTACAAGTCCTATCTATCTCATCAGAGCACCACAGGTAGGCCTACACATCTTCCATGACCCATTGAAAAAATCCTACTTGGATATTTACTATTGGATGCAGTGGCTGAATCGATAGAGCTTAGGCTTCCCGTGCGGAAGGTCGCGATTTCAATTCCCGGTCGAGTTAAGCCAATGACTTAACAATTGATACTTATGGCTATCTAGCCTAGGATATGGCAAGGGTTGGTTAGCTCAGTATCAAGATAACATGACAGTGGGATATCGGGTCATGGTGCTGGTGGGGCAGCAGCACACTGTCACAAGTCGGTGCCTGTCCTGATATGACCATAGACGTTACTCGGATGTAAAACCTCAACAAAACCCCAAAACTAGGTCGACTTTTGCCTAATAAAGGTTACTCGCTGTGTAAAGGTTTTCATATTCAATATGGAATGCACATTTTTGTGTGTAATCCTCTATTGGCTTTAGTTAATCATTATAAGGCAGACAGCGTGATACACAGAAAGAGACATGCACAGAAGCAGACATAAAGATATATGCAGACAGACATACTGCCACAAAGATGGACAAAACACAACCAGCTACATAGACAGAAACAGACGCCGACAGAAGGAGAACTTCTCGAAGGCTTTAGTTAGGTTTACCTTCTGACCAGTCTGTTGTAGTCAAGTAGTTGGAAGTACGAGTATATATCAACTCACGAAATGACAGTTATGCATATGGGTGTTGTTTTTGTAAGTGGTTGATTAACCATGGACAATTTCATTTGTGGACAATACCGTGTATTCCGAGTTCTGCTGGTTCCTCAGGAAGGATGGAGGCTGCGACCCAGCAAACCTTGTCGCAACTCTGGCTTACAAAGCGGAAGATTAGGGAGATGGTGAATAGACATACATGAAGTGTTATTTTATCTAAAGTAATAATTTCAGTGCAATCTACATATATAGGGCAAGAACCCTACCAAGTTTGGTCATCAGTAGGAATGTGGTTATAGCTGCAAAGTGAGTATAAAATGTAGGGCATATACTAAAGGATATGAGTGCGAGGGGCACCAACCATAACTTCTGTCACCTAAGCTGTAGCTGTGACTTGGCATAATGGGTCGCAGGATCACTCTTTCCTGGGAACCAAGTGAAACTCGGAATACCCGTATTGGTCTTCCTCATTCCACTGCTCCTTCCTTGCCGAATTCCAGGCTAGTAGGTAGCGAAGTACACATTTTAAAGTTATTGCTTTGACAGCTAGGGTTTCTAATGGGCCGTGGGTGCTCAACTCATTCGGCCATACCGTCAAAACATTTCACTTTCACCAGATGTAAAGGAAGAGCGGAGAGTCTTGTGAAAATGAGTTCTACCGCCTCAAGCCTTTAGATAGATCAAATATTCACCCTAACTCAGAGTAGTGGTGAATGATAATTATAGCCGTGTTCACACGGACGATGTAAATCGATTCGTAGAAAGCGACTTGCCTAGTTCGCCTCACATTTGTCGTGTGAACGGACGTCTGAGGCGGATTAGGGCTGATTCGACTCACGTGATGCGCATCGTGTAGACCACCTCAGCGAGGTAGTCTACGAGAATCGATTCCTGTGATGCGGTTAATTTTGCCCGTGTGAACGGGCGCTAATTCGCCTCACCTGATTCGATTTGCCTGATTCGCCTCACATTTTGCCCGTGTGAACAAGGCTTATGTCTAAATCTCAGCAAAACTGCTTTGATAGGAATCAACTGTAAATAACGGGGTGGAGGACCTGGTTCCACGTAGCACTGTCTATCTGTTTTGGCATAGAGTTGATGAAATGGGGGAGAATCCAAAAAGAAAACCAAGAGGATGACCACTATAGATGCTCTCAATTTACCTTTAAAAACCTATTAATCTACATGATTTAATCAATTCTTCAATCCAAACATAGCGGGCTATGATAAATAAGCATTCGAACTATATTAATTAGCACCTTAGATTGCAAATTCATGTGGTTATGCTTGCTTGCTTTTGTGGTTTTATGTCCTGACAAGATCTACAGTCATATCAGGACAACATGTGGTTATGTCCATAATCCAGCTTCCAGACACTTTTCAAATTAGTCCCGTGACCAACTTTGTTGTCGAGTAAACATAGCTGAAGTTGTTGTTACTCCAATATTTTCTACTTCCACAAACAAATAATTTGTATTCATTTTCATTCCTCTGAATATAAATAACATCAGTGTAGACACACTATTTTTCTGGCATTGTCTGAAAAGTTACTGAAGGGGGGGGGGGGGGGGGGGGGGTGAATGGAGAAAAGCAAAGGTTTGATCTAAAAGGTGTGAAAGGTAAGCCTGGGCTCGATTTGAACCTCAGGTGGGGGTGGTGCGCTGCTGGGAGCCACCTAAAGATCAAAGATTCACCCCTACCTATAGTCGCCATGAATGACAACCTTGCTTAAAACCAAACAACATCTGCTTCAAATAGGAACTGTTGCAGGAGTAGCTAGGTACGCGCCACCTGGTACTTGTGACTGGTGGTGTGGCCTGGTGATGGGTGCCCACGTGCACCATTCCGGGCCGGCTGTGTCGGGGCTGGGTCGGCCATACTTGTGTGGCGTGTATCACCGTGCATCACGCTCACTACAACACCCTACACACGGCGTGCCCGGTTCCGACTGCCTCGTTGTCGCCGCATTTGGCGACTGCGGGCAGTTGTAACTCAATAGTTCGCCGCCCACCCACCAGGTGCTCCTTAGTAGTGTTATGGCTGGCGTTCAAGTGAATGTTCCCGATCGTAACATATTCAGGGTCCATATTCTCTTATCCGAAATCATTGGTCTCAGTTGTACTTCAGAATTCAGGATTTACCAGAACAAAGGCATTTATCACGCATTAATACTGCAGTTAAAACAGGAATATTCACATGAAGTGGGATAAAAATAGACTAAGGATATTATTAGTTTATTGATAAAGTAAATATGCCAAAGAATGAAATAATGGGATAATTATTGAACAGATATACTATAGTATAGCAGTTGGTGTGACTTAAGCACATACAGCTTCAAATAACCATAATTAAACACATTAATATTTCTCCGGACAAATATACAAATATTCAGAGTAGGTGGGATAAACAAAGCCCATAATTAATATTACAGCTTATATATACTGTACAGAAAGAAAGAAAAACGTTCAGTTTTCGGAACTTTTCGGATGTCAGTATTTCGAACAAGGGAATATAGATATGGACTATTGATTGCTCTGAGAGCAACTTAATTTTCACTTGGATGAAATAATATGTAGTTGTCGTAATTAATTTGTTCCCACTCGAACAAAGCCTTAAATTGGAAATACAGTTGTCAATTATTTGGTTTATTATCACCAGATATTCATTAAACAAAATCAAAACACTCAGTGGCCAACGTAGCTAACTCAGTTGCATCAGGACTCATTCAGTGTGCAGGGTACTTAACTCAACCAACACTTGGAGAGGCCTGTTCGGCATTGCTGATAATTTACGACACAAACAAGCAGCTCTTTGAATCGGATTTTATTAAAAAGCATAGCATTAGGAAATTATAGAACAGTCAATGGGAGATCAACAGTATAGTAATTAATAACGAGTCAATGTCATGAGCTTAATATCAGTTGAAATTCGAGGCAGACCTAAGTGTGAGATCAACAGTATAGTATTAAATAATGAGTCAAATGTCAAGGGTTAGATCAGTTGAAATTGGACCCTTACAGATCGGGATGTATGATATCAAGAGCATAGTAGTGAATAATGAGTCAAATGTCATGAGTTTCAGACCAAGTTGGAAATCGACCCAGGCCCTCAACCAAGTGTGAGAGGGCCTGTGTCAGTGCGGAGAATGCAGTCTTGGGTACTTAGGCGTAGACGGTGGATGACCACCAGTTCCCGAGCTCCCGTATCTTGTCGAGCTGGGCACCTGCTTCTACACAGGCCTGTGCCCCTCCCCGGCGCAAGCTGTGGAGGGTGTAGGAGTCGGGATCGGGCAGTCGTCTGGTGAGGAGAGCGGTCCTCATGGCGGAGGTCAGAAGGGTAGCCGTGAGAGGGCGGCCATCTGGGAGAAGGAAGGCGGGAGCATCAGGCGCGGTGTCAGTGGTGTGCTTGTACATACGCCAGGCACGTACATGGCAGATGGGGCAGGTGTCCAGGGGCCGGACAAGATGGAGAAGGCATCGGCATGTGTCCTGGTGGTCTTGGTGGGGCGGACACGGACGACCAGGAGTCTTCCGGTGTCGACCATGTCGGCGCCCCTAAGGTGTGCCCGGGGTCACCGTGTCATCCCGTCCGTAGAAGGCTGCCCTGCCTGAGGAGAGTGAAGTAACCGAGGAGGACGGCAGCGGTGCCTCCTTCGGGACGTGGGTGGACGACGGGACCACTCCGTGCTTCACGACCGATACTGGATATGTGTTGAACGCCTCCGCGACGTCCCCCATGAGGTGCACCTAGGTCCGAGCCCCGCTGATGTAGTTAAGGACGGCAGACGAGACCTGAGGGTCTCATTGAGGGAGGCGATGAAGGCCATCATGTGGTATTGTGATGGGCGCCTGGGGTCGTAGTGGAGGTCGCGTGAGTGTTGTAGTACTGTGCCACCTGGCATGATTTGTTCCGTCACGTCCCCGATGCAAGTCCGGCCGTGAAGAGGGTGGCGATCCACGGCATCGGTCTCCGGGAGACCCGGGAATAGAAAGCAAGTATTACTATTCCCAGGTCTAGATGGTGTTTGGTATGGCGGTATTTGAATGCCATACACGGGTGCAAGTAAGTTTGAGGCGGTGGCAGATGGTGCATGCTTTTTCTTGAGCCACCTCATTGAAGGGGGCCCTGCTGAGGGCATCAGCTAGCGCCAGGTCCTTGCCCGGTTTATGGACTACCTCGATGTGTGTGGAGTGGAGGGCCGCGAACAGCCAGAGGTCCCTGGTGCAGGTGCACAGGACGGGGTCCCTGACAGTCCCTAAGGCTAGGACTGATTGCGAGACCTGGTTGTCTCTGTTCATGCAGATTATGTAGTCCTGAGGACACATGGGAGCAAGGGCCTGTACTGCGACGACCATCTTGATGGCCTCGAGCCGGTTTATGTGGTGTCCACTCGCCAGGTACTCTGTGCGGTAGGCCTTGGAGAAGTAGGTGGTCTCGGAGTGGGCCCCCCCGGCCATGAGTGAGGAGTCACACTCGTTGACCCAGACCTCCCTGGGTGGAGGTTTTAGCAGGACGACCCCATTCGTGGTTCTCGCATAGTCCGAGAACCATTGCAGGTCTCGAGTCAGCTCGACTGAGACGAGGTGCTTGCCAGTGCGAGGGGTATCACGGAGTGTGGCCAATATTCTGTTCATAAAGCGGCGCACTGGCGCCACGCATTTGGCGACGTCTTGTAATCGTCCGACAACCCTTTGCAGTGTAGTGCGGGTGATTTTCGGCGTGATGGCTACTTCATTGCATTCTGTGACGATTTTCGAGAGCTTATCGTCTGGTATTTGGACCATCTGTTGAGTGCATACCTCGTATCCCAGGCACTCGAGTCGATTGGTGGGAGGGGTGCACTTTGTTGGACAGTCCCAAGGCCGCCATGATCCGAATCATGTCAGTGTATGCGGTATCGGCATCCTTCTTGGTGGCCACTACCCCATCAAAGTCGTGGAGCTAGCATAGGGCGAAGTGTCCGTGCCGGCGGGGTAGGTATACTATGGCTTTGGTGGTGCGGGTGCAGGCCATTGAAGAGGTTCTGCAGCCAAATGCTGGGGCAATGTCGAAGTATACCTCGGAGTCGATAGTGATCCCGAGGAGGGGAACGGAGAGAGGGCAGGTCCGAAGCTGGTGGTAGGCTCGGGCCAGGTCTGCAGACCAGATGTAGCAGTCCTGGCCGAGCCTAGCGACCTCGTCCGCCAGGTCCATGATGCCAGGTAGGGTGTAGGTGGTGGTCCTGCCCTGGAAGTAGCCCTACCGGATGCCCGCGTTTACGCTGGCACCCCTGGGATAGCTCAGGTCCACGATCACCTGACACTCATCAGTGTTCTTCTTTGAGCGGGTCATCATGGGGCTGGTATGTGCCCATCGGGTGAAGGGGGGACGGCGAAGGGCCCGAGGAGTGCGCCGTGGGCAGCCTCTTTCCGTACGTAGCTCCGGGTCCAGTGCATGTGGTCGCGGTCTTCTGTGTGGTTGGTGGTTGCTGGTATGGGTGGATCGTCCGCCGTATAGTCGGTGGGCCAGCCAAACTCTAGGAAGTTGACCAGCTGTGTGTCGTGGTATTCCTTTAGGTACTTGCGCCAAGTCGGTATGATGAGTGCAGAGGGTACCGGGATCCTCGCCGAGATGTGGTTTGGGAGGCCGGTTGCCCGGACCCTGTTGTATATGTCCAGGTATTTTTTGTTGGCCCAGACTTCGGCCACGGGCCAGATCCGCATGAGGGTCGAACGATATTTTATGGGGGTGCGTGAGGGGGTCGTAGGGTGGTGCTGGTTCCGAGTCTTTATCTGACATAACCTCGTCAACGTCCTCTGATGCATGCACGCGTTGGTTACTGGTTAGGAGTGCGTCGAGCTGCTCGGGGCCCCGTGTCGTTGATGGCATTTTGTAGTATGCACGCTGGGGTGGGGGTGGGGCGCAGCCGCCCCACCCTCCTGCCCCCGCCAGGGGCGCACTCTTGGAGTGCTGGTGTGTGGTGGTGGTGGTGGCTGCTGACCGGTGCGAAGCAGTATGCGCGATGTTTCCCATTCATTTCCTGGGGGGTTGGCCGAGGCGGTTTCGCAGTCGGGTGAGGTGTTTGATGCGGGGGTAGGCGTGTTGTTGGTGTGGTCCTGGGAGGGGCCGCTTATTTGTGTCTTAACCGGGCTCTGTTGTGCAGAGTCTTTTGAGGCGGTGGCAGTGGTGTCACATGGTGTGGCGGGGCTGGTGTGGGGGTGTGGTGAGGCGTCGTGTGGTGAGGCGGCTGCGTCGCGCTGTGTGAGAGTGGCTGTGTCCAGGCATGCTAACGGCCTGCGTGGGTTGGCGGTGACTTCTGAGGCGTCCCCTCTTGCGTTCTGAGACGCGGCACCTGTGTTGTGTCGGGGAGGTAGTGTGGTGTCTCCGGGTACCATTAGTATGCAGTGGGCGGCGGCTACATCTGATGCGGCCGCCTCGGTGTCGTGTGGTGCTGGGGGGTCACCATCTGCCCTGCGTGGTGGTTCACCACCAGGGGCCGCCAGTCGCTACCGGTTGGTGGCGGGTGAGCTGCTCGCATTGGTGTCTGGTGTCCGGGGGTGCAATTAGTATGCATGGTGCGGCGGCTTGTGAGGGTGCTTCGTCGGTGTCGTGTGTCGCAGTGATCTCGCCGTCTGGTGGGGAGTGTTTGCAGCCGGCAGGGGGCGCCATATGGGGCCAGCTGTTAACATGTGGGCGGCGTCCGTTGGTGTTGTGTACGCCAGCAGCGTCTGCTGTGGCGGCAACATCTAAGGTGTGGTGTGGGTGGTGTTTTGCGTCAGTCGTGTGCTCGCTGGTTGTTTTTGCCGTTAATCCCCGAGTGGCACGGCAGGGATCTGTGCGTGCGCTGCCGTTTAGTTTATGGGTATCATTCTTAACGGCCCTGGCTGGGCCGTCTAGCAAAAATCCGACTTATCCTGGTTTGCTTCTCCTGTTGTTGTTTGTTGCCATTTCTCGATTTGCCTCTTCTTATTGTTGCATTCGATCTCCTTATGTGAATTTGCGCGCCAATATTTGTTGGCGCACCCTGCGCACATGTATGTGAACCGTTCCGCTCCTGCTCCGTGCAAAACTGTGAATCCGCAGTCTTGCCCGGTGTTCCAGTGGTGGCATGGACGACCGTCCGTTTCGTAGTTAAATTCAGGATGTTTGTATTGCTGGTATCCCAAGACGGCTGCCGCCTCGGGTCTTGCATTGTAGTCGTCATCCATGCGGTGCTGGGGTGAGCGTTGGGTGCATCTGCCTAATGTGAGGCGTTTTTGTGCATGGAGGCTCCTGGTACCCATGAGGCACGCGTCCCGTTGGTTGTCTTTTATGGTGGTGGGGTCTCTCCATCCTCGTGGGAGCCTGTCATCGTCATCTATCATATTAAATATGCAATCAGACCATGCCAGGCAGGTCTCCCACTCTCACTCGCCTGCCATCTCCACCAGATGCTCCACATGTTCTACCAATGGCTCGACCCAGCTGCGCGGTACGGTGGAGTCCTTTGCCATGCTGTGGAGGGCCGCGATATACTCGAACCAGGTGCTTTCACCCTGAGCTACCTTCCCCTTCAGGTCCCCTCTTATTACATAAGAGTGAGGTAGAATAGGCTTCCTACCTCTGCGTTGTTTGTTGTAGGCGCCGCCCTGGTTGAGCAGCTCGTCGATGACATCGCGGTGTCTCATGTCCTCCTGATGAGTGCGAGTGTCTCTTGGATCGGCTTCCTTTGTTCCTTCCCCGTTCTGTGTCGTCACGGCTGCGTCATGCATTGCTATCACGCATGGTGGAGGTAGGGCGCCATGTGCGACTGTGCTCTGGGGAGGAGGAGGCGTCTCTTCGGTTGTGTCCTGTGTGGCGGTGGGTCGGGGGGGGGGGGGGGGGGGGGGCGTCTTCCGGGGGACGACCGTGACGAGGTGGCCGAGGAGTCTCTGCTGTAGGATCATTTCCTTTTCCATTTGGATGTCTCCATAGCAGACAGCCTGTCTAGCATCGTCATGTTCACCTCCGCCTGCTGTGCGAGTGTGTCGGCGAACGGTTTTTGGAGGAGCGCCATCTGGTGGGAGGAGTCTACTGCGTCCTGGTGGGCGAGCCCCGTGTCGTGGGCGGCAGGTGTTGACGGCGGTTGTGCTGCGGCGATCAGTGGGGCGGGCACGGTACATGGCTGGCCGCGGGCGCGTGGTGTGGCAGTGACTGGTGCAGCAGTTGCCGCCAAGAGGTCGGCGGCGACCGTAGCGTCGTCGTCCATAGGGGCATCCATGGCCCGTCGTGGGCGTTTCGCGATGCGTGGCATGGTAGCAGCGGTGGTAGAGGTTGAACGAGTTTGTGGGGCTGATTGGAGGACAAGCCCGTGGGGCTGCGTGGTGCTGCAGTGTGGAGTGGAGTGGTGCTGAGTTGGTGGTGAGTTGCTCGTCCGGCTGCAGTGGTGGAAGTGATTTTTGGTGGGTCGCGGTTTGTGAGGATGGGTGGGCGTGACTTCGAGGGAAATCCGGTAGGGTTTAGGCTTTGGATTCAAAACCAGGGGGCGCCACCGGGGAGACTCCTTGTTCGCGCGCAAATTACCCATGTTGGCGAACCAACATGAACAATGCTCATTAGGTGGCACCACTGTTCTTAGAGCTGTTTACGGAAACGCCCTCTGATAGGCAAATATCTAGTTAAACTAGGACAAAGTTCCATCTTAGCTGTATCATTTAGTGTTTTCAACGGAAAAAATAAAGATAGCAGCATTTTATTCAACTACACCTATACAATCAATACGTATTATGAAGTGGTCTTTGCACTCAGTCAGGGTGGAGTCAGCATTCTGTTGGTTTTATCTAAATTGGACTAATACAACTTTCAGTAGTATCTTCAAAATCCGTAATCGTAATTAATATGGGAAGCTTGTGAATAATACAAAGGTATATATGTATATATTTAACATGTACACATACAAGATATAAGTTGATGTAAAAATTCACGGGAATGATCTGATGATTAAAACAGATCATTTGACTCTAATCCATTCCTGGCTTAACTAAGATTAATATGTTCATGCCGGATGGAATGACTAAATTGTCTGAATACAATGACATGCAAGCGGTCAATGTAATGATATCCACTAAATACACATGTTGAGTTCACACCTCAAGTGCTATATCTCAATCTATTTGTGCCCTTTGACATCCATCACTGCAACCAATGCTGGCAGGACAAACTTTGAGCCACCGCTGTTAACCTAACAAATGTTGAATTTTCGAAAGAAAGCTCATGTATTTAAAAAATATTTAAATTGCGCAATCCAATGGTTTTCAATTTCTGCCATTCTTGTTAGATAAATATATTACTTATTAGGATGATTGTTATGATGTAAATTACTTTTGGTTGAAGTATATTTATATTAAATGGCTACTTTTGAAATGTTTGAATTGCAAATATGTTACATTGATTTTGACAAGCACGCCAAAACTCTGACACCATAGGCTTCTGTAGTAACATATAAAACATAATATGACTCAGTATTTCCTTATATGCAGCGACATGTGCTTAATAAATGAACCAGTATATAAGTTAGATATATAGAATCTAATCTAGATAATACTTTTAATTTCGAAAATGTGATGCATTCATTGTACGATTAAACTTTAAACCACTGCCCTAGTGAATAACTGGCAATATATACATAGAATTCCAGGTCTGTCTCTGGTCTTAATATGAGTTATGGCCGTTGACTGAGTCACTACAGGCTTACTTGTTGATATGCAGCGAAGGAGGAAGAGGAGGCGGGTGTGGAAATAAGAGCACTTTATTCAGAGTGCGAGAAGATAAGCAATAATACAGGCAGTGCAATGAATAAAGTACACTAAGGTCAATAAGATAAGCAAGAACAATGAATACAGGGGAGAGTAAATGTCAATCAAAGAAAGTCATGGGGGAAGAAGGAGCCCCGAAGAGACATCCACCAAACTGGAGGAGAGGGCGCGAGGGGTGGCAGAAGGGGAATATAATATATAACATATATAATATATATAATATATATAATATATAAAATATATATAATATATATATATAATATATATATATAATATATATATTATATATATTTTATATATTGAACACTATTGTGTTATATATAGCACAATATATAACGATATATATATATTTATATTGCACTATAGTGCTAAAAACCGATATATATATATACATATTTATATATATAACACAACAGTGTGCACTTATAGTTTGCAACTAGTACTAGTACTAGTATAATGAAACACCAATTCTAGATATATATGCGCCGTATATTATATATATTATGTATATTATATATATATTATGTAAATTATATATATTATATATATATTATATATATACTATATATGTATATATGTTTAGATATTTCACAACTTTAGCACTGCTTTTACAAACCAGCAGCGGAGACGACTGCTCGTGTGTTGGTGATTGTGGCAGTTTGGTTTGGCATTGTGTACAAGTGCTGAGTCAGAGCGCTGGAGGAGAGTTGTGCGAGGTGGCCAGCAGGGGTCGCCCCGAGCTGGGGTCGGTGAGCGGCACAGTGAGTGTGAGTAGTCAGTACAGCGAGTGGGCAGGGCATCCGCGTCGCGGCAGGTCGGACTGCTGGCCGCCCGCCCGCCCACCCGCCCGCCTCACCGCCCGCCCGCCTGCCCGCCCGGCCAGTGAGTTGGGGAGAGCGCGGTGTCTGTCATTTATAGGCCGGCCCGGTGTGGGGCGGCCTGCAGCTGCCGGCCCCGCCTTGCTGGACTCGGCCTGTCGCTCGCCGCCTACAGGATGCAGCCGGCCCGAAATAACCAGCGCCGCACCGTCCGGTAACGCCTTCACTGCGGCCCGCGCTTGTCGGCCAGAGTTCGGGCGCACAGCGCCGCAGCCGAGCGCGCAACCCGCCGGCCGTGTCCGCCCCAGTGCGCGGCCTCCCCGCCACCCGTGACCGCCCAAGACGGCGGCGGCGGCGGGTGACGCCTCCCGCCGTGCCCCCTTGGTCCTCTCCCGCCTCCTGTCCCTGCTGACCATCCTGGAAGGTACCTTCAAGCGGTTTGTTTCTCTTCAAGGCGAGCACGATGCCGAGGTGGACCGCAGCAGTCAGCGCAGTCACAACGAACGCGAGAAGTTCGGGGAGGACAGCGGGACCATCATCGAGGACCTGAGCGACTACGGCCACCTCGGCCCGGGTGACCACGACGATGAGGAGGAGGAGGAGATCGGCGGCGGTGCCGACGCCATCATGTCGTCCGACCCTGCCGACCTGGTCTCCGCCATCCGCTCGTTGGAGAAGACCATCGCCATCCATTGTAAATTGATGAACCGGAAGCTGCGCTCAACAAAGCCACAGACAACGAAGTCGGACAGCCAGCTGGCGCGGCAGAGTTTGCGCCCCGGCCTGCGTGGTGACAAGGTACGTTGTGTGTCCGCTTGGTGTCGCTGCTGCCTGCGTGGTCAGTGGCATGCATGCGTTATGTAATAACTAACTGCCCAGCCTCACTCAACCCACATGTCCGCTGATCCCTGTTATCGCCCCCCCCCCCCTCCCCACCCAGCAGCCTGCCCTGTACCAAAAAGCAGTGTCCTGTCCCTTGCCCCTGTTGACTTCAAGCACCATGTACCTATAGGAGCCGCCCCACGTGTTTGTCTGACCTGTTGCTCTTGTTTCCCCCAATTGTTGCCCCTGTAGCCCCGGTTGCTCCGCAGCCTGTGCCTGTAGCAGAGTGCTGTGTGCCCGCCTGCCCACCTACCCGCCCGCCCCGTTATTTGCTGGTGGTGCGGGGCTCGGTGAGGTTCTCCATGTACAGACGAGCAGCTCTAGGGTGTAGGCCTGCATCTCTGGTAGTCTAAGTATAGGTGGGCAGACTACACCTTGCAGCCTCCGTCAGAGTAGCACTGTACACGACGCCTCTAACTGGGCCCCGTGCCCCACATTGTGTACGCCTGTATCTGTACAGCATGTTGCACGAACCCCCGCCCCGTATAACCGGAGACAAACAGGCGACAGCCGACAGAATAACAACAGGCTAGGCGGGCTGCGTAGAGAAATGCACCGGTCTACCAGACCGGTGCAGGTTTTGTGTGACGTGTGTTTGGCCTGTGTAATCTAGTAGTGTTACTATGACAGTCAGTGTTGTACATTGGATTAACATAGATCTATACGTGTAATAATGTCCCGTTATATGTCTAACCTGTTGTGGTTATGCATATATATATGTGTAGTTACGATTTCGCGACTAGCGTTGGTTAGTTCAACCATTTAGTAGTTGGCAATCCCCATTAAGTTACTCAAAACACAACCATATGCTTACAGACAACTCACTATATATATATATATATATATACATACATACATACATACATATATATATAAAATATAATATATATACATATATATATATTATATTTATATATTCAGTGTTTGTACAGAGTCGTCGGCTTATCTGACTTTTGTTGGATATTCATATATTTGTCGGATAAAGTCAGATTTCTGATAATTTTGCATTATTTTGGGATGAATCTGTCCGATGTTGTCCAAAAGTGATGCAACATTATTTTAAGTACTGGAGGAAACCTAAGATTTTGGTTACACAGATGACCATTATTAAGGTGCTATAATCCTTAAAATCCCTTGCCTTACACAAGTTGGATTTTTAGTTCTGCCTTAGTACAAACACTGTATTATATAAACATAGAGTTGCTGTATTTCGATCGGTTCCTACCTTTGTGTATTGTAAGAAACCTTTTTTTAAACTATGATTACCATTATTTTTTAGCAAAGTGATGTGGTGACATGTGGTTAATTGTTTGTGTGGTTGGAATTATTATTTATAGTAAATCTTTCATTTAGCTAATCCCTCGAGTGCGTATTGCAATGGTTCTGGGATATTCCCTAACTATGGTCGTAGTACTTGCATGCATATCCTGGGACAATAGGCCAAGCTCTTGCATAGATCCACCCACTTACTGAGACAAAATTCAAAAGAATTAAATAACATTGGACTAGTGCTGCCCAGCGTTGAAAACAAGTGTTAACCCACTTATCCGTTTTGAGCAGGGTAAATAAATTCATCACAACAATAGTCAAAAGAACAAAAAAACTTAGTGTTCAAATGTGAAGGGGTGCATTGATTATCTGGGAAAGTTGTTTTTTTTATATGTTAATTTTAAACAGGATTAGGCTGAACTACTGTTACTGCCATTCAATAGACAATTTCCACCACCAACATATACTCTTATGATAGTAGAACTCTTGTGGGTACCAGCTCACTGTGGCACTAATGTAGACACATTGGCATATCCCTTTAGAATTTCTTTTGGGGGGGGGGGGGCTAAAAGGTTAATAATCCCTTTCTTTACTATTTATAACCGCTGTTATTATTAATATTAGAGATTATGTGTTCTGAAGATACTACCTAAAGTTGTGTGCATTCCGCCATCACGCGGGTTAACTCCATCTACAGGATGTTATCAAGTTTATTCTGTGAACAACACTTTAATAACTCGTTATTAGGGTGAGGGAGTTGTCGTGCAATCTGTGCTAGTTCATAGAATAGCAAGCTGACAAAGTTTCAGCCATCTTTCCGTGACAGTTAACCAGGTCATGCTTTAATACACTGCAGGGTCAAACTTTACTTCATCACTATTCTTGTAATAGTTGTTCAATTCATATTGGTTCAACATGTGGATGGATAAGGACATGATACAAGGATACTGTTCAAAGTAATCAGTCTCTGGGGAAGTTTGATTAAATGTGTACAGCACCATTGTCATCCTGAGCGAGTAGTTATGTGCACCGTGTGGCTGATGCACCTTTGTCATGACGCAGACAGCTGGCTGATGCACCTTTGTCATGTTGCAGACAGTTGGCTGACGCTCCTTTGTCATAACGCAGACAGTCGGCTGACGCTCCTTTGGCATGGCACAGACAGCTGACTGAAGCACCTTTGTCATGATGCAGACAGCTGGCTGATGCCCCTTTGTCATGATGCAGACAGATGGCTGAAGCAGCTTTGTCATGACACAGAGCTGGCTGACGCACCTATGTCATGATGCAGACAGCTGGCTGACGCACCTTTGTCATGATGCAGACAGCTGGCTGACGCACCTTCGTCATGATGCAGACAGCTGGCTGATGCTACTTTGTCATGATGCAGACAGCTGGCTGAAGCAGCTTTGTCATGACACAGAGCTTGCTGACGCACCTTTGTCATGACGCAGACAGCTGGTTGATGCACCTTTGTCATGATGCAGACAGCTGGCCGAATCACCTTTGTAATGATGCAGCCAGCTGGCTGATGCACCTTTGTCATGATGCAGACAGCTGGCTGAAGCACCTTTGTCATGACGCAGACAGCTGGCTGAAGCACCTTTCTCATGACGCAGACAGCTGGCTGAAGCACCTTTGTCATGATGCAGACAACTGGCTGAAGCACCTTTGGCATGATGCAGACAGCTGGCTGAAACACCTTTGTCATGACACAGACAACTGGCTGAAGCACCTTTGTCACGACGCAGATAGCTGGCTGAAGCACCTTTGTCATAACGCAGACAGCTGGTTGAAGCATCTTTGTCATGATGCAGACAGCTGGCTGAAGCACCTTTGTCATGATGCAGACAGCTGGCTGAAGCACCTTTGTCATGACGCAGACAGCTGGCTGAAGCACTTTTGTCATGATGCAGACCGCTGGCTGAAGCACCTTTGCATGATGCAGACAGCTGGTTGACGCACCTTTGTAATGACACATGCAGCTGGCTGAAGCACCTTTGTCATGACACAGATAGCTGGCTGAAGCACCTTTGTCATGACGCAGACAGCTGGCTGAAGCACCTTTGCATGATGCAGACAGCTGGCTGAAACACCTTTGTAATGACACAGGCAGCTGGCTGAAGCACCTTTGTCATGATGCAGACAGCTGGCTGAAGCACCTTTGTAATGACGCAGACAGCTCTGGCTGAAGCACCTTTGTAATGACGCAGGCAGCTGGCTGAAGCACCTTTGTCATGATGCAGACAGTTGGCCGGCGCACCTTTGTCATGACGTAGACAGCTGGCTGAAGCAACTTTGCCGTGACCCAGCCACCCATCCCCATACATAATCCTGTGCTGTTTTTTTTTACAGGAGGGCTAGGTGTTGGAGTTGGTTGTTGGGTGTGTTTGTTTGTGTGGGCGGGAGTTGGGTCCTCGCCATGTCTCCCGAGGTAATAAGTCGCTCTAAATCTACATCTGGGAGATGCATACCACGTGAGTTATAATTACTTTCGCTCAAAGTGCCTGAAGATGTCCGTGACTAAGAGCCTCGAAAGGCCCGGTCACATACACGTCAGTGGACGTAGTTGAACGTAATGGAGGCTAATGTAGTTGAAGGTAGTTGAAGGTAGTTGAAGGTAGTTGAAGGTAGTTGAAGGTCGTTGAACATAGTTGAACGTACTGGAGAAGTACATATGCTGGTATCTTCAGCTACGTTCAACTACCTTCAACTATGTTGAACTACTTTAGCCTCCACTACGTTCAACTACGTACACTAACGTGTATGTGACTGGGCCTTCAACGTATTGCCTTCATGGTATTGTTATATAATATATATCTTTAATCAATCTTCATGCGTTTTCTAAGCATGGCATGCGAAGTGCCTCTTGAAGTTTAATCTTAGGTTAAAATTCCTTTGCTTTTTCGACTTTAGTTCATTTTTTTAATGGGTTACTTATATTGACTAACATTTTAAATTGGTCTTGGCTATATGAATACCTGGGGGCCGAAGAAGATTCCTGAAAAGGAACTATGGTATAACTTTGCCATTCACTGAACCACATTCTTGCACATGATTCCTGTACATGTATGGTTACAGCATATGTATGGTTACACCATATGTATATGTACAGCATGTGTATGGTTACAATACTCTGTGAAATTAAATAACGAATGAAATTAGGTGAATTTGTTCATACTGTTGGAAATATATACTGTGATGTAGTTCTTAATGATATATTAACACGTTTCTGTCATTATCAAAAGTATATCTACAATAAATGTTCAAATACCCGATGTATGATTGCATAAATAACTGCTGAACAACTATATGATACGATGTTCCGCACGAGAAGCCAGCGCTAGTACCGATTTGGTCATCGCGTACGATATATATTCCTGGTGTAGGTGTCCTTACAGTGTGGGTGCCCCTGTAGAGTGGGCCCTGTCGGATGTCTGACCTTACATAGTGCGTGTCCCGGTAGGGTGGTGTCATTACACAGTGGGTGTCTGTAGGATGGGTGTCTTTACCTAATGGGTGTCCCTATAGGATGGGCGTCCGTACACAGTGGGTGTCTCTTTACGGTGGGTGTTGGGAAGTATTTTGTATAATAATTAAATATATTATCAAAATAGCGATGAATATACAGCATCTCTACAAAGCCTGGCCATCTGGCAATCCGGCTCCATCCTAATATCACATCTATCTTTGTTTTGTTAGTTTGCCTGGTGTTTAAACATGTTGCTTAAATATGTTGTTTAAATATGTCACAGTACACTGAAATTGAAGCTTTTACAGGGAAACGTTACTGAAGTTTAGAAGTTAATGGCATTTAGGAGAAAGTCAAGGACAGTGAGAGTTTGGTTTTCTCGGTACCTCACGTAGACTTCAGCCCCCAACCCCCCACACCTGGGAATAGTACTCGTCCCAGAAGTCTTTGGGCTCCATTCCTCATATCGGGCAATAACTGCTTAATCCCTGAAGGTAATGCACACGTGCATGCCAGGGCCCGGCTTCACTAGTAAGTCGCTGATTGTCGACGTTACCGGCTAAGTGTGTGCTAAATGTTTGTTTGTTGGGATTTTTCATCCTGACAACATCTAAGGTCATATCTTGTGACAATGCATACTCATGATGACTTTATAATGCTGCCCTGCTGGGAGACAAGGCCGTCGGCACCATGACCAGATTTCCCACTCAGTCACATTATCTTGACACTGAGCTAACCAGTCCTTGCCTTGTCCTAATAAAGACACGCCAGACTAGATAGCGACAAGTGTCAATGTTGTAAGTGGTTGGCTTGACTCGATCGGGAATCGAACACCTGATCTTCCATTCGGGAAGGCTGCACTCTATTGATTCGGCCACCGTGTCCGGTAAGTGTGTACTACATGTAAGACCCGCCCCAGCCCGCCAGGTGGCTGAAGGCGCGGTTCAACCCCTGGTATTGTAGACGGGCGCTGTCTGCGCACTGCCGCGTGGTGGGACTGGCCGCGGTGGGGCTGTGCATGGTGGGACTGGCGGTTGTCGGGCTGGCTGTTGAGGGGCTGGCCGTTGTGGGCCTGGCTGTGGTGGGGCTGGCCATAGTGGGGCTGGCCATGGTGGCTAACCGTGATGGGGCTGACTGTGGTGGGGCTGGTCATGATGGGGCTGGCTGTAGTGGGACTGGCGGTGGTGGGGCTGGCTGTGGTGGGCGGGCCATGGTGGGCTGGCGGTGGTGGGCTGGCAGTGGTGGACTGGCCGTGGTGGGCTGGCCGTGGTGGGGCTGTCCATGGTAGGGCTGTCCATGGAGGTCTGGCCACAGTGGGGCTGGCCATGATGTGGCTGGCTGTTGTGGGGCTGGTCATGCTGTGGCTGGCTGTGGTTGGGCTGTCTGTGGTGGGGTTATCCATGGTGGGGCTGGCCGTGGCGGGGCTGGCCGTGGTGGGGCCTGCCGTGGTGGGGCCTGCCATGGTGGGGCTGTCCATGGTGGGGTGGCCATGGTGCAGCTGGCCATGGTTGGGCTGGTCATGGTGGGGCTGGCTGTTGTGGGGCTGGCTGTTGTGGGGATGGCTGTTGTGGAGCTGGCCATGGTGGGGCTGGCCATCATGGGCTGGCCATGGTGGGGCTGACCATGGTGGGGCTGGCTGTGGTTGGGCTGGCTGTGGTTGGGCTGTCTGTCGTGGTCCTGGCCATGGTGGGCTGGCCGTGCTGGGACTGGCCATGGTGGGGCTGGCCGTGGTGGGCTGGCTGTGGTGGGGCTGGCTGTGGTGGGGTTGTCCATAGTGGGGCTGGCTGTGGTGGGGCTGGCCATGGTGGTCTGATTGTGGCGGGGCTGGCCGTGGTGGGGCCTTTGTAGTGGGCTGTCTATGGTGGGCTGTCCATAGTTGGGCTGGCCATGGTTGGGCTGGCCATGGTGTGGCTGGCTGTGGTGGGGCTGGCTGTGGTTGGGTTGTCCATGGTGGGGCTGGCCATGGTGGTCTGACCGCGGCGGGGCTGGCCGTGGTGGGGCCTGCATAGTGGGGCTCTCCATGGTGGGCTGTCCATGGTGGGGCTGGCCATGGTGGCTGTTGTGGGGCTGGCTGTTGTGGGGCTGGTTGTTGTGGGGCTGGCTGTTGTGGGGCTGGCCGTGGTGGGGCTGGCCATGGTGGGGCTGGCCATGGTGGGCTGGCCATGGTGGGCTGGCCGTGGCGGGCCTGGCCATGGTGGGGCTGGCCATGGTGGAGCTGGCTTTTGTGGGGCTGGCTGTGGTGGGCCTGGCCATGCTGGAACTGGCCATGGTGGGGCTGGCCGTGGTGGGCTGGCTGTGGTGGGGCTGGCTGTGGTGGGCCTGGCCGTGGTGGGCTGGCCGTGGTGGGGCTGGCCATGGTGGGCTGGCCGTGGTGGGGCTGGCCTTGGGGACATGGCCTGGCCGTGGTGTAGCTCAGGGGATCCCGGCTGCCGGGTTGGCTGTGCGTCGCCGGGGGCACGTCCGCTGTATTTACTGGCAGAATACCTATGGGCGCGGTCTCCTCGTTTTCTTTGCACATTGCTAGCCCTTGCATGTGCCTTGGGTTACCCACCTACCTACCTGGCAGTCGGCACGGGAAGTGGTGAACTCGGGTGAGTGGAGACTGGGTCCTAGCTCGGCAAGCCCGACATGCTACTAAAGTCATTGTCACACCTCACCGGACTGAGCACCGGAGACCACCGGACAAAGAATTTTCTAGTCCGGTGTTGTACGGTGAAGAAATCTATCGAAATGTATCGAAATGTAGCGTAAAATTGGGTTAATTGCCCCCGGACAACCGGATAAGCGCCATACATGTACCGTACATGTACCGAACGAGAACCGGACGAGAACCGGACACGTAATGGATGGTTACTGGATGGGTACCGGATGGGTACCGGACATGTACCGGACAAAACGGACAAACCAGACACCAACGGATGGGTACTGGACATGTACGGATGGGTACCGGATGGGTACCGGACATGTACCGGACAAACCGGACACCAACCGGACACCTCAGTCCGGCGGTGTCCGGTAGAAGTTTTGTGCATGTTCAAAACTTGTACCGGACACTGCCGGATGGTTACCGGACGGTACCCGAACATCGCCATACACAACCGGACAGTGTCCGGTTCTCGTCCAGTTCCCCAGTCCGGCAAGGTCTGACAGGGCCTTTACTAGAAAAGCGTCATTGTTTTCCGCCAAAATATAAACAATCCAGACAAAAGCACTTGGAGGAGAATTATATATATAAAAAAAGTACATATAAAATTGAGATAACAAAAGTCCAATGGCAACCAAAAGCACACTCCAGCTACTAAATACTGGTGTGAAAGTCCGCTTAAATTACAAGGAAGCAGACAATGCCCTCATCAGTCCTCATCATCCCTCACCAAACAGGATACATTAATAATTTCCGTCTAGTCAGAATCGCCAGCCACAGGCCCTCACACGGATGTTTTGGCAAATGTCCAGGTGTGGTGTTCTCTGTGGGGGAGTGGTTTCTAGGTCGGACTCCTAATATGAAGGTCGGTGGTTCGATTCCCTGTGCCCCCACCTCTGCCAATTTGGATTTCCACCGCTGTGTAAAACGTACAGTGTCATCAAAGGCCAGTTGCTCTCATATCATGTCTATGTGGTGTGGGAGGTTAAAAATCCCTTGGGTCGGTAAAAGTGTAGACTCAGGCTTTCTATCAACAAGCTGTCTAATGGTGAAAACAAGTCTATTCAGACTTATCCATGATAGGCAATATAAATCTTCAAGAAAAAAAAAAAAAAAAAAAAAAAAAAAAGGTCAGACTTTGCCCACCCGCTCCCTCACACCCACCAATCAAAGGCTCACTCCCCGTGAGTACTCTAGTACACCCCAGGGGCCAAATGTATGAACAACGTTTTATCGGCTCCAGTGTTAAGGACGGCCGCCGGGTTAGCTGACGCCAGTGTTGGAAAATGGGTCACTGGGTATGTATGAAGCCATAGCACGGAAGTGTTAGCTAACGTATGCGTTATTTATAGATTTGGGGAAACCCTCTGAGCCTGTTGTGAGCGAGCACCGCTATTTAACAATATTGCCGCCGATGCGGCGGCATTGATATCGTGTCGATTTTAGGGTTAATTTAATCAAATTTCACTTATTGAGTATGTAATTCTGTTAAATATGATAGCATTGAATAGATTTGGGCCTAATAATATATTGCCGCCGATGCGGCGGTTGCCTTCTCTACACACCGGGAACCAGCAAGCCTTGTTACTGGTGAGCCTGTTCCCGGTGATCACCGCTATTTCCCAATATCGCAGCCAATTCGGCGGCGCCGGCGATTTGTTTTGCTTACATTCGTCGATTCGACAATATTAATATCACCGCCGATTCAGCGGCGGTGTTAATATCGCTTCGATTTTATGGTTAATTTGATGAAATTTCACTTATTGTGTATGTAATTCTGTTAAATATGATAGCATTGAATAGATTTGGCCCTAATATATCGCCGCCGTATCGGCGGCGGCAGTGGGCAGCGGCGGCGATTTGTTTTGTTTAGATTCGACAGTATGAATATCGCCGCCAATGTAGCGGCGGCGTTAATATTGGTTAGATTTTAGGGTTAATTTAATGAAATTTCACGTTTTGAGTATGTAATTCTGATAAATATGATTGCATTGAATAGATTTGAGCCTAATCGGTACTTAACACTGATGTTAAACTTGCTATGGTGTGGTGTTAGCATAGCCGACCTTAAACTAGCGGTGTTTCCATAACACTGCTCCATACATACCGACTTTTCACTGCTATAACGGAGATCGCCGCTAATCACGGGTTTGGAGCGCTAACACTGCTTCATACATTTGGCTCCTGGAATGAAAGCCTCCCCCTCTCCCACACACACCTTATTCTTCTACTTTTATGCCTGGTGAGTGTAGCCGACTCCAAGCCTATGCAAGATGCCTTATAGGTACCACGAATCGCACACTCGTTGTGACTGATGCTGCAACATGGCACAGCAATACTCATTTCATCCTACTAGGGCCATATCTTCAGACCTCAGAAATTGTGCCCACCACCCTAGCGGCGCCTAACTGGTCTTGAAACACTGGTAAAACTGTAGCAGCCACCGCGTACTCTGGTAGAAAGTAACAAGCGCCACAGATCATTCTCCAGGTTACTGTTGGGAAATCACAACTGAGTGTGGGTTATCCCCCACTTTCTTCAATTTAGAATTAGAGTTAATTATCTACAAGTTATGTGCACTTCGTGTTCTCTGTTCCCTTTGGTGAGAACACTCTGTTAATTGTCGATAAAGGCCGCATGTGATGCATAATGAATGGGAACATTAAGACGGTCCTCCTATGGTGTACCCGTCTCAGCCTCCTGTTGGTGGCGCTCGGGGGTTCTCCCGCAAGGGAGCGCGGCGCGTTGCCTTCAGCTCACAACTCACACCACAAAGTCACAGACTTGCAGACGAGTCTTCGGTCTGGTATCTTTGTTTGTTTGTTGGGGTTTTACATCCTGCAACATATATGGTCATATCAGGATGGGTACCGATTTGTGACAGTATGCACTCATGGCGACCTTTATAATGCTACCCCACTAGGAGATCTAGCCGGCGATACTGTGACCCGATTTCCCACTCAGGCACATTATCCCGATTCTGGGCTAACCAGTCCATACCTTTTTCCTAGTAATGCCGAGCACCAGGCTAGATCGGGATAAGTATCAATTTTGTAAGTCATTATTTTGACGGGGCCGGGATTCGAACTTTCGACCTTCTGCAATGGAAGCCTACGCTGTACAGATAGGCTTAATCAGTGCATATACTACCTATCACCTGGAAAATGGCTGATGAGTTAACGTTATATCGACAGCGAATACCACGGAGAATATGGTTGCCAAACAGGCCAACACTTTTCACTGTTTAAATATGATAAAACCACGCGTCAGATAACTTACAGTGTCTGCGACACTGACGTTGACATTGTTAAAGTTGCATAGTCCGATGCTTTTGAATTTCTGCCATTTTGTGAGATAAATACATTATGCTAATCTCTATAGGCTTCTTTAGTTTAGTTTGAAGTATTTTTTATTTTAAATGGCTAACTTTGGAGATATTTGATATCAAAACATGCTAAATTAATTTTGGCAAACATGCCAAAACTCTGGCACCATAGACATCAGTAGTAATAGGTTCTATTAAACTGACTTATTATGACCTTTTATGCAGCAAAACCTGCTTAATAAGTGCACCAGTATCAAAGTTGAATACGTAGAATTATGTCTATATAAGTGTTTTGGTTTTGAAAATTTGATGTTTTCATCGGACCATGCCACTTTAATATCTCAAGCCAATGTGACAAACGAATAATAAAAAACATAAATATGCCAAAGGACATCAGTGAAAGAGACAACATTTTCTGTTGTCCCTGACTTAGAAAGAAGCCGGACTGCATAGGCCTCTATTTTAGTCTACGCATTCCGCCAGCCTTATAAAAACAACAAGAGTTGCTAAAAAGCCACTAGAATGACAGCACTGCCCAGGGCCAGCAGGGGTTGTCTATCGCAGTGTTTGGACAGACTCGACAGTAGTAAGAAGATGACACCCCTCCCCCGCATATAACTCCTGCTCCCTCTGAGACTAGAGAGGCAAAGATGGTGTAGAAGGAGCGCTGTGCAGGGCAGTAGGCAGGGTGAGGTTAGTTTGTGATGCTTGGGATCGGCAAGTCAAGATCACAACACACCAAGTGCGATTCCAGATGGGCATTTAGGGTTTGCGACAATGCACCACTTCTAGCTTCCTCTGATGCTGCCATTGTATGTCTTTAGCGTTCGCGAATGATCGGTTGGAATGACATAAAATCAGGAAGTTGATATTAAATATTACGACAGTAAAAGTATGCTTTCAGCCCTTGGAATATAACTATCAAAACTTTGAAAGTGCTTTGTCATCCTATATGGGTGGGACACCCACGGGAACCAGCGGTGCCTGCGCAGACTGGCACCATCTGGGTGGGACACCCGTGGGAACCAGCAGTGCCAGCACAGACTGGCACCATCTGGGTGGGACACACAACAGAACCAGCAGTGCCTGCACAGACTGGAACCATCTGGGTGGGACACCCACAGGAACCAGCAGTGTCAGCACAGACTGGCACCATCTGGGTGGGACACTCCCGGGAACCAGCAGTGTCAGCACAGACTGGCACCATCTGGGTGGGACACTCACGGGAACCATTGATGCCAGCACAGACTGGCACCATTTGGTTAAGGCACCCATCAGAACCAGCGATGCCTGCACAGACTGGCACCATCTGGGTGGGACACCTACAGGAACCAGTGGCACCTGCACAGACTGGCACCATCTCGGTGGGACACCCACGGAAACTGCACAGACTGGTACCATCTGGGTTGGACACCACAGGAACAAACATCGCCAGCTATCTACCATGGCCATACTGGTTTTCTGACACAGTGCTGATTGCAGAGAGCTGGTGAACTTTCTGATATAGTAGCCGACATCGTGTCTGGAATAATAACTGCAACGACAAAATGTGGCCACATCCGCAGGGTATTGCGATATATCATAAGGGTGGCAGGCCTGCCATCTGTTGGCAGTGCAAGTTGAATTGTTCAATAAGCCCATCATGCATTGGCAGTAACTTACACATACTGCCTATAAGTTTCACCAGTTCTACTGATTCCCGCCATCTTTTTACTGAATACTGTAGGCACTACTGATCCGATGAGGCTGACGATCACAAAAGTCGCATAGATGATCAGAAATGAAAGGAAGTTGGATCTTGGCTCTGCGCCGCCTCGTTCTGCTGTGTTGTGTGTATGTTGGTATGTGCGTGTGTGTGCGTGCGTGTGTGTGTGTGTGTGTGAGAAAGAGAGAGAGAGACCGAGAGAGAGACAGAGAGAGACATACAGTGAATAATGTTGTGAGAGACGCTGAAGGGGGGGGGGGGGGCGCCACCTATTTGCCACATGGGAGGAGGTGCAAAGATCATGGCGCCGCTGGTACCCGATATCGCCGCTGTTATAACTAACCGGTCCGCTGGTACCCAGCTATCACGAGTAGACGGGCGCCACGTCCCGCCGCCAGGGGAAAACAGAGTACGTTTTTCCGTTGGGAACACACACATGTTATGGATGCGTAGGGACTTCAGCTGGGCTCCTTTTTAACCACGCCAAAAAGGACGCGACTGGCGGGCGCGTCGAGTGGCGCGGTGAGTGGGTGTTAACCAGACTGGCTTCTTACTGCCCAGTGCTCTATGCGATTAGCACACTCACTAGCACCACACTTTATACATATTCAGCTCTCAGTTAATCATAATTCTGACTTATTTACTAAATCCAGACGGGATGCCTGAATGAGTAGAGTGCCTGCTTCCCGTTTTGGTAGGTCATGGGATTCAAACTCCTGAGTTCGAACCCTGGTTGAGTCAAACCAATGACTTAAGGAGGTGTGCTTGTCGCTACCTAGCCTGGCATTCGGTATTACATGTACTAGGATAGGGAAAGGAGCAGTGGAATGAGGAAGACCAATTGTCCGTGATTGAAAGTTCCCCTGCTCAAACAACTAATGTACCAAAAAAATGTTTCTTAATATTATTACAAAAAATTAAAAGAATAAACTGGCAAATTGTGCTTACTCTCTTTACCGGCTTATTTAACAGCCAGGAGATACAGCTGAATAATTTCTAAGCGATTGATTTTCATGATTTGGAGGCTGGTTGTTGGTCACCATACATCTTGCTGCAGGCACATGATTGCGTAGAGACCTCACAGTTTGCGCATTGGTGGAAGCTCCGTGTACTCTGTAGGTGAATCAGTGATGCAGACCGACAACAGCCCTTGTCACCGGCTGCCAGGACTGCCAGACCGGCAGCCGGTTGAGGTTAAGGCACCCATCGAGATGGGTACCCGGGTCACCGGCTGCCAGCATCACGCCTTCCTTGATAACACGCCGGCACGTCAACAGCCATATATAATGTAGCCCTGCGCCGTGTCCGATAACTAGGTGCAGTATCAGTAAATGTGTACATAATCACCAAGCTGGGCTGTGTACAGCCGACATCCAGCTACACAGTCAGCTATAAATAATAACCTGCAAACTGTTCTACACAGTCAGCTACAGGAGTCCCTCCCTTCACAGGACAGCTCTGTCCTGACCAATGTTGGCCTGACATAGCAGGTGTCCTGTCATCGGAAGGACAGTCAAATGAGACGAAGCCAGTTCGCATATGGCAGGGGTTCGTCCATCACAAGGATTACTGAAGACAGGTACTAGTGTATATTGTTAGCAGACAACTAGATACAGTTACTCAACAACATGGGGACCAGGTAGCTGACTATTAGGTCATCTGAAAACTAGCTACAGTCGCTATATAACTAGATATATTGTTAGCTGATAACAAGCTAGTTACCTGCCTAACAGTTGTCTGACAAATAGCTACATAATGAATTACTTGGTAATAATCTACATAATCACGTGATAACTCTGTTTAGGCACCACACCGATTAGCTACATTGCTAGCTAGTAACCGCTACATTGTCCCTCACCAACTATCTATATATAGTCTCCCGACAAAATCAACTGTCTAGTCACCTGGCAACTAGCTATATAGTTACTTGGCAACTAGCTAACTAATCAACTATAAAATTCCAGGAGCCACCAGAAAACACAAGAGACTAAATTACAAGTTATTAGCTTGTATGCCCTGTTTATTAAACAAAAGCAAAAAAAAACCCTCAAAATTAGCTTTATTAAATACAAAGTAAAACTAAATTGTTATCTTGAACCTCTGCGTCAAGACAAGTACGTATACATACGTTTTTGAGTAAACTTTCTGTTCGACTGAATAAGTTGGGTTTTTTTATAGTTTTTTTTTCTAATACATCAAATCTAGACTACTAGCTGTGTGGCCATATCATCGATATAGGTGGCTCCCACAAGTTATTTTCATGAATATCTAACAAAGAAATTTTACGAGACATGATGGTGTTTTTGAGTTGGTGTTAATGAGTTGATTTTGTTAGTGGTTTTTTAAATGTGATTTGTTTAATTGTGATCACATGCTGATGGTATCTTTGGTTCCATTCACCGAGGGGCCGGGTGGAGGTCTTGGTGGTATCAAGAAAGGGGAGGTGGGAGGTACAAACAGTGCTTTTTAAATAGTCACGTTGAACACATCAATATGGAGGGACCTCTTTTAAGTCATTATCAAATTATTGAATCATTACTTAAAGAGGAATATTCACTTGTTTGATTATATCTTAAACAAATAATTGTTATCAATGGGGTGCTTGAAACGAACTAGCAATGTTGGATCACAACATCAGAGAAACAATATATATATATATATATATATATATATATATATATATATATATATATATATATATATATATATATGAATTTTTTAGTAGTAATTTGAGTCATTAATGCAACTAGTTTCGGGATTAAATTCAAGACAGGTCATCTAGTTTGTCACTTTCAAAGTTCTTTAATATAATAATGCTATTAATTGCATAGTCTAGATTATTTTAGGATGCTTTTGAAGAACTATAGCTTCAATAGCAGTCAAAATGTGTCTTGGTGTTTACTTAACAATTTAGAGATACTAAACCGTATTTAGATAACAACAACCCATCACTAATTGTCTTCATATACGTTCCCTCTCAGTGTGATGTTGCGTGTTATTTTTAAATGTCCCTTTTTATGTCCATTAATTTTAATCATGATTATTTTATTTTCGTTTGAATAATACTAAAATCTGTTATCTAACACCATTCAATGTTTACACAAGAAGAGACCCTAATCATGTACAATGTGACAGATGCTTGGTGATGTGATTAAAGAGTAGAAAGTTAAAAAATACGAGCCCTAAAATATAAATATATATATACCATTTTGCAAAATATTTCATTTAGTAATTTTGTATGTAATGCATTGGATAAGAGACCAACGTAGAGGCTAAGAGTAGAACGGCCCAGTGTCTAATGGTCAACCCCAACATATTACAGCTATTGCGGCCGTGTATTAATAAGACACCTTATACTAATATTAGTTATGTATGTTGCACACTGCTAGAACCAGGCACCAGTAAAGGGTGACTTTTCTAGTTCGGCGCACCTGAACTCTAGCATCGTCTGTACAACTAAATGTCGTCTGCTAGTCGGATACTACAGTAAATGTAATTAAGTCCCCGCAGACGGAAAGGTTGAGTGGAGAATGGAGGCGGATATTTATTTTGTCAGAGCAGACGACAGATGTGCAAAAGTCGCCGTTCCCTGCTGCCATGTCCACGGTTTTGTTCACTGCTTTTATGCCAATGATACAGGTTTACGACCCGACGGTTGGGGCCGCCAACTCACAGTCTGTGGCAAGTACTCATGCATGTTGGACACCTTCAGCTGTACCTGTACTCGTAGTTAGCTCGTAGTGACCATCATGCATTGTGGTGTTGCGCGTACTCTCGCAGTCCCCCCTCGCCCCCCCCCCCCCTTCCCCCCACACCCGTCCCTCAAAAGTGTCAAGTTCTGTCCGAGTCCACTCGTCGCCGGTCTCTATCCGTACCATGTTCTAATCACACACACCCTCGCCCTTTCTTCAGTTTATTTCACTCGATCCCGTTTTGTGCTCAGGACTCTCAGATGTCGTTTATAGTGTTTGATTTATTCAATGAAATTGAGGCATGTGTGGCAGGTAGTTCAGTGAACTACGATTGGGTTAAAAAAAATGTCATCGTGGTTTTTTGTTACGGAATAAATAATGATATAAACAAAATATTTTAATAAAAACACCACTGGCACCGAAGCAAATATAGAGCTTGATACCGCTTAAACAATATGAGTACTCAATGAATATCACCACGTGTGCGGTTTGTTATATACGTCATTCTCAGGACATTTAAGTACATTTAACTCACTGACTGATACCAAATGGCACAGCCACTATGCACGCCGGAGATACTCCTGATTAAATAGAATGTATCAATTTGAATCCGCGAGAAGTAGACATCAGTGGACACCCATAGGAAGTGATGGTGCATTCATGTATCGGCACCTTCTGCTTTAGAACTCGACTTGTTGTTATCATTCTCACCCTAAATGCATCTCTTGCTTATTTGTTTGTGCACGCTGACTTTGACCTTACCTCAGGAGGGTGCATGGCAAGATAGGCATCGACACGGCCCGACATGATGGCTGCATGCTGCAAGATAGCTTCCGACTGATGATGAGCATGAGATACGTAGTGCAGAAAAGCTAAATGTCCGCACGCAATTGGCGCATAATTTCCGAATTGTGGTTGATTCGATGAGGAGAAGCCGGGTACCCACCACGACCCCAGCAGGAAAGACAAACTTCACTGACCCAGAAACCTCCCCCACACCCTACCAGCCATTCGGATTCGCTTGGCTGTTGGACAGACACCATTTTACCACACCCACCCGCCCTCTTGTTTAACGACTACTTCGGAAGGGTCAGCTCCGGCGGCCTCAGAGCACCCAACGATCGAGGAGGCTCCCCTCGACATCGACACCCTCGACTGACTCCCCCCGCTGTACCTTGAAAACCCTGCTAAATAAAATTAATCTTTCCTCCCACAAGGTCTCCGGCTTCCCTTATTCGAATCACTTGAGCATTCTTCCCCTGCTATGTGAGGTTGCCGGTGGCCGCTCCCAGGTGGCGCCACTGTCCAATGCGGAGCGTGGTGCACAGTGCGTACATGTGTGGTATCCAACCAGCCGTATGCACTCTGATCTTAAGAAGGGCTGACAGTTTAATGTTCATTGGTGGGAAACGGGTTATTTAAGTTATTTCTTTACTAACATTAGACACATTTTGGTTTTGGTTTATTTTATTTTATTGTTTTACTAACATCACATCAAAGTCACCTTTTCTTACGATCACAAGTTAAGAATCTACCTCCCGGGGTTTGGCAGCAAGGTGGGGTTAGGTGGGTATATGGGCATGGTGGGTTCCATTAAGTGTGCATCGGGTGTTGGCGCCCAGAGAAGCCATGGCCGCTTCTATGTACTCCCCTCGCCGCTGTACACTTCACACAGGCCCACCTGGTGGTCGTAAGTATTCTCACCTGACAGGGGTTAATCGTGAGCTGCTCACCACCACCATACACACCCACCACCACCATACACAACCACCACCACGCTACACAACCACCACCACCCTTCTGATCAGCACCCCTCACACAGCACCCGACCCCTCATTCTGCCCCATCTCCACCCCGACACCAGTGTCCTGCCCACACAGCACATATGGCTGACTACCATGCTGCTTGATCATCATAGTTCATACACAAACAACACTATTCTGTCGCTGTGCTACCCATGCAACCATGAACTACACTACCTATGCAACCACAGGGTGGCTGTGTTGGCAACATGGGCTGGCAGTGTGGGCAGCAGAGGGTTGACTGCCCACACAGTCACCCTCGAGCTTTCCACACAGCCACCCTATGTTACATTTACAGCCACCCACATTGCTGCCCATACAGCCACCATAGGGCGGGCAGACCATACACCCACCAACTAAGCTGCCCATATAACACCCCTGTGCTGCTCCCACAAAGTCACATCCACCATAGGCCAGGCCACCAACTCCAGCAGCCCACACGGCCACCACGTGCCCACACCCCGACCATGAAGTAGGCAGGCGGCCGTGTGCAGCGCGGTAACTCAATCTAACTGCTGGTTGCCGGCTCGCCCGCCAGGCCGCACTATTTTTACACTCGCCGGCGTGCTGAGGTCGCCTCCGCTGGTACACGTTGGCCGAGGAAATAATCGGGTTGTCAGATAACGGCAAATAAAATTGGCTCGCACACATTTTGTTCATTTTGTAGCATTGTTGCTGGCTGGGTGGGTGTAATGATGGGGTACCGTCGACGGATGTCTTTTGCATATATTATGTCTTTTTTTTTTTTTGTGCATGTCAACTAACTGACGTTCATTGAGGTGTGTTCAAGGAATCGTCAATAGGATGGCAAATGCTGGTAGTTTATTTTAGTGTTTAAAAAAAAATATATTAAATACATAATCGCAATTTAATTGAGTATCATATAGACATTTAAACATTCACAGTAAAGTCCTTCTGAATCCTAATAATATAATTAGGGAGCATCGCTCGCATCTAGGAAAAGCTCAGTTAACATCTAGTTATGTTAAAGTTGCGTAATCCAATGGTTTTGAGTTTCGGAAATTTTCTGAGATAAATACATTAGGTTGATCGTTATTATGTACCTTACTTTAGCTAGAAGTAACTTTTATTTTAAGTCACTAACTTTTGAGATATTTGAAGTGGAACCATGCAAAATTAATTTGGCAAGCATGCCAAAACTCTGACCCCATATGCTTCTGCAGTAACAGGTTCTATTCAATTGCCTCGGTATTCCCATCTGTGTGGTGACAAATGTTTAATAGATGCACCAGTAGTAAGTTAAATATGGAGAATCACATTTAGATAATTGTTTTTGCTTTGAAAATTTGATATTTTCATCGGACTATGCAGCTTTAACCTTTTTGTGCTCTCCCGCCGCCACCTCTACGGAGTCACGAGAAGGGTCTGGTAATTTACTCTACTCAGAACAGTTCTACATGCATTACTTAAGTTATAGGTAGCATTCCACTAAACCTTCACAACGGAGTTGTTCTAATCAAATTGTAAATCAAATGTAGAAATGTTACATTTCCAAAGACAGCCACAGTAGTCTTTAGACTCGTGAAACCAATATAGGATTATAGTGCGGCGAAAATGGTTGTAGGGTAAGCCTGTGGGGTCGAGGGATGGATGCAGTGTGTGGCTTGCCTCTGTTTTCTAACGACAGCCCATGGCTTTAACCAACTGTGACTGGTGTTTCGCCCGCAGGTGACTGTGTACATCAGGGTGGTGTTCCTGAAGCTCGGTGAGATCGACACTCTGAAGGAAAACTTCGCCGCCGACGCCTTCATCCAAGCAAGATGGAGGGAGCCCTTGCTGGATGGCAAAGAAGACACGGTGAGTTTGCGCGCACCCCTGCCTTTCATTCCGCAGTGCTGAACTAAGATGATCAACCTTTTTTTTCTTTTTTTTTGTGATGGGTGTATTCATGCTGCCCATAACGGTTAAGTCTAATGACTTGTTGTTGCCCCTAGACAATAATAGTCCTGTGACTCCCCTTCTTTTTATCACTTTCAGTTGTTGTGTAGCTAACTACTGCATGCATTCTTTCTCTGTTTGTAAGCATTCTCCCACATCCCCGAAACCACTGTGAGTTTGTTTGTTCTACAATTGGATAATTGTTTGGTTACCAATAGTTAATTTCTCTGAATGTCTTCACCTTGCTGTGTTAGTGGTCATTAGGTTTTGATTTTAAGTCAAGTTCAACTTAATATCGCTGTCGTTTCATGGGATGGGTTGTTGTAGTAGTAGTTTTATTTGTTGGTAAAGCAGCCGACGTGACGTGGCTGTGGTCGGTGGTTTCAAGATGGCCGACCACTGCGCCACCTGCCGGTGTCGCAGTTTGAGCGCCCTGCAGTTTGAGCGCCCGCCCTTCTGTTGCTTCTGCGCATGCGCGGATAGAGACAACATTAAAACCACCCTAACTATCACAGTAATTTGTGATGTTTGGTGCTTTGAAAGCAAATTTCTCTTGTTTCTATTAAATAGTTCAGATCTTTCTCTACAATTTCACATTCAGCTTTTTTTTTTATCAGCCAATTGGAAGTTCTTGAATTTATTTTGCGAAAATAGTTTTTGAGGCCATGATCTGGTAAGGCTAACACTGGCACTGACACTCAGAATATCCCAACTTTCCCTATTATCTGTTTTTAATACTTTTAGAATAAATTGCTCTTAGGTTACATTAAATACTTCAGATCTTCCTCTTCAATTGCGCATTAAGATATTTTTAATCGATCCAATGAAAGCTTTTAAATCTATTTTACAAAAAAAGTATACAACCACTGGCAGGGCGCTCAAACTGGCAGGGTGCTCAAACTGCGACACCGGCACCACGCGCACTCAGATCCAGTTAGCGACTTGTCACCCATTGGCGAAATATAGAACTAACCGGCTGTGCTTTACTAGCACTGTAGCAGCACCTGTCGTTATCGTGTGGTGGTCGGCGTTATGACCCTATCACACTACGACGTAATGCGCCAGCATAGGGACAACGTGAAAATAAATTTAACACGTCGAAAATCTCGGCGTAATATGCAAATACGTGGCCAAGTTGGACGTCAATGCCACGTAGTGGATGTGAGCGTAACGTCGGTCTAGCGTTGTGCCAACGAGAGAGGTCAAAGGAATTATTTATTATGTAAACGTGAGGCTTGCGAACCCCAGCGCGCGACGTCAGCCTAGCTTGACAGTAGCGGCCGCTTAGCGTCGCTTAACGTTGTCACGTCCGACACAACCGTTTTCCGAGAGGCTGGCATCAGTCCAACGTCACCGGCGTGAGCCGCAAAGTCCTCCTCCATGTGCATCACTATCATGTAATGCAACGTTGATCTAACGTAGCCGACACAGCCCTCCTGTACGCCTAACGTCGGCGTAACATGCGTGTAACGTCACCCGAACATCAGAGCATCATGTCGAGCTACGTCGAAATTTTCAACATGTCCAAAACCTTGACGCGCACTGACGTAAATCAACATCAGTCTAACGTAAGCATGACATAACTCGACGTACCTCAATGTAATGATGAAATGTCACCTACGTCACCTACGTCAGCTTACGTTACCTCCTTACGGCGTAGTGTGAAAGGCCTATTAGTGGCAGTGTGCAAGATGCGGTGTGCTTTATTCTGTTTCTTCGATTAGGACTAGTTATTTTCAGGTCTACGACTTATATATATATATATATATATATTTATATATATATATACATATATATATATATATATATATATATATATATATACACGCAAAGACAAGTAATATCCGCAGTTTAGCCTAAACCAAAGCAATAATCCAATCACACCATCAACTACAATTAAGTTAAAAACAAACAAAACTAAATAACATTCTTATTGCTTATTATGAACCCTTATCAGTCGCTAGCGATAGCTTTTGAATAAAGGTATATATATAGTATAAATATATATAAGATTGCGAGCATATATATATATATATTTAACCGTCGGGCTATTCCACCCCTGCTTAAGGCGAGCCTACGTGTTAATTTATGTAAATATTTCCATGTGAATTTCCTGGGCCTGACGCGGGCCGCCGCTGCCTCTCGTCCCGTCTGCAGGTAGTCCGTCGCCGTCGTTGTCATTCCCGGGCTAAGGGCGACCAGCCAGAGTATCATCTAAATACGGGATTTTGACCATACTCGCATTTATCGGCCTAAATCAATTACTTGGTTATTTCAACTAACTGGCTGTCCTCCCCGCCTTTTGGTGTATATTAATGTTTAAATTAATCCAGAACTAAGCAGACATGCTAGTGTTGCTGCCACTGTCACTGTTAATCAGCCTAAGTTACTGTCATATTTTTAGCCAAAATAAGCCTACGTTAATTCCGTTAAAATGTCTGTTATAATCTTCCCGCAGATGGGTTAATTAGCTGCATAAGGCCTATTAGGCATAAGGCCCTTAATGACATACAAAGGAATCGAATATCAAGTTTGACCATAGCGGTTAATCTACAAGAAGACTGGAGAATAGTAAAGAATGCAAGGAACGTTCCAATTTACCTTTTCAAGAGCTCATGGCTTTATTCTTAACAAAAACTAACAAAGGATCGTAGCAACATGTCGTATATGAACTATGAAATCCCCTCCCATATTATTAAGTTTAAACAAGTTTAAAATTTCGACAATAAAAGCCTAAATCTCGGCTAAAACATCAGAGCGTGCATAAACACGTCCGATGGGTCTGGGTCCGAACGCCCGACCTCCGAACGCTGCCAGAAGAGTCGCAATTGACGTCTCCTAGCAAGGCTTTACGGCCGGAAACCCGGGGCCTCGCAAATGGTGGCAATTGCAAGTCTGCCATGGTGAGTAGCCCGCATTTCCAAATGCGGGTTAATCGGCCCAAGCTCACAATTGTCACAAGGCGAGTAGTCTCGCCCACTTCACTTATATAGTATGCTCATAATGATATATACGTATAGTCATTAATATTATCTCACCATTGATGCAATCATTTATTTTCTAAATGGATATTTGAAGTGTATATCTAAGTATGTATTTATAAGTGTAAACTTATGGGCCTGTCACACTATGACGCTTCTCTCGGCGACCGGTCAGCGTTGAAAGTACTATCTTGCGTGTTGAGAAACGTCAAACTTTTCGGCGGTTTGGGGGAAAAGATCGGCGTCAGGACGGCGCGTTATGCGCGCGCAGCCAACGTGTGTCGATGCACTGGGGGAAAAAAAAAAAAAAGTTTGGCGCGACGTCTTCATTTAACCTTAAATGTTGCTAGGGCGTAAAACAAAAACGGCCCAGTTTGCGCAACGCGTGAGCAACGACCCTCCCGCGCGTGCGCCGTCTTCCTAGCGTTCCCATAACGTTATTCCGGCGCGTCCAACGCAGCGCGACGCGCGCCTAACGTCCTTACCCATATATTTGCGCGCGCTGGCGGTCGTTGGGTTGTTTTGGACATGTTCAAAACCTTGGGCGATAGCGAACCCGCGCCGGCGTTTCGCGCCGACCATCAACGTCAAAGATAATGTACCGACGTGTACCGACGCGCGGAAAACGCGCTACCAGCGTTTCTATATAATTCACTAATTATCGCCCAAAAACACCACACGTTGACCGGTCGCCGGCGAGAAGCGTCGTAGTGTGACAGCCCCATAAGTAGGGCTAGGTTATGAGATTGTAGAGTTGTAAATTGGCAGTTGATGCTCTGCTGTTTATTGACACGGCTGTTGCTGATTCGGCGCCTTAAGCTGCGAACACACTGGATGCGGACGTCTCGCTCTTCTAGCATGGATGAAAATCGAAATGTATGTAACAAAGAGAAGCTGAACACAACTGATTTTCACGCGGGCGTCATGCGGCAGGATAGGATCGCTTTTGGAGCGATTTTTGCCGCTTGACGCGTGGTGTCGCTCGGCTTTTGACTGACTTTTCCCGACTATGCCCGACTTTGCTCGACTTCACTTTACATGACGTGACTTTACCCGACTTGACTTTACCTGACTTGACTTTACCCGACTTGACTTTACACGACATGACTTTACACAACTTGAATTTACACGACTTGACTTTACATGACTTGACTTTACACGAATTGACTTTACACGACATGACTTTACACGACTTGACTTTACACGACTTGACTTTACACGACTTGACTTTACATCACCTCACTTTACACGACCTCACTTTACCCGACCTCACTTTACCCGACCTCACTTTACCCAACCTCACTTTACCCGACCTCACTTTACCCTACCTCACTTTACCCTACCTCACTTTACCTGACCTGAATTTACATGACCTGAATTTACCCGACCTGACTTTACACAAATGACTTTACACAAATTGACTTTACATAAAGACTTCATGGTGTTGTTCGGTAAAGTCTGGTCGGGTAAAGTCAAGTCCGGTAAAGTCAAGTCGGGTAAAGTCAGGTCGGGTAAAGTCAGGTCGTGTAAAGTCAAGTGGTGTAAAGTCAGGTTGGGTAAAGTCAGGTCAGGTAAAGTCAGGTCGGGTAAAGTGAGATCGGCTAAAGTCAGGTCGGGTAAAGTCAGGTCGTGTAAAGTCAGGTTGGGTAAAGTCCGGTCGGGTGAAGTCAGGTAGCATAAAGTCAGGTCGGGTAAAGTCAGGTCATGCGAAGTCAAGTCGTGTAAAGTCAGATCAGGTAAAGTCAAGTCGTGTAAAGTAAAGTCGTGTAAAGTCAAGTCGGGGAGAGTGAGGTCGGGGAGAGTGAGGTGAGGTAGGGTAAAGTCAAGTTGGGTAATATATATATATATATAGAGAGTTTTTGCCACGTGCCGTCCGCGTCCAGTGTGTTCGCTATTTCCGCGTGAGAACCGCATGCCGTCCGCTTGTACTTGCCGCCCGCGCAACGCACGCGTCCTGTCTGTCCCAAGATTTAGGGTTGTACAGTAAGCGGACTGACTCCCATTGCACGGACCTCCAGGCCGGCTAAGCCTGCCGCCAACCAGGGTCTTACGGCGTGTGGGCTGGCCCTGCTCGCGCCGCTCACCTTCTAGTTTGGCATGCGAAAAAAAAACAAGCAAACACGCTGTTTTCAGTGAAATATGCAGGTGTTTTTATATGTGTTTACTCACAGGGCTTTCTTGTGTGTTATTGCTTGAGTTAAAGAGAGTTGGATATTGATCAAAATGGTCAGTTCTGGACTCTGGCAAATGTTCTCTAGCAGATCTGTGCCTACCTTCCCGTTTTATATTGCCGAAATGTGTTGGGAGAGTAATAAGATGTTCAAAGGTATCACAAGCAGTTTCGTTTCCTCTTGTCCACGCTGAAGTGTGTGATGTCTTACTTTATAATATATGTACATACACGTATATATGTATATATATACATATATATATATATATATATATATATATATATATATACATATGTGTGTATATACATATATATATATATATATATATATATATATTGGTATTCAAATATAAATCAACTGTGATACCTCTCAGAAACAAATGTACAAAAGGAATTCGATGCTGAACCGGACACAGTAGCAGAGAGTTGTTGCCAGAGTGCAGAGCTGACCACCCGAATCTGTACCAGCACCTGTAACACAAGGCTCGCACTGCCCAGGCTGCTCCGTAGATGTAGGTGACTGCGCTGCCTCCCCTGCGGCTGTTGGAATATGCAAATGACGTGTTGGCTGGCTATGTAGACTGGCTGCCAATGTTTGCCTTGGCTGACAAGGCCTTCCTTGTGCGGTGCTTACTGAGCCTGGTTCCCTAGCACCAACTGGGGCTCTGCAGGCCACTGCCCCAGGTTTGTCAATAGCAAAGGTATCAGAAAGGTCCAGTTTGTTGGGCAGTTATTATTTCACATTTGGTGTCGCTTTAAAAAAAAAACCCACAAAAATCCTCACCATATGTTACACAGCATGATTAGTAGAATAAGAATCACGATCTTTAAATGCATTTCAAGATCAATTGTGAGATTAGGCTGAGTATGAAATGTCATGTCATTGCATTCATTTAACAGAGCCTAGATTTGAAGTACACAAAATGAGATAATGCAAATGAATTTGGCTTAAGCGACTTAGATCCAATCAACATGGAGAATAGCATTGCTCTTAAGCTATGAACAATCCCATATGCCATTTGCACCATTGGACTATATATATATAATCTTTTCAATTATAGGGGAAATAACTTCCATTGATATTGTAATTTAATATTCAAAGGGCTCGTAACTTACTCTTATTCTTTTCATTATAATTATCATTATTCTAATTATAAAAATAAATAATATTGTAGCGAGTAGGGTTCACTCTAATAGTGGCCATCTATAATATTTATTGCTATTAAGCAAGTGCTACTAGCTGAACAGTGTCCTTATCACAATACAGTATAACCCCGTTAAACCAAACTTTAAGGGACCCTAGACATTTGTTTGGATTAACCGATCATTGGTTTAGCCAAGCTTTGGCTTTGACTTTGACTTTGAGTAAGTGTGTATTGCACATGTAATATACAATGTATGTGGACACTTTGATTATTGTTTTATTTACAGTACAGTATATCCCCATTAAACCAAGCTCGGTTAAGCCAAACAATCGGTTAATTCAAACTTTTTTCGGCGGCCCGGCAAAATACTACCATTTATCATAGAAAAAGTCAGTGGGGTCTCAGATGACCTTATAACCACATGAAAGTTTGGTTTAACCATACCAGAGTGGCCTGAGGTACGACAATTTTGTTTGGATTAACTGATCATTTGGATTAACTGACTTTGTTTAACCAACTTTTTTATATGATAAATGGAAGTATTTTGCCGGGCCGCCCAAAAAAGTTTGGATTAACCGATTGTTTGGTTTAACCAAGCTTGGTTTAATGGGGATATACAGTATATTGATATATGTTTGTCGATAGAGCACCCAGTCGCATTCACACTACTAGCATCCCTAATACTACCACTGTACCATATACAGTAGTCCCTACCCTGACATATGGCTATGTTTTAAGCTAATGCATGGGTAAAATGTATGTTTTGGGCAGGTGGTCCAAGTGCAATCAAACAGGGTTTGTACTGCTCATGAAAAAAACCCTAAGCATTACCAACTTTTGAAAATGCAAAAATTAAGTACTGAAAAGTTCTACAATTATACAAAAAGTATTATAAGTCATTTAAAATTGCTTCTGTGGACCCTACTTGTCGATGTGTATCTGTTGACGATTGACTATTATACAAAAAATGTGAAAAATTGGATTCATAAATAGCACCAAGCATGCTGACATCAGGAATCTAACTTTGTTTAGCCTGACTTTTTCACCACATAACTTGCACTTAAGGTATTTCTGTTGTCAGGCCAAGTTAATTGTTTGTATGCAGTAATTCTAGGTAGGCTTATGAATTTTTGTTTTGCAAGCTGTCCTTATTTTAAGGTTGAACATGTATTCTTTGAAAAGTGACAATTGGTGTCATTTTGAAATAAATTCTCAGGGTTATTGCAGACAGACAATAATGTTGGGCCAAACTTGGCTGTCCTCCAAAAATTACATTGGAATTTCCCCCACCTGATGGGCAATAGGACTTGTGGAGCACACTCAGAACCTGGAGTTATTGCATACTGAAAAAGCTGTAGAATTTTTTCAAATTGGTCCTTAAAAACACTTTTAATGGTCATAAAAAATACTTAAAAAGTCATTAAAAAAGAAGCCTGAAAACGAGTGGGAACCCTGTCAAAATGAAATGCTTTCGCCTTCAGAATACGGATGAAATAGACTGGACCAAGTACTGGAACCCGAAGATCTATGTAGAGAACAATCTGGGCGAGCCGAAAGAGACCATTTGGCAGACAATAACGTTCAGTGCAAAAGGTGAGGCAACCATCTACGAACGACGCAGGATAAAGGGGTGCTTCCTTGAAAACCTAGAGCTTGATGAGTTCCCCTTCGACACACAGGTACGCCGCAGTCTTTGTGCATTTCCTTTACTTGTTAAATCTCCCTCGCTACCAGGAACTACCAAGAGCAATGGGTGCTAAAAGTGATGGCTTCCAGGCCAGGCAGCTTATCTAGGTTACCACTTGCTAAATTTACTATTGCGTAATTGAACATTAATTGGTAGTTTACAATGGAAACACTGGCCTGTGAATACTTCTCGGTTCTGATGGGAGTTGTTTGTTCAATGTAGATTTGCTACTCACGTGCACTGTTTTGCTGAGATGCCTGATGTGAGATTGCTCGTCACCCATTCAATGCGCGCCCTTCCCCTCACTCACACCCCCCGACAGGACTTGACCTTGACGGTGACCTCGGAACGATCAGAAGCCGAACTAGAACTTGAAGAAGACAACAGCGAGATATCGAGCATCAACGTGCAGTCCTTCGTCGACGAGCAGGAGTGGCGACTGCACAGCCACGTGGAGACGTGGCGGCGGGTGACGACGCGCATCTACCAGAACTCAAAGTTCAAGCACCCGGCACTCTCCACCTCGTGCCGCGCGTCGCGCCGCCCCGGTTTCTTCGTGTGGAACATCTTCCTCGTCATGGTGCGTGCGCAGGTGCCCACACCAGGCAGGCGCCTCCCCGCCGCCCCTCCTCGCCCCCGCCCCCAACCCCGCTGGCTGGCTCTCTCCAGCCGGCCGCTGTCCTCGTCGCCGTCCCTGTCGCCGCCCCCGCCCCGCCCCGCACTTCCCGCCCCGCCCCGCCCCGCCCCGCCCCGCCCCGCCCCGCCCCGCCCCGCCCCGCCCGCCCCGCCCCGCCCCGCCCAATATGCAGTTGCCACAAGCAGTAGCAGTTCTCGAGCTGGAAGCGGGATTCTCGAGTTCTCGAGCCGGCTTTAAGTATAGTCATCAACTGACGAAAAGTGTGCTTCACGGTCTCAATTAGATTTCAATTTTTGTTTAAACAGTAACTGATAGAGATGTAGAGACGAGTTCTAAACAATTTCTTCTCACCTTGCTAATTTTTATTCGTTTGTGCTCTCTTCAATATTTACCCCCCCCCCCCCCCGCCTTCTCTCTCTCTGTCTTTGTTTCTGTCTGCCCCTCTCTGTCTCTGTTCCTCTTTCTCTGTCTATTTATACATCTAGCTACATCTAGCTATAATATATGTAACGACACAGATACATATATGTATGTATGTATGTATATATATATATATATATATATATATATATATATAATCATTGGTATGTGTGTTGTTACATATATTATAGTTAGCTATATATTGATATATTTATGTAATCTCTATCAGATTCGCTTTAAGTGTTAGTACTTTCTTGAAATCGACCTTAACCTGTTGCAACACTAGTTGCAATAAACCACTATTATTATCGCTAAACATGACTGCATATCTAGGCATACATGGCGCAATTCGATTTTACACACACATGCAGGCCCCTTTGACAAGGCACATGAATACGCACAGATGCAATAGCCCTCATTCACCTACAGTTGTTTTGACATGTTGCCAATAGAATATAATGCATTAGATGTCAGCGTATGTGACAGTGGAACCTCAGCTAAACAGATGTGCAATAAAGTGAAGCCCATTTGTGGCTGAAGGTAATAAGCCTATAGTGATATGTATGCTATAACTACATGTGCATAGAGGTAATGCACCTTTACAGCAGTCCTCCAGTAAGCAGCACAACTAGTTGTACCAATCCATTAGTAAGCAGGACAACCACTTATAGCAATCCATCAGTAAGCAGGCCGGTCTGAGTGAACCTGCTGTTACAACTACTTGTAACAGTCATCAGTAAGAAGCACAACTAGTTGTAACAGTCCCCCAGTTAGCAGGCTGGTCTATCCGGGTGAACTTACTGCTACAAATACTTGTGCATGTGAACCATTGCGTTAACAAGTACTAGAACGTGGTATTGTTTTCAGCTGTTCATCTGTAGTTTGGCTTTCGCTACATTCACTGTGGACTTCCGACTGCCACAAAGCCGTCTCCAACTGTCATTCATCTTACTGCTTACCACCATCACCTTCAAATTCGTCGTCAGTCAAACGTTGCCGCGGATTTCCTACCTGACCTACCTGGTATGTAAACTTCATCGTTTGACTACCTCTATCCCGTTTACATTTCAGCTCTTCATCTGTAGTCTTACCTTTACTACATTCGTCGTGGATCTCAGAAAGCCACAAAACCGTCTCCAACTGTCATTCATTCTTCTCCTGACCACCATCACCTTCAAGTTTGTCGTCAGTCAAACGTTGCCAAAGATCCCGTACTTAACGTACCTGGTAGGTGGTTGCTCTAGCTGCTGGATCCCATTAAATGCTCGGCTGGTCTAACTAACTACCCCACAGTGTTCACTGCTCCTTTCAACCCACCCTTGCCTGCAAACAATGCCTGCTAACTTGCTCCGAATATGGACTTTGCTACCACTTTCTACCAAAGCTGTCTGTTCATTCACCTCCAGTGTTCCCCATCATCAGCCGTGTATAGTTACGTTAAGGGATCCTGCAACCGTTTTGTTTTGGTTGTTTTAAAAGTTCATTTGGGCTACAGGGAGGAATCGTTCCGGTATGAGGTTCGATTCAATGTGACTACTTTTAATGTGTATGTAGTTGCCTTGAAAAAAAAGAAGTTACCACAATTACATTACAGTTGTACAGTTGCCCCCCCCCCTCATAATCCAAGTGTTCATTGCTGAGATAAATTGGTTGCGTTGAAATGGTTAAATTTGAATTCATCATACTAAATCTTGAGTGGTTGCCTATCTATACTTTCAATTCTGATTTATAGCAATACAGTGATGTGTGCTATATTTTAAATCATGCTATGTCAATTCAGCATAATAAGACACGAATATAGCTTATGTAATTAACACAAGATGGAGAATGAGTGAGTGCATAGGGGGTTTATCGCTTAGCAACATCTGAGAACATTAAGATAAACACTCTCTTGTCACAGTGCACACACCTGGGAGAGTTAATAGTGTTGCCCCATTGAAATACCACCCTCCTAATATCACGATTTCCTGCTATGAACAAAAATCATGCGACCAATTGACCTCTAGCACACCTGCCACCAGTAATATACTACTCAAGCTGACCATTGCACCTCTATTAATACAGACCTAGATGCATTCCAGGCAGCTCCACCAGTACCAAGCAACACCTAGAACATTCTTAGAATAATATTTGCATAAGATACCTTATACCACACATTATCCTCATACTTGATCAACCAGTCTTTATTTGATCTAATGACAGACGACGTGTTGATAAGTGCTGATTTTTGCTTAGCCCGACTCAGCCGGGTATTGTACCCATGACCTGACACTGCACTGCTAGACCATCTGGTCCAGACTTTCTAGAGCGCCTAATTTAGATACGATGGAATGAATGTCAAAATGGGTGTTTCTGTAAGTTAGAAGTAGTATAGAGTGAGTGATTGCTAAGGTCAGGTTACTTCGGTAAGATTACTCTTACTAAGGTCAGAGATAAGTATCCCTAAGGTCACCTAAGGTCATTGTTCCTCCTCAGACCTCTGATGGGGAACCATTACATAATATTCCGGTATAATCACTCACGCTATTCTACTGTTAGAGCCACATTAGGTTACGCAAAGCATGGATCCGCCTTGAACGGCTGACGTGGGAACAAGACTGGGTATGTATGCATATAAATAAGGACCTCCAGGGCCGCGTTCAAGGTACGCCTCAGAGGTGCCTCGGAGATATTCCGGATATTGCGCTAGTCTGAACGACTTTAGCTCTCGGGTGCCTCGAAAATGGCAGCCCCCATAGGGTGAAGCTATTTGCAATTGAGAAGAACAGCTCTGATTGGCTGAACCCACTGAACCTGGAGGTGCTTTTTGCCTCCTATCTGAAAAGTGAGACGTCTGCGAGTCAACTCCGAGGCGCACCCTGAACGCAAATAGCCAAAAAGATGTAGCGGAGCTGTCTCCGAGGCGCCTCCGAGGCATACCCTGAACGCATCCCTGTTTCCACAGATACAGCCATTCAGCGTGCACACCGACAGACACACCACACATGCAGACCGTTAAATTATATATATATATATTATATATCTTCTTTTTTTATTTATTAATACCGTAGATGGTATAGCTGCAGCTCCAGATACATGTCCGTGTCAGGGAGGTGTCAAAGTGTGACATTCCTGACGCTCCTGAATCCTGCAGAACCAATGTCTTGTAATGTATCCTTCATGGATTCAGATGCAGATTCCTCAGGACACTGACAAACTGTAGTGGTCATGAGCAATTATGCGAAGTTTTGGCATGGCTCTTTAAATGCATGCTGTTTGAATAGCAGGGAGACAAAAGTTGTAAGGAACTGACATGGACTGAAATGACTGCATGACGCGCACCAACTCAAGGACCAATGGCCCTGTGTCAAAAGTTGGGATATAATAAGCTAAGTAGGTCAACCTTCCAAATGTCCACCACGTGACGGTGGTTGTTTCAGAACGAGGGTGAAAACTCTGAAACAGACTCGAGTAAACTATTAAAAAGAAAAAGTTACCTTCTAGCTCTGTCTCTTTTACTGGAATGGTCTGGCAACAGTGATTCAGGTGCTTGTAGTTTATTTTGACTGATAATGAGGTGATCAACCCCAGAGGGCAGTTGACAATAGGGGAAAATGGAGAAAAGTGGTTGCAAAGTCATCTGTGCCGCACAACGACCTTTGTGGTGAAGGGATTGATGATATTGATGGTGATGAAGATGAGGCGATAATAAGGGTATTTCAGTGTACTGCCATTTCACCCACCCCCCCTCTGGGATGTCAGAGATTATTAAGTTGGAATGTAAGATCCTAAAGCTCCTTCTCACTGACAGATATTTTGTGAAACATCAAGTATTTATTCGGAGATGGAGATTGCTGATTGCGCTGTCCTGATATGACTTAGGTTGCCAGGACATAAAACTCCAAACAAGCTACTTGCGGGTTCAAGTTAAAAAATACTGGTTTGTGTGGCGCGATATTAGGAAACGGAGGATTGGTGTCACATCCCGGACGCATGGGCTGAGGGGGACCAATCAGGATTCACGATGAGTAAGCTTTGTATCAAGGTATTGGTTAGTGCATAATGATCCATGAGCGATAATGGGGAATAGACCTATTTCATATGATGTCAGCATAGGTATTTAGGTCAGTGTGCACGTTGCTTGGCTGCAGGATGACACACTGTCACAATGCAAACTCAATGGCTATGAGCAATCTTCATAGAGAACAAGTGAAATATCTCTAAAACCACACCACCTAGAAACAAACCGCTTGGAACACATATAGAAAACATATTTAAGAAACAGATTATATTAAATTTATATGGTTAGGGTTCTGCATTTCTATTAAATTTTAATAAAATTGACATTTTGCACTGCGCACATCGCAAACTCAATGTATTGTCAATGGCCATGAGCAATCTTCCTACAGACAAAGTTAAATATCTCTAAAGCTACACCACATAGAAACAAACTGCTTAGAACACATATAGAAAACATATTTAACAAATAGATTATATTAAATTTTTATGGTTAGGGTTCTGCATTTATATTAATTTTGAATAAAACTGACATTTTGCACTGCGCATACCATCAAACTCAATGCATTGTCAATGGCCATGAGCAAACTTCATACAGAAAAAGTTAAATATCTCTGAAACTACACCACATAGAAACAAACCGCTTGGAACACTTATAGAAAACATAGTTACCAACCAGATTATATTAAATTTATATGGCTAGGGTTCTGCATTTCTAGTAATTTTGAATAAAATTGACGTTTTACACTGCACATACTGGCAAACGCAATGGCAGTGGGCATTCGTTCTGCAGCCAAGCTGCGCACGCATACACAATGTTAATAAACATTGAAAGGGGTCTATTACCCAGCCATCACCCCGCTTCAGCAGCGCCCCTATGTGAGCTTTATCCAACTACCACTGTCAGCGCCTACTAACGACCAACCAAGCACGTCGTCCCCACTATTCCTACTAGGCGGATGTGACGTCACATGATGATGTCAGCAAAGATTCGCCCAGGTTCGGACCGAGGCTGGTCAGAAGAAGCTCAAGACTTGGACTTTGCACTTTGTGTATTCTGTGAATGACTATGAACTGATCCATTGTTTTATACTATATTGATGTTTTCAATTGTCTGTAAAAGTACTTGTATTTCTAATGAAGAATGTATACATATACCGCATTTCTTCTATTTGCAGCCCCCCTTCTTTATGGGATCAAAATTCATTGCCATCCCCCTCCCCCACTTCGCCGAGCCTCCAGACTAAACATGAGAAAATAGATTTCACTTACTTTTATTTACATTTATGTACAGATGTGTACACAGTCTGATCTCCCAGAGTTGCCGGCAGTCGACGGAATCACAATGATCACGCAGTAATCCTTCCCTACTTTAGCTAATTACATATCTATGTGATAACCCACGAATTATATGAAAACCATTATTATCACCCTACCTGTAATTGTGTTTTTGTGGTACTTTTGTGGCTGTAACTATGTCCTAACTCCATTTCTAGCTCCCACCCTTCCCCATGTTTGATATGTTACCTTATGGCTTTGGCTGTTAATAGAAGAAATGTGATTTTTCTATGATTGACTGACTGATTTGCTTTTGCCTTAGACATAAATGCCCCTGTAGTGGAGTTGTGTGTGGATCACTGCGGTAAACCATTAGAGCACCACTAATTAAGAAATGAGGTGGTGGGAAAATGTGCGAGGCTGGTGTAAAGTATGGTTAGGTTATTGGTGCAAACTATCGTGCGCCGCTTCTTTCTGATGATAGAATAATCTTACACCATCGTGATCACAAATATAGTTCATTCTGAGCAAAATGATACATCTATGTGTGTATTCACACTTGGCATTAGCCATAACGTTGGAGTGCACATTGTGTAGCTCAGTTAAAGGTGCATAGTCCGATGGCATTTGAATTTGTTGCTTATATTTGAGAAAAATAGCTCAGGTTGACCATTATATCCTAATATTCATTAGTCCCGAGTAACTTTGATGAAAAATAGCTAGTTTTGGAGCAATTTGAGCTGAAAGAACTCAAAATAATTTTGACAAGCTTGCCAAAAGTCCTGTGGCTATGACCCAGATGGTCATCTCACGATGACCATGTGATGTGAGATGACCTACTAATCCTTGAACCTGACAGATCTGTAGGTAGGTATTTCTGTTTGGGTTGTGAACATTCTGGGAACGGATTGGTGCCATAGGCCCGTGGCACTAGGGTTTTTAAACAAAATATTATTTTGTAGAAAGGTTAATTTGATTTATATCAATCGAATTGACCAAGTAACATCGAATATCCAACATCACATATACATCGGTATATGATTGACATCGTCCCAAGGGCAGACATTTCAAAACATCAAACTATGCAATTTTAATCAACGAATGTTTAACAAATTATTTGAAATTACACAATGTTATTAATTATGTGTATAGAATTGACCAAAGCAGCATTGGATATCAAATATCACATATACATTAGTATATGACATCATCCCGATGCAGAAGGTCAAAACCATCAGACTGCAATTTTAATCCAAGAATGTAAAAAAAATGTAATTAAAAAAGTGTGGAATGAGCAGGGCCGCTCATTCGGGTTCATTGCTGGATGTGGCAGGCTACGAGGCTGACCTCGCCCCCCCCCCCCACTTCCGCTGGTGGGGGGGGGGTATGTTTGTGTATATCATATGTATCATGTATATACTAGTCTTATATAAAATGTATGTGTCGCGAGGGCATCTTATGATGCCCACGCAGTAAATACATTTGATATATGTACTTGTATATATGTCATATATACACAATGTATACACAAGGTATGTGTATATATATATATACCTTGTGTATACGTTGTGTATATATGACATATATATAAATATATTTATTTTTTGGTCCATATATATATATATAAGAAATGCAAATTCATTAGATAGCAATGCAGATTTCCAGGTTTAATGCTATGATGGCAGCAACTGTTCTGGTCATGCATTATCATTTGGACTGGATCCATCACAAATGCGCCGGGTTCTGGGCTTAATGCTATGACGGCAGCAGCCGTTCTGCAGCGTATGCATCGGCGGATGGCTCGGGATCGCAGAGCGTGCAGTTTGTCATAGGTGAGTGTTGAAACTGCTATAGTGCATGACCCCAGGCCGTCCTCCGACGCATTCGCTGTGGAACAGCGTATTGGCGATGGATCTCGTCCAAACGATAACACATAGGCATGACCAGAAAAGCTGCTGCAATCATAGCATTAAACCCACAAATCTTCTCAGGCACGGCTGATGTGCCCAGCATGGAACGGCCGCTGTATTAGGTAATATAAAATATCTGAACTTTCAAATGCACATATCTCACTCAAATTTTGGAATATTTTTAAAATTCAAAAAGAATATTGCTTCTGGTTCATTGGAGCTTCAAGTGAAATTATAATTTTAATGTTTGGACCCTTTTTGAAAATAAAGTGCATGTGTGAACAGGGCTATATATATATATATATATATATATATATATATATATATATACATATATGTGTGTATATATATATATATATATATATATATATATTAGTATTGGCCGATCAATATATATATATTTTTTTGGTCCATATATATATATTATTTTTGTTGGTGCATATATATGTATACATATATGGACTAACAAAAATATTTATATATTTATCGGCCAATACTAATATATATATAAATTTCAAAATTTAAATTACCCAATTGATTAATTACATTTATAGAATTGACCAGACATCATTGAATATCCAACATGGAGGGGACGGGCAACATCAACCTCATTTCCCCTTCCCCTGTATGGGCCTGCACAGTAGGCCTACTTGGTCGGGGGAGGCTAATGAGGTCACAAGATTGGCCTAATGGTTAATGGCCTCCCTACATAATTGGTGTTTCAACGTGAGTGTCCAATGGGGTGAGGCTATAGATTCACTGGTTTTCTATATATGCTGTCCCAAATCATTAGCTAATGCACCAGTATCTAAGTCGGATATATAAGATCAAATGTAGGTAGTTGTTTTATATTTGACAAAATTATATATCATCGGACCATGCAACTTTAAGCCTGACACGGACTACAGGGCTAACAATGGAGCACTGCAAAACTTCTCATGGTTCTTTCTTGGAAGTCGAAAATGTATCATCGAGCCCGAGTGTATGTTCGAACATGAATTGTTAATTTGGAGGAAAAAAAATCTTTCTTTTTGTGGCTACATTGGTTGATTAACCAAGGACAATTTCAATTGTGGAACTTGGTCTTTCTCATTCCACTGCTCCTTGCCCTCTCCTAGTAATGCTGAATGCCAGGCTAGATAGTGACAAGTATACATTTTTTAGTCATTGTTTTTTTTAAATTATCATTTTTTTCTATTGAGGCTGTATTTATACTGTCCATAGCATATAAGCCCGGGTACCCAGGCTTGTTTTCAATGCTGGCCAGTTATAGTGTTGGTGTTATCTTACCACACAGTAGCTGCTGATAAGGTATTTGATTGCCTGCATTTCAGTAGCAGATAGATAATTGGTTGGTATGATTAGTAGCCTATGTTAGTTTTTTTTTATTTCTTGGCATATATGTATTATTTTATTTTGTTCTACTCTTATTACTAGACTAGCCTACTCCTACTTACATATCATAGGCTTGTACGTAGCTGTGTGGTGTGTTATCTGGCTACTTTTGGCATGGTTACCTTCCATTGGGTGTCCCGCTGGTGGGCCGTGACATATCACATGCCCCTTTGCAGTGCAGCTTAGTGGGGGTTTCCTAGCCTTATTTTGCACAGATACTTTTTGTAAGTTTTTAGGTCAGGAATTTGTCGTTCCTTTACCGTCTGGGCATTCCACACCTTGGTAGCCATTTCCAGCATGCTTCTCTCATGAGCTTTTATTTGGCTTCTGGTCTGCTTTAGTAGTGGCGCATTATTTGCTCTAGTAGCCCTTTGTGGTTACATGGTGATTATTTAGTATCTGTAGATGTTTGAGCTTGTTTTGTGTTGGGGTTAGCTATTCTAGGTCGATCCGAAATAGGGAAAGACTGCTAGGTAGCTGTTGGCAGTTAAGTCTGTTCTTGGCTCATAGATGTTTGAGCTTGTTTTGTATTGGGTTTGGCTATCCAAGGTCAAACCGAAATAGGGAAGGACCGTTAGATAGCTAAAGGTGTTAGTTCTAAGTGTAGGTATTATTGGTTTTATTTCTGATCACCCTTGTAGTGGATGCGATTAGTATATTATTTTTTTGGTTTTTGTTTAACTACTACTTATAAAATAGCCTGCTCTACATTTATAGGCTTGTACATATTTTGTAGCAATCGTGGAATCGTGGGTTCGAGCCCTGGTCGAGTCAAACCAATGACTTAAAAATTGATACCTGTCGCTTCCTAGCCAGGCGCTCGGCATTATTAGGACAGGGCAAGGACTGGTGTGCTCAGTGTCAGGATAATGTGACTGAGTGGGATACCAGGTCATGGTGCCGGCGGCCTTGTTTCCCAGTGGGACAGCACTATAAAGTGTGCACTGTCCCAAGTCGGTACCCATCCTAATATGACCTTAGATGTTGCTAGGATGTAAAACAACAACAAACAAACAAACATAGTTTGTAGCTGTTCGTTATCTACTGAGGGTGGTCCAGATTACCCCCTTGGGGCAACCCAGTTTGTGGGCCGTGACCTATCACATGCCCCTCTGGGGTTTTGTCCCGGGGTGTTTTCAGGGTCTCCCTTTTTTACATATATATTGTTGTATGTTTTCAGATCGGGAGTCTCTGTTTTTGGTGGTTTGTTGTTGTTTGTTATCTACTGAGGGTGGTCCAGGTTTCTCCCTTCGGGCAGCCCCGTTTGTGGGCCATGACATATCACATGTCCATCTGGGGTTTTGGCCCTAGGGTGTCATCAACATCCTCCCTTTTTTACTGAGATATTTTTTGTATGTCTTTAGATCAGGGATCTGCCTTTCTTTTATTGATTGGGCGTTCCAAGCCTTAGCATGGGCCTTTATGCGGCTCCTTGTTTGTTATATTAGCGGTGCATTGTTTATTGGTTTGACTCGACCAGGGTTCGAATTCCACGACCTACCGAAATGAGAGGGAGACTCAACTCATTCAGCCATCCCATTTGGTGTAAATAAAGCGATGGTTGAGCTAAAAATGAGCAGTCAGAGCGGGAACGATCAGTAATGAGTTGATGTGGTGGCATTCTTTGTTGGTGCTTAGATAATTACAAGAAATGAACCAACTGTGCATCGAAGCTATTCCACGCTGCTAATACACATACGCTAACATAGATAAAAAGATTCACCACTATCCACTCCAAGGGGTGAATAACAAGCCCAGCCTAAATCCGAGCAAAAACTAATTCAGTATGAATCAACTGTAAACAAGCTATAGAGGACCTGGTTCCAGCATTCAGTGTATATTTATATTGGCATGCAGTGGAGGCACCTACAGAGAATGCTAAACAAAACAACTCTAGATGACGGCCACAAAATGCCCTGGATTCAACTTTTAAAGTACATTAATCTACATGATTTCTTCAATTATTCACCCCCAAAATAGCAGGCTACAATAGATGTGTCATGTCGTATCGTGATGAGATTGTAAAATCTTATGGTTATTTTCATAACCCAGCCTTCCCAAAATTGTCCTAATGCGTTATTTAGCAGCCCTGTCACGGACTGATGTGGGAGGAACTAACTGTAACGTTCTGCAACAAGTCCAGAAGCATGGCATTTTAGTTCAAATCTGGATTATCTTTGTGTGTGTCCATTAATTGAGTAAGCAGGGGAAATTTCAATCGCGGGCAATGGGTCTTCCTGATTACATTGCTTCTTGGCAAGTGGCAGGCTATCTAGCAACAAGTATCAATTTTTAAGTCATCTAATTTTGGCTCCACCAGGGTTCCAACCCGTAGGATTGATTCATTGTGGTAATTGTATTCATAAAGAAGCACTTACATAGCAAGCAGCGCCTAACAGTTGAAGGGTTTGCGGACCCGGTGTGGCGGTTTCAGCGTGTTCCCGTGCTCAGCCGTGTCCCGTTGCTTCTACGCATGCGCGGATTTCGCATCAACTCGGATCACCCGAGACACTTATTGGCGCATGCGCACATCCTACAAACTCGGGTCGAATAATCGAATACGCTTCTCCGCGCTCGGGTGGACAATTTTTTTTTTTTTTTAATAACCGATAAAAAATACAGCAAAATAGGATTTAAAGTATTTTATGATGGCCTAGTTTACCTATATTTCCATTTAATTAATCTAAGTTATTCTTTTTTTTCACACGGCACATGTATTTGTCGACTCCACTCGCCATGTTCTATTTGAAATTCTGACGACTGGGATGACCCGAGTCGCCCGGGTAGTGTTAATCGATTACGGCCATGTTTATTACATTCTGACGCATGCGCAGAAGCGAGGTACACGTCTGAGCACGGGAACACGCTGAAACCGCCACACCGGAACGGGACCCTCGTGCCGGCCAACAAGGCCGTGGCGGGCCGCTGCCGGGCGGCCCCTCCCCCCTCCCCTCACCCCGCCTGCTGGCCGCCCCAGGTTGGTCACCCTGACTGTGCTCGCTCTCCACAGGACAAGTACATCCTGACCTCCATGGCCATCCTGTGCACCGTGTGCGTCTGGCACTCCGTCGTGCCGCTGCTCGATTACGACATGCGGCTCGCCACCATCTCCGACAAATGCGCCCTCGCCATCATGGGCTCCTTCTACTTCCTCTTCCACGTCATCTTCTTCCTCTATATATACTTTGTGGTAAGCATTGCGATTTAAATAAACTAAATGTGTTGTTGTTGTACATTAGACTATGATTAGTTGATTAAGCGAGGGACATTTCAATCGCGGACAATTGGTCTTCCTCATTCCACTGCTTCTTGCCCTACCCTAGTAATACCAAATACCAGGCTACGTGGCGACAATTATCATATACATTTTTTTACTCGGGCAACCAAAACGGGAGGTGGGTGCTCAACTCATTTGGCCACCCGGTCATTTCATTCCATCAACAAGGTTGGGGAAACACCTGGAATGAGAGTGTTGGTACATTCGGTTCCGTTGATGTAATCCAGTATGGGATAAATCCAAGCATCAATTCCGTAGGTGTAATTCAGTATGGCATAACTCCAAGCATATATATCCAGTTTGTATGGGGGCAGGTGGGGTGATGTGAGAGTATAGAGGCCGTTCCTAATGACCCCCCCCCTCCCTTCCACCCACCCCTCCCTTAAAAATCCTTCTGTTTTAATGTAAATTCAATCTTTAATTACTCTTAAATGAAACACCAAATATGACTGATAGTCATTTAATTGGTGCAAAATATTTGGTGATAAATAGATATACTAATTCTTATGTAGGCAGAGACACATATTACGATAACCCATTTCCTATCCTCCCCAGCCCCTCCCCCACTTCCTGCGCTCTCCCAACTTCGGTCAGCACATGCTCAGATGTCTGGTCAGAGTCATCTGCACCCACCTCCACCCACCCACCCCTACCCCCTGGTAACCGCACCCCCTGGGCCCGTATGCATGGAGCAGTGTTAGCGGCATGTGGTGTTATCGCTCTAACACAGGGTAGCTAACACCGGTTATCGGCGGTGTCGAGAACTATGTCAAGCCGTATGCATGGGCCCTTAAACGGTGAGTGTTAGCTAAACATGAATGTATTTATAGATTTGGGAAATCCTTCGATTTGACAATATGAATAACGCCACCAATGCAGCGGCAGCGTTAATATCGCTTCGTTTTTAGGGTTAATTTGATTAAATTTCACTTATTGCGTATGTAATATTTATATTTTCGAATCGACGAACGTAAAGTAAACAAATCGCCGCCACCGCCAGTATGGAAAGCGATGTCGATGCGGCGGCTGTGGCGATTTGTTTACTTTACGTTCGTCGATTCGAAAATATAAATATTAATATCGCCGCCGTTACGGCGGCAGCGTTAATATTGCTTCGAATTTAGGGTTAAATTGATAAAATTTCACTTATTGCGTATTTAATTCTGTTAAATATGATAGCATTGAATAGATTTGGGCTTTATCCTGACACTAACCTAACACTAACACTGCTGTAAACCTGCTATGAGCAGAGTTAGAATTTCTGAGTTTAAACGCGTGGTGTTAGGCCTAACACTGCTCCATGCATACCAACTTTTCGGCGCTAAACCAGAAATCCCGCTCTAAACGCGGTTTGGCTCGCTAACACCGCTCCATGCATACGGGCCCTGGTGACCGCCCCACCCCCCCCACCACTAACCCTGTATCCAGTGACACTGGGACCTGTGTGCAAGGGGGGGGGGTTGGCTCTATGGGGTGTATCTCTGATGAGCCGGTGCAGGGGCTTGTGTATGGTAGGAAGGTTAGAACTAGAAGCTGGTGTCAGTGTGGGGGTGGGGGTGGGGCAGGGGGTGGGGGTAGGGTTTGGGGGGTGGGGGGGTGGTTATGTAGTCAACTGCCTTGGCTTCTGATTCAGTGTTGTTTCTACACTTGCCCACAACTTCAGAAATATCAATGTTTGCTTTTGCATACTCCTACTCTACCACATCCCAACCCCCAACCCCCCACCCCCACACTTACACAGCAGAAAGGTCATCCACACCAAAAAGCTTCTCTATAAGGGGTGGATACACATATACATATATAAATAAATACTATAATATGGCCCCCTGGTCATACCTCCCGCACCCGAGCAGATGCCCCCCCCCCCACCTCCTCCCCCTCCACACACACACAGTGGACCGTATGAGGAGCACTGGTGACCAACTGAGGAGGGCCCTGCTGCTTGCAAATGGGTGAGTTTGGTAACCATGGTTACTAATTATGACAGTGTTTGAGTGACCAAAGTTAGCACAGAAAGAGGGAGTTAGTGAAGAACACACATGTAGGAAGTGGCACCAAGTCATGGTACATATTATTGTTTAGCAGGGAAGCAGCGGCCGACCTAAGCGCGGCCAATTAATCGGCAGGTGTGGGTGGGTAAAAAGAGGTAGGTGTAGTAGTTGTCAGTCAGAGGCACTGTTGCGGACTGACGTTTGGATTGGCAGCCTGGAGGGCTGCGGATGGTAGTGTGATGGGATTGGTAGCTGGGTATTGGCTTTATATTGGCTGGGAGGAATTGAGTGGAGTATCAGGCTGGGAGCCTGGCATGCTGGTGCTCACCCCCCTCCCTGTCACACACACCCCCAATACGGGTGGGGGGCAGCGGGCAGGATGGAGGGGCAGCGGAGAGGGGGGAATGAGCACAACTGCTCATTCCAGACTATTGCTCACGGGCACAGAAGAGAGGGAGGCTGAGGTGAGAAAACATGGCATTTATTCGGGCGTCGCCCCTCGGCAGCAAGTCATGGTACATGTTATTGTTTAGCAGGGAAGCCGCAGCTGACCTAAGGTCATGTAAGGTGATGACATATGGGCATGAGATTGTAAGTGCAACATATGGATCAGGGTGGTACAACAATGATGAACAACAAGGTAATAAGCAGAAATGAATTTGTACAATTGGCTATTATTAATGATGTGGTTAATTAACTCTGTTAATTGAGTTCTAGTTTAATTTTAACACTTAATTTACTAGATCATTTGATTGGCTTGGCAATTAATCGGCCAAGCCATGAGGATGATGTTGTATTGCTCTGATTAGTGCTTTGTTGATATTGTGTGAATCTTTTGTGTTGATGTAGCGTGTGTGTGTGTTGGAAGCCCATCCACCGAATCTCTGGACCTCCAGTTTGGTGCTGCTGGATGCGAATGCGACCATGGCGGCTGTTTTGTGGATGGCGTGGAGTATGTGGACCCCTGTGGCCAGCTGGGCCATTCGCCATTGTCTAGCCATGTATGGTATGGCCATTGTCGCTCCGTCGTCCGGGAAGACGAGGAGGGGCTGCCGATTATGTGTTGTGGGCGTCTCCTGGATCATGAGGCGGTAGGCGGTGACTGGGCAAAAATGGGGTTCGTGCGTGGGGGCCATGCACCTGTCACATGACTGGTGGTTCGCCTGCATATTTTTCACCCACTTCTGATGTATGTGTAGTGTGTCTTGAATTATGTGCACATCGCCCCTGGTGGTGTGCCTGGTGGGGTCGAAGGTGGCTGCAGATCGTGGGACAACCTCTGACTGCCTGGCGCCGGTGAAGAACATAATGATGACCGCCGTGGCCACCACCCGTCCTTCCTGGGTGTGCTGTAGGTGGCACACTGCATTCTTTATTACTGCTATCGGTACATCCGTAGCTGGGCGCAGTATGTGGGACTTGGACCTCCTCATCGCGTCCAGGGCCAGTCGTACCGAGATGTAGTCAAGTGGCTGTGTGCTTGCTTCCGCCATCTTGAAGTACAGTAGGAGTTGGGATGCGGAGTTGGCGATTGAGGATGGGCACTCTCGGGTGGCTAGCTCCTCAAGCCAGCAGCGTACCTCCAGTGGTGTGGGCGCCAGTGGTCGCACCATGTATCTTCCTTAGTGGCGCATGTAGGCCGCAACTGTGGTCCGCAGGTTGGCCCACATGCCCTGTGCCCGCGCCTCGTGTTGTCTCGCCTTCGCTGCTTGTGTGAGGTGCTGTATGCTGGGTCTGGAGGGGAGAAGTGGTGGAAGCTGTTGGTAAACATGTACACTTGGTGCTACAGTCTTACTGCAGTACTGCGGTATGTTTCGTTAATGTGTGCCCTGCTTAGGGCATCGGCGAGGTTGTCAACCCCGTGGATGTGCTTGTAAGTGATGCGTATATTATGAACTGCCTGAAACATCCGGGCAGCCCAAGCAATCTGTAGCAGCCATGGGTTGTGGCCCTTTCCTGTGGTGAGGAGCTGGACGGCTGCCATGTTGTCGCAGTTGACAGCAATGTGACTTCCAGCGTCGTTGTCGGTAGTTAGTGTGTGGCGGGCGATGAGGACATTGGCCGCCTCCAGCTGTGTTATGCTGTCGGGGTGGCCGTCATCCTCGTGCTTGTGTGTCGTCCGTGCCACCAATTCCTCCCATGCATACATCGATGACGATCTCCCTTTGTGGGGCGTTGGGTGGTACGAGCGATGTCCCGTTCCATGTGTGTGTGAACTCGGGAAACCAGGCTAGGTCTCTTCTCATGTCATCGGTTACTGGGGTGCGATTGGTATCCATGTCTCGTAGTGCCAGGCTAGCGCATCCCTCTCTACCAAATCGAACATGTTCTGGGACCACTCGCGCATGGCTGGCCATGGCTACCGCGCGCAATCATCCATAATGCACATTAGATGATCAAACATATGTGGAAAGTCACGTTTATGCGGTTTATGCGGTGATCGGAGAGTAAGGTCATGAATGCATGCATGTACTCGCGCTCGGTCATGGAGCTCCTTGCTGCCAGCTTCTGGGCAACCGAGTCGCAGCCATGACTTTTCAGGTACATGTACGGCTTGGAGGTAGGATTAGTTATGAACATGTCATATAAATATTGCCTTCCTACCTTCCATGGGCCTTTACTGTGCCCGGTATCTGTCCATGTCATCATCCAGCTTGTCCACCTGTTGTTCACTGTCCTTGTTTCCACCGTCAGTTATCGCTGTTGCTTGATCGGTGGCGTGAGCTGTTTTGGCGGGACAGGAGGGGGACCATGTGGCCTGTGTTGTCGGATCGCCTCCTGTCCGGTGATCGCGCCGTCTCTCAGGAGTGTGAATGGAGCCGGAGATGGTCATCATTGAAGTTTCGGTCGTCCCGTCTGCGTGCTCACAGTGTGGGCAATCTGTATCTAACCACACTGCGATGGTGACCGGGGCTGCCGGCATCGTGGTGTCTGGGAGTGGCGCCAGGCAGCGCGTGAGGCTAACAGGCGCTCCCGTCGTCTTTGGCTCGGTGATCGGTGGCGTGCGCCCCGTGGGGAGAGTGACCTCTCTTCCTGCGGATGGTAGTGTGATGGGATTGGTAGCTGGGTATCGGCTTGATATTGGTTGGGAGGAGTTGAGTGGAGTGTCAGGCTGTGAGCCTGGCATGCTGGTGCTCACACCGCTCCCTGTCACCACCCCCCCCCCCAACCGCAGCCCCACCCCTCCCCCCGCTCCCCGCCCGCCACCGGCGGTGGGAAAGGGGGGGACAGCGGAGAGGGGGGGGCATGAATCAGCCATTGTGCACGTGTCGCCGTCTCCTTGCTTCGTCGATCGCCGGAGAATTTAGTGTTGTCCCGGCGGACTGGCGTGCATATCGCCGGCTCCTTGCTTCGTTGATCGCCGGAGAAATTTGACGTCGTGCCGGTGCGCGTGTTGCCGGCTCCCGGCTTCGTCAATCGTCGGAGAAATTAGTGTTTTCCTGGTCGACGGCATCTGCTACAGTGATTCCCATGATTAAGGCTTGATAACGTCTCCTGGCGCGCGTGTCGCCGGCTCCTTGCTTCGTCGATCGCCGGAGAATTTTAACGTCCTGCCGGCGAACCGGCGCGTGTGTTGCCGGTTCCCTGCTACGTCGATCGCCGGAGAATTTAGTGTTGTCCCAGCAGGCTGGCGCGCGTATCGCCGGCTCCTTGCTTCGTCGATCGCTGGAGAAATTTAATATCGTGCCGGCGAGCCTGTTGCCAACTCCCGGCTTTGTCAATCGTCGGAGAACTTAGTGTTTTCCTGGTCGACGGCATCTGCTACAGTGATTCCCATGCTTAAGGCTTGATAACGTCTCCTGGCGCGCGTGTCGCCGGCTCCTTGCTTCGTCGATCGCCGGAGAATTTTAACGTCCTGCCGGCGAACCGGCGCCTGTGTTGCCAGTTCCCTGCTACGTCGATCGCCGGAGAATTTAGTGTTGTCCCAGCAGGCTGGCGCGCGTATCGCCGGCTCCTTGCTTCGTCGATTGCTGGAGAAATTTAATATCGTGCCGGCGAGCCTGTTGCCAACTCCCGGCTTTGTCAATCGTCGGAGAACTTAGTGTTTTCCTGGTCGACGGCATCTGCTACAGTGATTCCCATGCTTAAGGCTTGATAACGTCTCCTGGCGCGTGTGTCGCCGGCTCCTTGCTTCATCGATCGCCGGAGAATTTTCAACGTCGTGCTGGCGAACCGGCGTGTGTGTTGCCGGCTCCTTGCTACGTCAATCGCCATAGAATTTAGTGTTGTCCTGACGGGCTGGCGCGCGTATCACCGGCTCCTTGCTTCATCGATCGCTAGAGAAATTTAGCGTTGTGCCGGCGAGCGTGTTGCCGGCTCCCGGCTTAGTCAATCGTCGGAGAAATTAGTGTTTTCATGCTTAGGCTTGATAACATCTCCTGGCTCCTCCGGTCGGGCCAGCTGCAGTGAATCCAAATTTAAGGCTGGTTATTGTCTCCTGGCTCCCCCGGTCGTAATGACCAAACCCCGTCACTGCGCCTCCTTATATAGCAAAAAGTCTTCCCGAAAAGGGGCGCATCGGCAGTTCGAGTGTACTGCGTAATACGTCATCAAGTCCTGTTTACCCGATCGGCGACCCAATTTAGAAAAGACCCCCTAGTCTGCGTTTGAGTTTGTTACATAGTTCTAAAGAATTCCGCTAGTCAGCGACACAATAGATGTCCTTAGTACTGGCACGCCTTGGTCTGTATTCGCGATCCTGATTACCTGCAATGCCAAAGCATTACGCACAATTCGGTCAAGGGTCAGGCGTGTGCCCTGACAGGCCTGGGCAGCACCCCTCCAGAGCCCGTGGAGGGTGAAGTCTTTGTCCAGGCCAAACGCCATGAAGGACGAGACCTTTAGTGCATGCTTCAGAGTCGGAAGGGTCAGTGGAAGACCCGACGGGAGCAGGAAGGCAGGTGAGTCACCATGAGGCTTAACGTTACAAGCATAACTGGACCAAGCCTGCACCGGACAGCAGACAGAGCCTGGCAACGCAGGGAGCCTGAAGACCACGGGTGGAGCAGAGGTGGGCCTGGTCTTAGTCGACCGTAGAGTCATGATGAGTGAAGTGGCTTCTACTTCTAGTTTGACATCTTTATATCAAATCACATGTGGATGTACATGTGACCCGTCAGAGGCAGGCGCTGGTTGCATTGTCTTACAAGTGTAAAATAGCCGACGAGCAGTGCGGCCACAAGAACGGTGGGGACAGGTGTCAGGTGGCACAGGTAGACAATGATAGTCTTCAGATATTTTGGGGAAATCGGTGCGGCTCTTTGAGTGACATGGTTAGAGGATTTAAAGATGCCATGCTTGAAGGTTTTAACCTCCTGGGACTCGAAAGCACTGCCATCACCCTGTCCACCTGACACCCACATTTTAACAGAGCTGAAGTAATTCATGACCGCTCCAGGCGATTTGAGCCGGTCATTTAACAATAGCAGGAAGGAGAGAAGATCATACACTGACAGAGTGATAGCATTCACCTTGTGTTGTGCGAAAAACTCTAGGTAGAGCTTTACGTGCCCAACCTTGTTCATCCAAGCCCGTGGGGCTAAGGCACTCGTGTACGTGTCTAGTAGGCACTGATGGTGAGTCAGCGAGTATCCTGGAAGATAGAGCCAACAATTTGACTATCTTCCAGTAATTACAACCTACATTGCAACACATTAAGACTCACTTCTACCAAAATTTCTTTCAGATTACGCCCAGAACAGATCTCAGATGCTTTTTCCTTTGCTGTCTCAGAGTGAGGCACCCTGCTCAGCACATCCGCTAGAACTAAATCTGTACCTGGCTTATGCAATATCTCTAGTTCAAAATTTAGGTCGGCAGCAATGAGTCAAAGCTTTCCCTCTTCCTGATTCCAATACCTCTTGCGCCACTAAGTTATCAGTATTTACTTTAACTAGGTATTCATGCGGCACGCTAGGGAGGAAAACCATAACGGCATGAACAAGATTAAGTGCTTCCAGCTGAGTTATGGAGAGCCCTGAAGACTGTAGGTTAGGCTTATACACCGGTGTATGAAATGCTAATTTCGAGAAAGTCCCACCGGCCTTAAGCATTGAGTCACACTCTATCACCCACTCCTCCCTTGGCGCAGTTGGAATGAGTTGCCTACCATTATAACTCTGAGCAAAATTTTGAAACTATTCAAGATCCTGAAGTAGGTCTTGATTAAAAGGGTGTTGGCTCAAATAGGGTGACACCCTCAACGCTTCCAGTACCCTATTCGAAAACCTGACCGCCCAATTAATACATTTGGACAAATGCTGCAGCTTCCCGGCTAGACTCTGTAGATGTTTCTTGGAGCATGTATGCTTTTCCTTCCAGTTGAGACATTCTTCTAGTCCATGCATGCATATATACATACATACATACATTATACATGATACATGCACACATACGTACATGCATACATACATATACATACATACATGCATACATCTACATGCATACACACATATGTAAAGACAGTGTTGGTTGCTGGCTTCACACTAGGTGTTGCTGAGTGTGTGTGTGGGGGAGGGCATATGTGTGTGGCGGATGGGTTGGTTGGTAGACAAATGTAACCGTCTGACCATAGTGCAGTAAAAGACGCTTAATTAAACTCATGAGAAAATAGAAGTGCATTCTTCATGAAAACACCATTTAAAAGCCATCGTAATATATATATATATCTTTTTATTATCCTGGCTTTGAATCTACAAGTATCCTGTAGTAATAATTAAATAGCTGTGTGAATGGTGCACAGAACAGTTTCAGCCACTGAACACATAAGGAGTTAGGCTGAGACGACCGGTGTAACAGGAAATCGCAAACCACTGGAAATTGCGCACCCCGGGGTTTGCGATTTCCTAGGAAATCACAAACCCCCCTGGAAATCGCAAACCCCCCATCCTTTGTAGCATTTTGTAATATTCAACTAACACGCTAGTAAATAATGGGTCATTGAGATATTTGGTGCATGTACAATAAGAATTTGGAATATTAAAATGTTTCTATTTACTTTAGGCAGTGACTGAAGTTGGAACTAAAGAGGCCATTTTGCTAACAACATTGTTTACCTTGCCGATCATGAAACTGAGTGATAATACCAGGATATTGCTGCACCTCTTTACCTAGCCTGGTCCCCTGGACTTTGTTTCAAGAGGTCGCCACTTAGTGGAAAACATTGGTAGCGGAACCCAACTACTCTTTACCTGGCCTTTAGAATCGCCACAATGGCGACATCTGTGAATAAAGGCCCTTTTCAGCACATGTGCGGTCTGAATTACGAACTGGACTATTGCAAATATGTTTTCATTAGGATAAAGACTGCCAAACATGGGGTTGTGATTTCCAGGAGGGATATGTGATTTCCTAGGAAATGGCAAACCCCCCCATGCCCATATATGGCATGGAGGTTTGCGATTTTTTAGGAAATCAAAAGTGGGGGTTTGCGATTTACAGAGTTTGCAATTTTCTGCTACACCAGCTCAGTGTTGGCTACGAATGACTGGTTGACAACTGCCACGTCACTATCAAACAACACCCTTTGTCGACTTGTGTTTCAAGGACAACCATTTAATGCCTACATGTACATCTAGATTGACCTTCCTCTCCATGACTACTCCCTCGAGTACTATATAGAGCGGTTGGCACCTTAAACTATATAGCGCAGGCTGCTCCTATTCTAATTGTACAGAGGGGCGTGTGCTGTAACACAATACAGCACAGCTTACCAATGCATGTAACCAACTACGATTGTTCAACGGCTGGAAGACCACTAACAAATTATATATTCAGATGAATGAACATATTTACCACAAAAGAGGGGGGTCCATAACTGGGGACCTCCGCGCAGTGCTCCAGTAACTCACATACACCCCTGCCTTCATTGCAGGCCCTCAAGAAGCGGTGGACATACAACGAAAAGGACCGAGAACACAAGGTGAGGGACAGTGTGATCACTGCTAAGTTAATGCTAAGATTAGTCTAAATGTCACTAGCATTTGTCAAGAAGAGGACATGTTAACTCACGGAATCTGCTGATTGGCCGAGCCGGGTCATGGCACTCAGGTGACTAGGCACGTGATCGACATGTTTGGCCCCGTATTGTTCATCAGCGACATTATAATCCTCTGTAGGCTGCCTCAACTCGTTATCGCCTTTTTTCTTTCAATAAGCTATATATATTTATACATATATATATATATATAAATATTGGTCAATCTCTGAAACTGGGCACCACATATTTGGTTTCCATGTTACGATGTGATAATCAATTCTTTCTTTTTTTGGTTCTTACTTCATCTTCCGAACACAGGAAGTTAAGCTTCCGAGGAGACAGGACAAGCTTATGCATGTCCGGAAGTAGCCTCAGTATGCAACTCAGCAGTGGAGGAAGCAACAGCAAGTTGAGGAGGAACATTGTAAAGGTAAGTTTTTTTACTAAAAAGAGGCAGATTTTACAAATTATTGGTACAATAATGACAGACTGTCCGTGCTTATACTTTGCTGAAAGTTTCTCTGCGAACTTATACGATTCTAACGCTGTCGTTACAGATCGTACTGACTGCTAGTGTGCGTGCCCTGAGCCCACACTCGGCCGCACATGAAAGCCCAATCTAACCGAGGTGAGTAAGCGGTGTGGTCGCTATATTGAAGCACAAGACCGGTGCTGTGACGAAAATTAATGGCACAAATGATGTCTATGGATGAACCCACACCTCAATTGTCAAGCGCTCAAGGGTTGGGTGAAATTCTGAGGCTTTGGAATCGCGCACAAAAGCAAAAAGAAAGAAAATGGCTGTGGGCGATGTGAAGCCAAAATGTCATGGGAAAGTGACAGATGTAGGTCAAGCAAGTCAAACACATGCGGCACAGTTCAGGGCTCAAGTTTTGGAGATGGATGAATGTAAAAAGATGTACCAAGAAATGTTAGAGATGAGAGAGGAATCAAAGACGGAAAAGTCGAAGTAGTGCGCCTGAAAGACGAGGCAAAGTTATGGAGAGATAACCAAGATGGAGACAAGGAGTCGGATGTGGGTCATTGCAGTGATGCACGAGAGGAGACGTATGTAGGTCAGCAAGGCGGCGTGTGTCAGGACATTTGGGATTATGATGACGAGGAAGACATACACCAGGAGGATATTTACAGTGACGATGAAGACGACAGTGATTTTAAGTCGATAACTTCTTTGAACATGGTGGACCAATTAGGGGCTTTGAAGGAGAATTTGGAGAAAAAGTCATCAAAGCAGGACGCTAAAGTAGAACTAGCTATTCAGGCCACCAGAACAACGAAACAAGTCACGGCATCGCCGTTCAGCAGGTTTAAAGCACCAGCAAAACCAAAGCCGTTAGAAACAACGACCGTTTCAAAAGAAGAACAAAGCGATGGGTCAACAAGTAACACCACAACAAATTCAAAAAGAATGGAGTTCAAACTGGATACGGGACTCCTTGAGGGAGCTCTTTTGACTAGGCTGCAGGAAGAATACAAGATTGCCAGGAAGCCAGTGGCAGCTCGCATTACAATAAGCAAGAGTATGGCTGGGATTATCCACCACTACTATGAAGGCGGTGTCAGTATACAGGCTTACCGGATGTCCCAGGGGTCAGAGTTCAGGCCATAAATGAGGAGATCAGATTCGCTGAGGGTCGAAGAGACAGCGAAAGTTTGCTGCTTACTGCGACAAAAGGAGTTGTGGGAGCACTAACAGCTATTGCTCCGGTAATGGATATAATCATACAACGAGGATCCGCAGATCCTGAACTTAATGATCATGCACTGCATATGCTCAACGCGATACGTATGTTAGTTAACATGCATGGTCAGATGCGCGTCGACAGAAAGCAAAGTGTGAAAAAGGTTGTGCATTCCCACCTCAGGAAGGAACTCATAAAACAGAAACGAGACATTTATGGAGATGGAGAACCGAAGGAGTACCTTCTCAGTGACAATCTGGGTGAACGTAACAAACAACTCATGAAGTCGGTCCCAGCTTGAGACAACTGTATGCATGCAAATACGGGATATAAAGGAAAGAGGCGTCATGACTTCTTCAACCAAAGCTGTGGAAACCATAGCTTCCCATACAACAAGTTCAGAGGAACTGGACGAGCAAGGGGATTTCGTGGCAGGGAAACTTCCACATGGGGATCTAGGCAAGCACTGCCAGAGAAGCGCTGTGGCAGATCAACTGAGAACTATGCCCAGTACGGGAACACCCCAAGTGCGAGCAAGGGGCGTGGCCTGGGAAACCCCAGCACAGGAGGGTGTTTTCAGAAGTGAGCCATCCTATCCAGGTGGGTGACTCATCGACTTTGAAGCCTGGTAAGGAGCACTTGTTAAATGATCAAAGATTTATTTCAGGCAATATTGTAAACTATATACATAACTGGACATATCTGACATCAGATAATTGGATACTAAATTGTGTAAAAGGACTTATAATAAAATGTATGGAGCCTCCAGTACAGGAGAGGGAGACATTCCCCTTTAGGATGGATAAACAAGCAAAAGAATTTGTGACAAATGAGGTAAAATTATTAATTGAAAAGGAAGTGTTAAAAGAAGTGGAGGAGGACCCTGAACAATGGGTGTCAAACATATTTCTTAGGCTTAAGCCTAACGGTAAATTTAGAATGATCCTTGATCTAACAGAGCTGAATGTATAGTATAAGCACTTCAAAATGTTTAATTTAAAAACAGCGCTAGATCTTCTAGAACCAGACATGTGTATGGCGAGTGCTGACCTCACAGATGCTTACTACTCAGTCCCAATTGATAAAAACCAAAGAAAATTCTTTAGGTTCCGACTAGGGAATAAACTACTAGAGTACCAGGTGTTGCATAATGGACTATCACCAGGGCCCCATATCTTTACAAAATTGTTAAAACACATCTATGCAGAATGGGGAGAGAACAGACATGTGGGTTTCCCATATCTAAATGATAGTTCTGTCATAGGAAAAAACTAGAGAAAAATGTCAGAAAGCCATTGAGGAACTCACTAGAACATTCACCAATTTAGGATTCAAAGTGAATAGAGAAAAATCGGTTTTGACGCCTGTGCAATGTCTAATATTCTTAGGATTTTATATTGACTCTATAGATATGTGGGTATCATTAACAGATGAGAAAAAATGCAAAGTTTGATCAGTTATAGATGAGGTAGAAAATGCACCCCAGAATAATCTGACCATACGCCAAGTGGCGGGACTAATAGGATTGATGGTATCATATGCACCAGCAGTTGAGTATGCAGGAATCCATTTTAAGACGTTAGAAAGAGATAAAATTAAGGCGTTGAAAAGAAGTACAGGGAATTTTGAAAGTAAGATGTGGATCTCAGAGGGAGGTTATAAAGACATAGAATGGTGGAGAAAAGAATTAAATAACCAGTGGGTAATCAGGAGAGCAGAACCAGACTTGGAATTGTTTACAGATGCTTCGCACCAGGGGTGGGGAGTGCACATGGATGAGCAAACAGAGGGAAGATGCCACCCGAATGAATTAACACACATTAATACGTTTGAACTGAGAGCTATAGCCTTTGGCATAAAAGCCTATGTAAAAGAAGAAATATTCACGTTAGAATCAAAACAGATAGTACCACAGCGCTGTCATATGGCTCATTCTCAGAAACTGTGTACGACTTGAGGTAGTCTACTTGAAATGCATATTTCAAAGAAACCCATTAATGGAGTGTCAGTATTTAAATTTCATCATTTAGCCCAATAATGTGGGAGATATTTTAGATCAAAAGTAAATGTTAATATTGTGTATTATGTATCTTATTGGGATGGATGTAGCTAAATAAGTAGATAATTAGATTACTAATTTGTGACATTGTCAACAGCATTGAAAATAAAGTGTCACAAACTTAATGAAAACCTCTGAACAACACCACATTTCACTTCAAATGGTCATATACAATGTCTTCATTAAGTTGAAGACATTTATTTCTAAAAAGAAATTGAAAAATTATGAAATAGTTAACCTTTTCTGGAGTCATTAACATCGTAACATTTCGTTTCCACTTGCAACTACTATGAAACTCTGTATCAAACACTGAGTACAGATACAGTCCAGGAACTATTTTCACCATTTGACACTCTATGCAAAGACCCAGTTATTGAATAGTAAAAGATAAATCCTGAAATTGCCCCTAAACATTGAAATTTGAGCTGAACATTTGTGTAAAATTGTTGATTCCACTTGGACTGTTACCATGCTAATATTTTTCTGCTTTTCTCTTTAATCATCACAAATAAGACAAAACCATAGCAATGAGGTTTCAAATTATTATTACTACTGTTTATAAACCAAGTGGCATGTGAAATGTCCTAAAAATGTCAAGCTTTGTGTGGAAAATATTTGATTTTGGAGTCAGATTGGTTTCCATGCTATACTGCTATTTACTGGGTGTAAGCATCATTTGACCTACTTAAAAATGTCAGAATATGTTTATTTTCAATTATTCAGATGCAAAGAGACATACACATTGAGGAAACTTGTTTATAGGACTTTGGCAGCATTTTGATTTTGTGGTACTGATGTCACACTATTGGTACACAACTTCTGAGAACGACCCATATGACTTTGACAGCATTTTGATTTTGTGGTACTAATGTCACAGTATTGGTACACAAATTCTAAGAACGACCGATATGTCAAAAGCATGGGGGGCACAAATTCAGAAGACTGCCTGAGGGAGGCACTGACAACTTGGGAATGGGCTGAAGAAAATGGGAATTGGCTAACAATTACTCATATCCCTGGAGTAGATAATGTGCTGCCGGATCTTAGATCAAGAAAATTTAAGGACCATCTCGAATGGGAATTAAATCGAAAGATTTTCGAAGCTATCTGTGACCAGTGGGGAGCACCAGAGGTGGACATGTTTGCATCACATTTAAATAGGAAAATAGACAAATATGTGAGCTGGGAACCAGAGCCAGATAATTGGAGGACAGACGTTTTCTCACTGAGCTGGTCAAATATGTATGTTTATTGTTTCCCACCTTTCAGCTTCATCCCCAGGGTGATACGGAATATCCAAAGGGATGGGGTGAACGTGATAGTGGTGGCTCCTCACTGGGCCACACAACTGTGGCATCCGTTGCTACATGGAGAAGCCAGGGACAGAATTGAGTTCCAAAAAGGGGAGCAGAACCTCTATGGAGTCAGCAACCAGAAAAACAAACCAGCGTTGCTAGGTCTTACAAAGTCAAGGTTAATGGCGTACCACTTCTAGGTCGAACGTTGATAGAAAGTCATTACATTATTTTGGTCATACATGGAGATTGTCAACAAGAAATAACTAAAGAACTGATATAAATAGATGGGCCCTTTGGGCCATAGAAAATAATGTTGGCGTTATGAACCCTCCCCCCCCCCCTTGTTGGCGGGAATAATTAAGTCTTTGAGAACTTATTTTGAGAGTGGGGTAGGATATGGGACAATTAATGCAGCCAGATGTGCACTGGGCTTGATCTTGCCCAGAAGGATAGATGGAACTACAGTAGGTGAACACTACATAGTGAGGTGGTTCTGCAAACATTGCCATGGGCAGCGACCACCGCAACCTAGATATGATAGTTTTTGGAAAGTGCAGGTTGTCCTAAATTGGATAGAAAAACTAGGATGCAATGCTGCAATGAGTTTTAAACTATTGTCTTATAAGGTAACACTGTTATTATTACTGGTGTCCTCTCAGAGGGGACAAACTATCCTCAACCTATCTACTGATAGGATGAGGTTAGACGAGGATTCAATTGTATTCAAAATGAAGTGTCTGTTAAAGCATACATACCCAGCTGGGGAAACCGCTGGATGCCATAAGGTTTTATGAATATAAATAAAATCACAAATTGTGTGTGGTAAGAGCTTTGAAAAGGTATTTGAAAAGAACGGTGAAAGTAAGGAAGTACTCTACCTAGTTGACCTATATCGAGAGCCACTTTGGCAAGATGGACCTTGAGTGTGCTAGAACTCTCTGGAATTGATACATCAAAATACAAAGGACACAGCACACAAGGGGCTTCAACGTCCTCAGCTAAAGCTCTGGGAGCTAGCTGAAATGCCATAATGAGGAACACGTCATGGCGGGACTGTGAGTTTTTCCCGGTTCTATCACAAATCATTAGAAGATCCGGGCGAAGTGCAGAGACTGATATTGAAAAGACATTAAACACAAAATGTGAATAACTAATTATGATAAGAGTGGTTATAAAAATGATAAGACTGTAAGAGAAAATACATTTGCAAGATAGGTTACAGAAGTGAGGAAAAGGTATGATAGTTTGGTTTAAAAAAATATACTGCTGTGATACACCGAGAAGGTTTGAATAAGTATGTTAAATGGAAGTCAATAATTATCACACTTACATAAAGACATGAAATAAGTAAATGGGTTTTAAAAACTTTAAAAAGGCAGAAGATTAGATGGTGTTATAGAGAAGTGAGAGGAAGTAAGTAAAAGGAGGAGAGGTCGGAAAGCAAAAAACCAAGCTGCTAAGACTCTCCCCGGATACTTAACTTACGGTGTTCAGAAGATGAAGTAAGAATATTTTAGTATTACTAGAATTACTTGTAAGTTGAAGTATTACTAAGATTCTTACGAATCTACAAATACGAAGGTAAGGATAAGGGGCCCGCTCATCCATGCCTTGTTAAAGAAATAGAACCGCGAATACTTGAGTATAAATATCAAATAAGGTTCTGTGAACAGGGTGATGGGATATGGGGGGGGGGGTTTACTGATCCAAGTGAATAGGTTTTTTGTTCCCTCCAACTACAAAGACTGAGGCTACTTCCGGACATCCGCAAGCTTGTTCTCTCTCCATTGATCCTTCTTACCTTTGATTTTTGTAGATTCGTAAGAATCTTAGTAACACTTCAACTTACAAGTAAGTCTAGTAATACTAAAATATAGCAAGTCAAATAATTATTGTTGCCTCCATGTGTTAAGTATGTTAGCAATACTACATATTTAATCTATCCCACAAAATGTATAACAAATTTGCTTGTATGATTTTCTGCTAAAGTGAATATGTAAAGATTTGCATATTGACACCATGCTCACGCCGAAACTTTTTACAACGTTTATTCAACCTTTTTTGTAAGACATAATCTTTGCTTATGGTGCAGTCACACTACAACGCTTCTCCCGGTGACCCGTCAGCATTGAAAATAAAATCTTGCGCGTCGAGAAACGTCCAACTTTTCGGCGGTTTGGGGAAAAAGTTCAGCGTCAGCGCGGCGCGTTATTCGCGCGCGGCCAACGGGTGTCGACGCGTGAGGAAAAAAAGAAGAAGAAGTTTGGCGCAACGTCTTCATATGGCCTTATATGTTGCTAGGGCATAAAACAGCAACAGCCCAGTTTGGCGCGACGTGTGGGAACGACCGTTCCGCGCGAGCGTGGCGACTGCCTAGCGTTCCCATAACGATATTCCAGCGATGGCGACATCCTTCTGATGTCGCCATAATATTGGAACCCACGCGTTGACGCGCGCTGACGGTCGTTGTTTTTTTTTACATGCTTAAAACCTTGGGCGACCGGCAACGCGCGCCGACGTTGTCTGCCGACCATCAACGTCAAAGATAGTGTACCGACGCGCTCATAACGCGCCACCAGCGCATCCAGACGTTTCACTTATTATCGCCCAAAATCACTACACGTTGCCGTGTCGCCGGTGAGAAGCGTCGTAGTGTGACTGCACCATTACCTGTAATCAATATTAAAAAAGTGAAAAAGCTTTTTTCAACTCTTCATACGAAGATGGACTGCTATTATTTGGAATATTTTCTACTACTATTTGGACGTTTTCACTTTTCGTTTGCATGTCACAATTTAGTGCCCAGTTTCAGATAATGACCCATGTATACATATATATTTGTTATCTCAATTCGCCATGTGGACACGTTCTAATCACCGACACAAAATGTTTATTCCTTAGGCTCGATTAGAAACGGCGAATTGAAGTAGGCTACAGAGTGAGTACTGGCAATTCGTCGCGTTTCACCCTCCCCGAAACACGTAACGTCGCGAAAATGGTGCTAGAAACTGATGTGAGCAGTGCAATCTATAATATAATTATTGTATTCCGTTTTATTCCAACGGATTTTCTTCAGGGCATGCATTATCGCAGGCAATTTGAAACAAAATCTTAGAAGTTGCATAGTCCGATGGTATTGAGTTTCTATCATTTTCTGAGATAAATATATTATGTTGGTCGTTAGAATCTACCATACATGAGTGTGATGTAATTGATTAAAAATGGCTAACGTTGGAGATATTTGAACTGTAAACATGAAAATATCATTCGCATCTTGCCAAAACTCTGATCCTATAGGCTTCAAAAGTAAGAGGTTCAACTAAATTTACGTAGCATGCCCTTCTATGCAGCAACAACTACTTCATGAGTGCACCAGTATCTAAGTTAGATATGCAAGTTCAAATCTAGCAAAATGTTTTCCTTTCGAAAATTTGATGCTTTTATCGGACTATGCAACTTTAAATACTTGCAACTTCCAATCGAAATATATCCTATGTAATGAATCGTAATATAATTGTTATTACTTTCAATTGAAATAATTTTGCAGTCGTTTTCTTTTGTGTTCGATGACTTTATAGCGGTAGATTTATAAGTTCTGTTATAAGACAGGGCTCGTTCGGTTCAAAGCTAGTGATTCGTTACCACCTGTAGCTACCTAAAGCGACCTCTCTTCACAGGAACGCATGCGGAAACTTCAAAAGATCCAGGAAATGGAAGAAACCAAGTGGGCTCGGGCGGACCCGATCTAGCGCCACCTGTGTGGATGTGTTGTACCACAAACCCACCGGGCGCAGCGCGGCCCCCTGGCGGCCCGCGCGTCCACTGGATGGACGGCAGGAAGCCCGGCGCGCCGCCACGCGGACGATGTTCATTCTGGAAGCTTGTCGGCCTGTCAGGGCCCCGTGGCCGGCAGGTGGCGCGGTCCGCCTCGGGCAGGCAGGCTGGCTGGCAGGCAGGCTGGCAGGCAGGCAGGCAGGCAGGCGCTCTGTAAGCCTATTCATGTCAACCAGAGTATTTATTGTAGAGATCAAGTCGTAGATTCATCATTATATTCGTGGGATCCGGTTTTTAATTTTTTTATAAGACGGGAACACACAGGGAAGATGGAAGAAAAGAAGAAAAATCAACGAAAAAAGAGAAAAAAATGGTTAGAAAACTACCAAAAGAGTAGCGTCCCTGTGCCGCGTTCTTCTGTCATGCAGATTGTGTTGTTTGGAACGAGGACGCGTCCCCCCAATCGAACTTTGCCGTTTTTCTGTTTTTGCATGGTTTTATTTGGATATTGCACCCACGTTTCTACTACCAACGATTAGTTTTATGTTTCAAACCTTGACAGAGTATGTGACCTTAAGACTAAGTTTGTCCCGGCTGGTGTCCAGTCTGAGGCTGTAGAGGTCGAACAATAACAGCAGTTGTTACACTAATCACCGATCAAATACGCTTTTTCGAATCGTTCAACAGATGCTCAGCCTGTTATCATCGTCTCTTTGCTATCTATCATCATTACTGCCCCTGTCAAAGTTTACAAACTCAGCAATTAGGCCCATGAGGGGGACGGGGAAGTCCTAAGAGAGACATGGATCATGACCCCCCCCCCCCCCTAAACGGCCGGAGGTATACGGAAATGGCCGAGTCGATCTCCTCCAGCAACCAAGGTGGAGGAAGTAGCGACGTCCTTTTGGGGACTGGAGACATTGCCGTGACGATGTCATGACGAATCTGCCACCTGGTGGCATGGGCTTGCACCAGCTGCCTTCCCCTAAGGCGGTCTGGAAACCCTGGAAACCCAGGAGATCCGCAGCTGTCGCGCACTGGGCCCGGCCGCACGACGCTGGCGCCACCATGCGGGGCAAGCACAGCGGTCCCACATCCGGGCAGCCATTTTGTATTTGTGCCATCGAAATCTGATTCTCCCAACCTGTCCAAAAAAGAAAGAAAAAGAAACATTAGGAATTAGAAATGGCGCCCGTGTACTTAAGAGCCTGTAAGACCCGGGACGCGCTCGCTTGCCGCGCGTAGTGAGTGTCGAGCCGACGAGGTGGTGACAGCCCGGGGCGCGCTGTGTGTGGCGGGCACGCCGGGCACCGGCGTGCATCATGCCGGCTAGCAACGACGGGGTTCCGCCGGGTCTTCCACGGACGGACAGGGCGTCCGCACCAGCACCCAGCACGTCGCCCCGCAACGGCGGAAGTGATGTCATTAGCACTTTGTGTACTTCCGGGAAAGGGAGAAAGAAGTGAGGCGGCCGCCTGGCGTTCCCTCTGCAACGCTCCCCCGTGGAAACCCAGTGAGACAGAGACTCCGGTGCGGGAACACGGGGTGGCGAGAGGGGCAGAGAAGGGCGGATCGCGCCTCACAGTCAGACAACATTCATGTGGATTATTGCTGTCAGTTATATCAATGTTTACTTGTTTTGTGTGCTGTATTTTGCTAGAATAAACTAGGCGTGTTCTTTTTCAGGAAATGTTCAAGTATGTGTTTTTTCTTACTTAACTCTTTCCCTACGATATTTGAACTGAAGTAAGTTCATGACACAAATACCTTGGCCTTTACTCTTCTAAGTTGTTCTTTCTTATTGCTCATATATATATATATATCCTCCAGTGCGACTCACACTGGTCTACATCCAGTGGAGGCGAGGAGGCCGCAGGTGGCACCACCGGTACAGTGTGAGGTCTTAGGGAGTATAACAATAATAATAGTAATTCCCTTACGCATCTTTATACTTGCATCATTTTTATACTTGCATCACACATATATATATATGTTTATATGATAAATATGATGAATACAGTAGGTGAAAGTTATATGAGATTAAACAGAGCTGGTTTCATTTCCTCCAATATTTCTATATTAAACAGCTGGTTTCATTTCCTCCAATATTTCATCACGTCTGATGTATTTGAAATAATTATTGCATGTCAGAATGCATTCAATAGCATTAATTAAAGTCGCATGGTCCAATGAAACAAATGCTTAAAAACCAAAGCGGTTACCTATATATAAGCCAACTTAAATACTGGTAAATTAACTAATGATTTGGGACAGCATAGCAAGAATACTCAGTGAATCTATGATATCCATTTGGACACCTATTTTTAGAAACCCATTAAGCAGGCACTCCCCTAAGTAATTAAGTCAGTCTCATGACCATATTAGTTTTGCCCTCATTTTAAGTACCACGTGTAGCTTTTAGTTGGATTCTGGGTCTGGTTGAAGGTTGGCGGCACCATAGGCTAGGTACGACTGAATTTAAAGGTCCTCCAGGCCTACCTAGCTATAGTAAGTCAAAGTTTGTGCAGGTTGGAATTAAATCAATTTGCATCATGTATCAGTTTTTTGGGTGTCTTCTGAGTAGTGTATTTTCAGCAACAACAAATTATGTACTTTCGTTTTTTTTCGGGGGGGGGAGCCACAATTTATGTTTTGCATATTGGTGTACTCCAGCTTAACACATGTACAACATACGTACAAATCATACAGATAGGCAGGTCTGATGCTGCTGCAGTGACAATGTCAGTTAAAGACCAGGCTACCTACATTGTCCATGTTGCGACTGTAACATGGGTAATTCTGGCGCGGAGGGGGGACTGCTGGTGGCGCCGCCTGTCACATCGGATTCGAACTACCGACCCTAGCAGACTCTCCGGGAACTAGCCTGAAAGCCGCATAATGCCCGGCCACCGCTGACCAGCACTTAGCCTCAAGACGCCGCTCGGACAACACGAGCTGACCCCCCTGTACATAATTTTTTCGATAACTCCGGGAAGATGCCTAAATCGAACAAGCGACAGAGGAAAGAGCCGGAGGAGGAAGCCGATACGGCACCAACCACGCCAAGGACACGAGGACGACCATGGTCAGTAATAAACAAACCAGCCGCAGCTACCAATGCGGTAGTCACCGTGAGCGAACAACCCGCCATACGGCCAGACACCGCGCAAGAACAGCTGGATGTAATAAAGCAGACAATAGCCGACACACTGGCTCAGCAAATCCAGATTGCCACCTCCGGACTACTTGACCGAATGGAAGCAGTCAAGCAAAACCTCAACAAAAGAAAGCGATACCCCAGCATCACGGTTATAGGAGGCAAGCCGGAAGGAGGCAAGGCCCACCCCAGCAAGAGGTAGAAGACCCTGATCGCACCGCCGGAGTTCCAGCTCACCAGATAACCAGCGGGACAGACGGGCACCAGATAATGGAAATCACCTGAACGAAGACAACGGAGGCGATCGCCCGGTAACTACGCAGTAGCAAGAGATCAAGAAGACTACTGCACAAGGACGAGCAGGAGCCGTTACGATAGGTGCTCACACTCATCCGACGGGGATGAGGATGGCAGGGAAGCGATCGACAGCCTGCTGGAGATGGCCGGAGATACGTACAGCAGGAGGAGAGGTAGGAAGCAGCTCATGCCGCATTTGTTTGTCATCAGGGGAGACAGGAAAGGAAAGGTGGGACTGGGAGAGAGTGCGTGGCACAAGTATTATTCAGTGCTAAGCAGAATGTGCAAAGACTCAGCAGTGCCGAGGGCGTGGGCCGGCCCCATCCGTGACCACATGGAACAGATCTCCAACATGGCCGCAGACTGGGATTGGCCCACATGCTTAGCTTGGTCGAAAACAATATTCACAATGATAGAGGACGGTAGGCTGCCCAGGGCCTGGAGGGATACCCACGCCATTAAAGACGTACAACGAGATGCGTGCCTGACCGGGACCCGAGGCACCCATGCTAGGAAGCCCGCCAAAACCAACTACAACTACGCAGCAGCCAATCAGCTATCAGACGAGGTGAGTAGCTCATCCCGACAAGACCTCAGCATGGCTGGGGGGACCACGCAGTACCGACGCCAGGATTTCAACGCGGAGACGGACGGCAGGCCTTGTCATAAGTGGAACTGGGGAGGCGACTGTGGTTTTACCACCACGCACGGAGTAATGCCCGACAGATTAGTCCACCTATGTGGATGGTGCGCGAATAAATACCACAAGGCCAACGTTCATAAGGAAATGGACTGTAATAGAGGAAGGCCGCAGCTGCCAGTGCGAAGGACAATCCCACCCAGGATTATCACTAAGCGGCGGAGAACGGCACAGCCAGGGCGCCGAGGCCGCATTCACTAGCGGCAACGACGATGGCGACCCCAGGCCTCACCAACAAAGTAAGACACAATTTTCATTTACCGCTACACACTCTTTCTCCCATCAGGCAGCCACCGCCCTGCCGCCACCTGTTTGTGTTAGTGATATCGTGTTCCCCCCTCACCTCCCCGCCACTCCGCCCCCCTCGGCTGACCCGGGACAGGTCACGACCCACTTTAACTCAGCCCATCCCCTGTGCCTTGACCCACTTGCACCCGCCGCTGAACCCTTGGCGCGTAGCAGCAGCCCCGTACCCACTCACACCCGTGCCGCCTCGGCACCAGAAACACCCAGTTACCCAAGGCCGCTGGAAACTGCTTCTGAACCTGAAGGACACAGTTACCCGTATGGGCAGCCAATCACAGCCCGCCTAACTAAACCGGGTGCACCCAGTTACCCGGCCGAACCCCCGGCCCCACACGCTTCTAACAAACCGGGGGCTCCACGATACCCTTCCCCCCCCACCACCACCCCCACCCCCACGACAAGAACGTAAACCAAGGGCCAATCACAGCCCGACTAACTAAACCGGAAGCGCCCAGTTACCTGGTCGAACCCCCGGCCCCAGACAGCATTGGAAAACCGGGGGTTCCCCATTACCCATCCTACCTGCCACCCTCCCACCACCATGACCAAAACGTAAACAAAGGCCACGCCCACACCTCTCGGATGCCCACGCCTCGCCCACCAGCCCCGCCCTACCACCTGATAACATGACAAGCACACAGGTGGCAGACGCCCAACCAGCACCGACACCACCGAAAATCCACGAACCTCATGACCAGGAGGCAGAACACCAGTACGAGGACAACCCCCACGCACACATTGACCCAACCCCGGCCATTGAGCGATCGAACACCCCGAGTAACTCCAGCCCACGAGCCATTACCCTGGCGACTGTGAGACCTGGGGGGCACCTAACACTGAGGTGTAGCACCACCGACGCCCACGACGGGGACTGCACCCCCCCAAACAAACTCCTCACACGGGAAGAACACGGGCAGCCGGCCGAGGACCTCACCGAAGTACTGGCCGACGATGACGCGGCGGTCATGTCCCCCCTACAACCCACCACACACGCCACTGTCATATAAGAACACCCTCATAAACATCTGGCCCACGGCGGTTCCCAACTGCTGGGAAAATAAAATGTTCCTTGACATCTATGTGCAGGATAGAGCCACGGGCCTCCCCAACTACGTCGCAGCAAGAGTGCCAGTACACTCGGCGCTGAGGATAGGTAGGTGGCGTGCCCTGCTGGTCGATTACCAGGACCAGCAGCTCATCGATTACCTCGAGTTCGGCTAGCCGGCCGACTACGCGGCAGAGCGCCCACCCGTCCCGGTGGTGGCCAACCACAGGGAGGACCCCGCCTCTGGGGACGCATACTCCAAGACCAGCTTCATAAGCGAGACCTACTCCGAGCAATACCTCGCCGAAGGGATGCACATCAACTCCCTGGAGGCGGTCAACCTTGTCGTGGCCCTGCAAGCGCTGGCGCCCGCTGACGCCCACAACTAGGTGCTTAAAGTGAACACCGACAACCAGGCCTCCCAGACGGTGCTTGAGACCGGGGCAGGCAGAGACCCATACTATGCGCCTGCACGAGGGAGATATGGAGATTCGTGGCTGTCAGGTCCTGCTCCATAGAAATCACACACAAGCCCGGAAGGGACATAGTACTGGCTGATGCCCTGAGACGAAGGGCGTTCGACACGGCCGTGGCAGGCAGGGCTGACATCATGTGCCGGCAGCTCGGCCTTGAAAGGATCCGCACCCATCAAGACCTCAGAGACCTCGACATCGACCCAGGCTCTGGGAAGATCGAATAACACTTGCCTCTCTCTTCCCAGGACAACCGGGCGATCGCCTCGATGACATCATGGCCCTCTTGAGGGCGGGACTGGCGGAGGGGACCTGGAGTCACAAGACAGTGCAGGTCCTCACCTACCTCAGATACACTCGCGATCGCACCACGACAGCACTGAGGCCAACGCCCTATGACATCCTGGGATACGTAGCTCACCTGGCCCGGAAACTCCGGTCGCCAGGAGCGGTTAACAACTACCTGAGCGAGGCAAGGACATGAGTGTCCCTGATGTCGGGCAACACAAAAGGATTCGACGCATACCCGGTCTCCATCATAAAACGAGGCGCGGCCAGGGCCTCTCTGCACGTTCCCCACCAGGCGCCCCCCCTCACTGTCCAGGACCTCAAGGACATCATCGGATACCTGCACGACGCGGGCCAATGGCCACAAGTCCTGATGGCGGCACTCCTGATAGGCTACTTCACAATGCTATGACAGAGCAACCTCCTAGTCACTGGTCCAGGCCACAGTGCACGGCACACCCTCACCAGCAAGGACATCACCGACGAGCGGGACGGGCTCGTGATCCACGTGAGAACCACTAAGACCTCCAAGACGGCGACCGACGGATACTCGGTAGCACTCTCGGGTATCCCCGACTCCAGCTGCTGCCCAGTGCAGGCCTGGCGGAGATACGCAAGATGCACCGACATCGACCCCGAAGGCCCAGCCTTCCTGACCTCCGATGGGACTCCGCTACACGCATGCATACTGATGAAGACACTCAGGACGGCACGCATGACCCTCGGACGCCAACAGACCAAGAACGTCACGCTGCATAGCTTGCGAAGGGGCGCAGCCCAGGCTTGCGCGAAGGCCGGGTCCGGATAGCCGACGCGTGCGATGTGGGCAACTGGAGGTCCACTGCCGTCCACGAATACGTTCCCAGGGCGGCTTTCACCAGGGCCCCCAGGCACTCTCATCTCTGTTTGGTTGAGTGCCTGGGATAGACGATGGACACACCGGACACACTGAAATGAGCGCCGGGACGTAGATTGGGTAGGCTATGACATTTAGATAGACATAACCTTCTCATTAACCAACTAGCATTCAGTAATTAAGACTTTACTACCTTAAGTTGCTGAAACCACTTGATTGTATAGAAGTAAGACATTCATTCGCCTCCATCTGATTAGTTAACCTGTCATACATTTGATACCTATTAAAGGCCATGTTATAGCACCCCGTCTCCGCGTTGTGAATTGTCCATGTTGCGACTGTAACATGGGTAATTCTGGCTTGGGGGGGGGGACTGCTTGTGGCGCCGCCTGTCATATCGGATTCGAACTACCGACCCTAGCAGACTCTCCGGGAACTAGCCTGAAAGCCGCATAACGCCCGGCCACCGCTGACTGGCACTTAGCCTCAAGACGCCGCTCGGACAACACGAGCCGACCCCTCCGTACGTAATTTTCCCCCCCACCCACTATTAAGGTCGACGTCAGGGAGGGTTGAGTGCCTGGGATAGACGACGGACACAAACGGACTCACTGAAATGAGCGCCGGGACATAGATTGGGTAGACTACAACATTTAGACAGACGTAACCTTCTCATTAACCGACTAGCATTCAGTAATTAAGACTTTAGACTACCTTAAGTTGCTGAAACCACTTGATTGATAGAAGTAAGACATTCATTCGCCTCCATCTGATTAGTTAACCTGTCATACATTTGATACCTATTAAAGGCCATGTTATAGCACCCCGTCTCCGAATTGTGAATTAGTAGGTCAGGCCACATCACGTAGCCATTGCGAGAAACTGGGTCACAAGAGTCTAGGCATGCTTGTCGAAATTATTGTTGTGTTCTTTCAGTTGAAATGACTCCAAACTACACATTTCTTTTCATCACAGTTACTCCAAACTAATGAAATGTAGGTTATAATGGTCAACCTGATATATTTGTCGAAAGAAATAAGGCAACCATTCTAAATCCATCGGACCATATAACTTTGAGACAAGAACTGCTGGCACCATGACATTAGTTAAGAAGCATCAAGGTATATCACATGTTCTCAACCCTTTAATGACCGGTCATGACATAAATCTGGTTAACTATCTACGGTATAGTTGATCAAACATAAACGCTTACTTCACATTTATAATCAGATTCAAAATAATGTAATTGTAAACAAGGAAACAATAGTACCAAAGGTCTATTGACAAACGAGACGAGTTGTTTTATTTAAAACATACCCATCGTCTACACCATAGTGACCTGCTACACACCTCACAATGCCTGACTACAAACTACAAAGGGCACCTGACCGGACGTTGTGGCCAAATCGGTAAAAGTGCAGGCTTCCCGCATGGAAGGTCTGCAGTTTGAATCCTGGTCGAGTCAACCCAATGACTTACAGAATTGATACTTGTCGTTATCTAGCATGGTACTTGGCATTACTAGGGTGGTTGGCTCAATGTCAGGATAATATGACTGAGTAGGAAATCTGGCCGTGGTGCCGGAGGCCTGGTCTTCCAGTGAGGCAGAAATATAAAGTCACCATGAATGTGAATGTCACAAGTAGATACCTGTACTGATATGACCATGATTGTTGCTACCAGCCCCCAAGGTCATATCAGGACGCACCAGCATGGCATGCCCAATGTGGAACCAAGAGTCATGCCCTTGGTCTCATGGATTCTTTAGAGTAACTTCGGAATCAATCTGAAGGAAGGAGAAAACATCAGTTTCCCAGACTCCAGAGTGTGGTTCCCAGGACACATTGAGAGGAAAGTTATTACTCAAACTAGAGGCTACCAAAACCCCAAGGACAATTGTAGTAGACCAGCTAGGACCAGAGCACACTTCTGTTCAGTAGAAGCTAGAATGACACTATCATATATATAAGGGAAGCATACATGACCATTTTCTGCCAGCTTACTAATTATAGGCTTAGTACAGGAACATTCGGTTTTAGCCCGGAAAAAAATAATGTCAAGCTGAATCTTTTTTACAAGCTCAGTTCATCTTGTTGAGTAACATCAAAAGTCCCCTAAAATCCCACCCTTGCTTCATTCCTAAAAAAATTGTGTTACCTAACAACCATAGCTGAATACTAAATGGCCCAGAAAATGCCCTTATGGATTAACTAATTCCATTTTTAATCTAACATTTGCTTGTAATTATCATTCTGATTAATAAGCAAGTACAACAATACATACAACAACACCATACATATTTATTATCCATGGTAACCAATGGCAACAGCGTACATTGCAGCCAAAGTATGGTTGCGCTAGCATGAATATTAGTAACCACGTCCAAACTATGTCGCGATGAAAGTGTAGTAGATCATGTTATTATTAGTACAAAATATAGACAGTACAAATGGCCAATATCTTGTTTGAATCTGTTTCATATCTGTGAATGATGCTGATCAATGACAACCTATGTCCGAACATATGCATAGCAACCAGCGAAATTGAAATGCATGTCCATTGTTTAGCGCCATATTATGGTTTTATTATTAGGTGTGTAATATATGCTAATGAATTAATTCCTGGATTCCTTCCTTCATCCATCTTCCATACCCAAAATCAGCACATCTATATGTACAGCAAATGACAGAATTGTCAAAGAGGATGACTTTGGAAGAATACAACATGTTCACAAACAGGGGTTTCTTCACAATCCGCCGAAGTGACAAGTTCTGGTGTGGAGTTTGGTCTGACATGACCATCTAACAGGTACTGATGAGAGCTATCAAGACCTCGGGAGGATTAACCCGTGGCCGTTGAATCAGTGAGAGCACACTTGCGCAGTGGGTGCTTGCTATACCGCTGTGTGTACCACTATGTAATGCCCTGGAAACATTCACTGGCATCAACCCAGGTAGATCTGAGCAGCACAAAGAGCATAAGGAGCTTCTTACCTCAAGACAAACCAGAGACAATCATGACTTGAACTCCTTCCTGGAATGGCTAGAAGCACACCCTCCCTTTGTGAACAAACCAGATAATACCTTGGTTTCCCTTGCTACTGGAATTGTAGCACACAAAACCACCAACTGCGATGAAGCTGAACGTCATGGATTCAAAGCAATGCAGGAAATGGTTGGTAAACCGTTTGCAGGAATAAAACTTCGACGGAATGACAAAGTAAAACCGCTTGCAGCAATGACAAACCTTGTAAAAATTGGCAACGATGAAGTCACCGGTAATCCACTGCAACTGTTCAGTCGAATCGCCTGCATTATTAACTCAAGTTCCGAGTTGTCCAGCTTCTTGAAGTATGAACTGGCGCCACAACCCCCATCATTGTTTGATGATGTGTCAATGAGAAAATCGACGAAGGGTGCATTAGCTACTCTACTAGAATCATTGGTACCCAGTGACAATAATATGCCAGGCGTGGCTCTTTTTGTTGTTGATGGTGGACATCTTCTTCACTCGGTGACTTGGCCACGTCCAGCAACTTATGATGAAATCTGTCAAATGTACCTCAGGTAGGTTATCAAGCACTACCAGTCAAATGCAACAGTCGTCTTTGCTGGATATAATTCCCTCTTTCAACAAAATCTGTTGAACAAAATTGCAGGGCATGCAAGGCATTCTCTGCAGATATCATCTTCACTGGCAGCATGCACACTATGACAACACAGGCAGGGTTTCTTGGAAATGGAAACAATAAATCCCGCCTTATTCTTGCTATATCTTCTGGTCTCCTTGATGCTGGTATACATGTTGCACAGGGCACAGCTGACGCTGACACAACTATCGTGTCTACAGCTCTTGATCTTGCATTCAATGGCGAGACAGTTGTGGTGGTTGGGACTGACACAGACCTCTTCGGGCACCAACTAATTCAAAGCTATTCATGCTTCGTCCCAGTATGAACAATAAACCGGCAAAATTATTCAATATCACCACGATACAGCAAGCTGTTGGGGAAAAACAACACAACTTGCTTTTTCTTCACGCCATCACAGGGTGTGATACCACATCTGCGTTGTATGGACAAGGCAAGAAAAAGGTGTTTCGGTTGCTCATGTCAAATGACGAGCTTGCTAAGGAAATGAGAGTGTTCAATACTGAAACTTCAAATACCACCGATGTCTCAGCAGCTGGAGAAAAGTTTCTTCTTGCATTATACGGTGGAACAAGGTTCAATACACTGGATGAATACAGATACTATGCCTATAAGAGGAACATTGCTGGCAAGTCAGTGGGTGCCAAGTTCATTCTAGCCACTCTGCCGCCCACCAGCGCAGCTGCGTGACAACATTCTTTGTGGACCTACTTACAGGCACAACAATGGTTGGGAAAGGATCCCTCACTGACTGCGTAGGGATGGAAAACTCATAACAATGTATTGCTTCCCCTCCCTACTGACTTGCCACCGGCACCTCAGAAACTAATAAAACTAATAAACTGCAACTGTAAGGCAGGATGCATGAGTCGTTGTGGGTGTATTGATATGTATGCTGTTGCCATTGGTTACCGATGTATACTAATCATGTATGGTGTTGTTCTATGTATTATGTCACTTGCTTATTAATTAGAATGTTAATTAGAAGCATATGTTAAGTTCATAATGCAATAAGTCCATTTAGGGGACTTTTGATATTTAGTTTAATATACTACAATTAACTTATATAAAAAAAATTAGCTTGACATTATTTTTTTCTGGGTTTTACCGTTCTGGAAGCTAATGCTCCTGAACTATTAATAATTTTGTAAATGTTCTCGGATCTGGAGAAAGACCATTGTGAAGAACTTGGAATTCTGCTATTTTATTGTTTCAAGGAAACCTAACAAAAGTTTCTGTTCTTCAAGCAAGTATTGAATAATAAGCATCTGTAAGATCAACGCTAGCCATGCAAGCACCTGGGTAGGGAAAATCCAAGACAAATCAAGTAAACATCCCAAGTAAACATCCCAATGTTCAATTTTGATTAATTTATTCAATCTAGTTAAGGCTAGTATGAACCTAGAGCTACCATTACTTTTCAGTCTCAAGAAGACGTTCCCACTGGTTCTGTGTTGGGGGTCCTAGTGGATAACCTTTCAATAACAAAAAGCAACTTTTAATTTGAAAGCCTAAAATGAACAGAAAATCTTTTTTGGTAAGGGAAAGTCAAGACAGATGAATAAACACTTTGCACAATTTAGTATCCACTTATTCAGATTTAAAGCAACTTACACAGCGTACAAGGCTCACTGTCTTATAAGCTCAAAGTGTGATGTGCTTAGCTCATTGAAGAGTTCTTCAGGCTGTGGGAACGCTGTGCTTCATCATGGCTTGATAGGTTGACCCTGTTGGATAAGGAACATGGTACCCCACCTGGATTCGAACCTGACGCCGTGGCTATGTGACTAGTTTGATTCCAGGGATGAAGTAAAGCTTGACTGGTTGGAGGATACTGAGTTCCGCAAAATCCCAATCAGGTTTCCTCGTTGAGCAAAGGTGGCTCGCTTCTGAAAATACTCATAGTTTCTTCTATATCCCAGGAGCAAGTGAAGTATTCATTATTGTATCAGAGGTACATGCACTATTAAGATGATTCCTCTTTTTCTCACCTAAATCTTCAGCCTGTCTGCTCCAGCTGCCGGTTTATACTGATCCGGTGTTGCAGTTTCCGCGGTACGCCAGTTTGTGAGGGACACATCGCTTCTGCGCATGAGTCAAAATCGAACAGCATCGTCACTAACCTTATACATTTAATATAATGTTTTTGGTAACAATGTTTTCTATATATGTACCAAGCGATTTGTTTCTAGGTGGTGTGGTTTTAGAGATATTTCGCTTTTACTGTATTTTCTGTATGAAGATTGCTCACGACCATTGACAATGCCTTGAGTTTGACGGTACGCGCAGTGCAAAACATTAGTTTTATTCAAAATTAATAGAAATCAAGAACCATAACCTTATGAAATTAATATAATCTGTTTGTTGAATATGTTTTCTGTATGTGTGCCAAGCGGTTTGTTTCTAGGTGGTGTAATTTGATAGATATTTGAATTTTTCTGTATGAAGATTTGCTCACAGCCATTGACAATGCATTTGAATGTAAGTGTCCCTCGCAAACTGGCATGCCGTGGAAACTGCAACACCGGTATAGCTGCTCGAGTATAATTTATTATATCTCCCTTGCTAGCTGGTTCCCGGTGTTAGAAAGATGAGGCAAGAACTGAGCATATATATAAACGTGGTTCTGACTGTTTCAGTCACCGTGTCGACATCTGGCTGTTAGCAGGGGAGACTACTTATCAGGCTGCGAGGTGGCAAGCAATCAAATCCGGGAGGACGTGTTGGCCGATGGAAGGTGGCTCTGGAAGTTGCCAATATTTCCCTTTTCTGGCATTAGCTGTTCACGCAATTTCTCAATTCAGTGGGTAAAGGCACGGAACAACGGTACACAACCCTATGTGATATTGACAGCTTCCCACATACAAGCACAGCCAGCTCGCGTTTAATTGTGATGGATGCATTGTGGATGTTACGCGGTAACATCGATAATTGATGACGCAACAATCACTGACACTGGGTAACCTAGATAAAGGATTCACCCGGTACTCGCAGTGAATATTGCCAGAAAGTTTGACCAGTAGATAGTCAGGACACCTACACGGTCACCACCAATGATCAGACGTATGATTTGACTGAGATAACACAGGAGCAAATCCTCAGAAAGGTCAATGCTGCATCAGCATATAAGTCATCTGGCATTAAAGACATCAGCTCAGCCCTAATGAAGGTTTCAATTACTGCACTTATAAATGGATTCACTCACCTGTATAACCTAGTGGTCAACACTGGTATTTTTCTGGAAAGCTGGAAACTAGCTACAGTTTCACCCATCCCAAAGACCAATAACCCAATATACTGCACTCAATATCTATTCTCCCTCTTCCTGGCAAAATCATAGAACAAATAATACATGATGAGATAAAAACATTTTTAGAGTCTTCCAATTACCTAACCACCCAACAAAATGGATTTAGAACAGACAGATCAACAACTAGGGCATTGGCCTCTCTTATGGTTGAGTTATTGACCAACATGGACAAAGGTGAACTTACAATTGCAGTATACCTCGACTTCAAAAAAGCTTTCAATACAATTGACCATAGAATACTATAGCAGAAAATCCAGAAAGCAGGACTGGGGAAGAAAACCTGTACATTCATGGCCAACTACTTAACTAATAGGAAACAATGCACAAAACTTAATGACACTGAGTCAACCATCAGGACTATTAAAACTGGAGTTCTGCAGGGTTCAACCCCGGGCCCCCTTCTGTTTTTAATCTTTATAAATGATTTACCCCAAGTATCAGAGGATGCAACATTCACATTATTTGCAGATGATGCAGCACTCACAGTACACAAACAAGATTTCCAAATAGCAACCGATCAGGTTTGGACAGTGCTGACCAGGCTTAACCTGTGGTGTAGTGAAAACAAACTATTCCTTAACACCAATAAAACTGAGTTTGTCATTTATGGCACCAAAGCAAGGAAGGCAAGAGCACAACCCATTACACTGCATATTGGCGGAAACCAAATTAAGGAGGCAAGTGCATACAAGTACTTAGGAACAGTGATTGATTCTACCTTAAATGGGAATCAACAGCTGGCTAGACTAACTCAATCATTGGCACTAAAAATGACTACAATCAGGAAGATGCGGAGCTTCATAAGCGAAAACACTGCCCTACTGCTATATAAATCAACAGTTCTACCAATAATAGACTATTATGATATAATTTATGGATTGCTCACAAAGCAGCAACTGACTAAGCTACAAAGGATCCAAAACTGGGTGTTAAGAACAATTTATTGGGGCAAAACACTAAGTGTACAGGAAATGCATGACAAAGCAAACCTAGATTACCTAATGGTTAGAAGAGATTCACATCTCCTATCACTTTTGTACAGAAGAGCCAGAGAGACCCAATATATAGACAACACAAAAAGGAATACTAGATGGGCTGATTCCACTCTACTCAAAGTCTGCATGCCTTCCACAAACTAACTAATTAAAGCACTAATTTACAAAGGCAGCATGATGTGGAACAACCCACCAGCCAGAACCAGGGCAGTGTCCTGTTACCTAGAATTTAAAAACTCACTAAGAGTACATTGGATTGGGCAGGCCCTTATGCAGTTGCAGTAAAATATGTTCGATGGTGTCACCATACCGTAAGTGGCAGACCACCAAACCCTCAGCCTCGGTTTCTCCCAACCCCCCCCCTTTTTTAATTTGTTGCTTTTCCTCTGTTATCTCCAGTCAACCATATATGATGACAGAGACAGTCCAGGTAAAAATGTAAAATTTAAGACCTAAATGCACTGGGATTGGTCCCACTGCTTCACTGGTCCAGTGTATTATTAACAACCCCACCCCAATAACATAATTCATAAACTCACATAACTAACTACACTAGAGTTACACTAGAATATTCCTAACAAACATTTATATACCGCTTGCCTAACTGCAACTGAACATTACAACTTATTACAACTTTGCCAACTGAATACAGAAAATAACTTCTGCTTACATTCTAAACACTATGTAAATACTCACATTAATCTGACTATTATTGATCTAGTTATATGACACTACTGTTACCATATTGCTATGGAACTTTTGGATTACAGAATTTCATTGTGTTACATGGTGCAAATTGTGTATTCAACAGGCATTGTACACGTTATTCTATATACCTTTTGTGTAAATAACCCTGAATTGAAAAATGGCTGGAAGACCAGTGCTTCGGCACTGACAAAAGACTTATTTAGCAGAATAAACATATTTACCACAAAAAAAAAAATAGTGACCAGGAAATATTCGTTCCAAATCAATGTTGTAATGGTAACCCAACCATACACACCCCATCACACTAGTATAGCCTACCACCGTCATCAGCAGAATGATGTAAGTCATACTTTGCTACCTTTAGCGTCAAAGGAGGACAAGCTATGCTCATCAATTGAATACTGTGTAGCTGTATTATCTCTGGCCACGTGTCTATAATACATTCCGGGCTTATTTTGATATCCCTTTGCCTTTTGGTTGCCACAAATCCTCTCTTGCATGCGCACACACAACACAGAGTATAGGAAAAAGGACATTTAGTCTCGTCAGAGACTATGACTATAAAGATTACAGACAAGAAATTAATAGATATTTTATATGAATGTAATAGTTGGAAGTTGGGGCTCATATCCCAAATGACTTACAGCCAAATGACTTATAACAATATGAAATAACTGTATTTACTGTTAATATGGCATCACAAATGGTATAATCTATTGGTATTGGTCGAGATAAAAATGATATGGGCAAGCACGAGACCTTTGGTTATTTGCAGCTTTAAATAATTGTACAGTGTGTACTTTACACAAACGAGGCCACTCTTTGAAGCTAGCAGATCCATTAAGCAGACAATGTTTTGACTCTTCTTCATTAAAAATAGCTACATACTTACCCTCCATCCCCACTCTCAGTTGGAATCGCTTAATTTAGTGGTGGCAGTTAAAGCTCTGTCCTACAAATCTGGAAAAGTATGAAATTGTGATAAACACTGACAATCATGCATTGTGATATATGCGTAATAGACGTCTAGACCTGTGGTTAATATATGTTAATGATATGCAGAGTTGGGGACAAAGATATGCAAATGAGATGACATCATGGAAAGTTTAGCCCGCGGGTCAAGCGTGCCCTACGCCGTGAATAAACCATTCAGTATCCAGAACTCGAGTTGTTCAGACGTCTTACTTTCACATGGTGTCGATGAGGAAGAATGCCGCCCGCAAATACTTTGCCGGGTTTGCGGCCGCCTGGTCAGCTTGTCCTCAGCAACAACGCAAGATCGAACTGGAAAACATGGATCAGAGCATATGATATTTACGCCACGGCGGTAGGTGTCATATTGAAGACAGAACGAGTGCAATGCGGCATCTTTCTTCACGTTGCTGGCGAGGAGGCGCAGAAGGTATTTGCCAATATGACTTTTGCTCTCGCCGATCAAGACAAGATCAAACCGTTAACTGAAGCATTTCAAGTTTACTGTGTCGGGAAGAGCAGTATCATTATCACACGGTACAAATTTAATTCACATAATCAAGCGTCAGAAAATATGGCTACATACATCACAGCGTTAAGAGACAAGGTCAGAGATTGTGAATACGGTGCGGTGGAGGAGTCGCTTTTGCGCGATCGAATTGTGGCTGGCGTAAAAAATGTGAATTTACGGAACAAATTGCTTCAAACTACAGACTTAACATTAGTCAAATGCATATGTGTGAAATGAGTGAGTTCAGTTCAGATCTCTTGGAGGACACCAAATCAGACGTTGAAAGTAAAGACGTTGATTTCATTCGGAATTATGCTAATGCGCGTACCGGTGCACCGGCGGTCCGGTCAGCGGCGACACCATCTTGGAAAGCGCCATCTTGGAAATCCGGCGGCGCCGGTGCAGGAGAGTTCAAGATCCGCTGCCAGAACTGTGGATATGAGCACCGCCGGGGAGTCTGCCCAGCGAAAGGAAAGGCTTGCATTGCCTGTAAGAAGATCGGGCACTTCGGGAAAGTCTGTAGGAGCAGGCTGGGGAGAGTCAACGAACTTAACGTCGAAGCGCCCGACCCTCACAATGCTGAGCAAGACACAGATCCGGCGGAAGTCAATGTACTGGCAACGGATCTGTTTGTGGGGGCCGTCGACCGCGGTGCTGGTCGGGATTGCTGAGCTGTGGCACGCAATCGTTCGGGTGAACGGTTGTCCTGTCAAGTTTAAACTTGACACCGGATCGGAGGCAAACGTGCTTCCGAGGTTTGTGTTCGACAGGATCGCTCCGGGGAGACTGATGAACACCAGATGTTCGTTGGTGACGTTCTCCAGTCACCGGATCACGCCTGATGGAGAGGCACTGCTTGACGTCAACGACCGTGTGCTTCGGTTCCAGGTGGTGCCGGATTGCCAGCCTATCTTGGGCAAGCAGGCTTGTGTGACGTTGAACCTGCTGGTGCGGGTGGATGAGGTGCACAGCTCTGTGCCGACGAACATATCCAAATCGACGAACATTGCCAAACAGGCGAACATTGACACATCGACGAACAGTTCCAGCGCTGGGGCAGAGAAGCTGGTAAGCGAATACAAAGATGTGTTTCAGGGTTTGGGGTTGATTAAAGCAAAGGCTATCATTCACGTCGATAAGTCTGTTCAACCTGTCATTGATCCGCCCAGACGGATCCCGTTTGCCATTCAAAGTAAAGTACGTAGTGAGCTTGATCGTATGGTAGAGTTAGGTGTCATAGTGGAACAGGATGAGCCTACCGAGTGGGTTAACTCTATTACGATCGTAAAAAAAAACAAATAAAATTAGGATTTGTCTGGATCCGACTAAGTTGAACAAAGCGATAAAGAGAGGGCCTTTCCCTACCAAAACTATTGACAAAATTATTGCCAAAACGGCCGATGCAAAGTATTTTTCAGTTTTGGATGCAAAGACAGGGTATTGGCAGATAGAACTAGATGACGAAAGTTCACGTTTGTGCACGTTTAATACTCCGTGGGGCCGGTACAGGTACACCCGCTTACCTTTTGGCATCAAAACAGCAGGTGACATTTTTATTCAGGAAATGCACCGTGTCATGGGCGACATAGCCGGTATCGGGATAGTCACGGACGATATTTTGGTATATGGGTCAATGGTTGAAGAGCACAACGAGTGGCTCCGAGCTGTTTTGGACCGAGCTAAGTTGGTTAATCTAAAGTTAAATGACGCTAAATCATTGCTATGTAAGACTACAGTAAAGTATGTAGGTCATCAACTTACCCAGCAGAGTGTGAAGCCTGATCCAGACAGAATACAAGCAATAGTTGACATGCCAGAGCCGCGTGACAAACAAGGTGTCCAAAGGTTCCTGGGCATGGTTGGATATGTGCACAAATTCATACCCAACATGTCCGAGATAGCTAAACCACTACGCACGCTCCTAGCCAAGGACGTGGCGTGGCAATGGTAAGTCGAACAGCAGGGTGCGTTTGATAAGTTGAAGGAGAAATTAAGAACTGCTCCTGTGTTGTCGTATTACAACGTTCGGAAACCTATTGTGCTTCAAGTAGACGCTTGTCAGTCAGGGTTAGGAGCCGTGTTAATGCAAGATGGTAAACCGATCGCACTCGCATCTCGTGCGCTTAACGCAGCGCAGTGTGGGTATGCCACTATAGAAAAAGAAATGCTCGCCATATGTTTCGGATGCCAAAGGTTTCATGAGTATATCTTTGGGAAGGAAGTTCAAATTCAGACGGACCACAAGCCGTTGGTGGCGATAATGCAGAAGCCCATCCATAAGCTTTCGGCTAAAATGCAGAGAATGCGAATGCGGTTGCAAAATTACAATATTCAGTTATGCCATGTGAAAGGCTCTTTGATGTTTTTTGCAGACACGTTGTCCAGGGCGCATAGCGCCAAAGTAGGTCAGGATAGCCTGTTCGATGACACGTTCTGCGTTGCTGCAGTGGACATGCAGTCGTCGAGTTTGTTAAGTAAAATTGTAACTGAATATGAAAAGGATGTGTCTATGTCTATGTTGATCTCACACATTGAAGACGGGTGGGACACTACACGCATAGAGACACCACCGTGTCTGAGACAGTACATTCCATACAAACACGGGTTAACAGTTGAAAATAATCTTGTAATGAACGGCAATCGGGTGGTGGTTCCTCCAGCTCTTCGTGATGAAATGATAGAGGCATTGCATGAGATGCATTTGGGGGTGACTAAGTCCAAGCAGTTGGCGCGGGACTGTATGTTTTGGCCAAATATGAACAAGCAAATTGAGGATAAGGTCAGTCAGTGTGACACATGCCAAAACAACCGAACAAATTTGCATAACGAGCCATTGATAAGTCACCCGATCGCCTGTCAACCATATCATAAAGCTGGTGCCGATTTATTTGAGTTGAATCATAAGAAGTACCTGATAACTGTAGATTATTACACCAAATTTCCAGAGGTGACGTTGTTGGGCGATACGTCGTCTGTCACTGTCATTGAAGCGTTGAAAGACAATTTTGCTAGGCACGGTATTCCTAGTCAGGTAATGTCGGATAATGGTCCACAGCTTAGGAGCCATGAATACAAGGAGTTTGCACTGCATTATGGGTTCAAGGCCGTATATTCTAGTCCACAATATCCGCGTAGCAATGGTCAGGTGGAACGGTTTGTCCAGACAGTTAAGGACATGTTAAAGAAGTGTGAGAAAACTGGAGCTGATTTTTAGTTGGCATTGCTGAACTATCGTAATACTCCATTGCCTGTCCTGAATGCATCTCCGGCACAGTTGCTCATGAGCAGGAGGTTGAGAGGCAGATTACCTATGGCAGAGGGCATTTTGGTGCCTGAAACACAGAATCCTAAGAGAAGGCAGACAGCCCAGCGACATAGTAGTCAGAAAGCGTTTCATGACCGGAAGTGCGGTAAGGCGCACAAGCCTATGAAAGTTGGAGATAAGATAAAGTACAAAAATAATGCTGGGGAATGGAAAAAAGGGGTTATTTTGGGAAGGCCTGGTGTGTCTGGGAGAGAATATCAAATTTTAAACGAGTCGGGCAACATGTTATATCGTAACTGTGTGCAAATTATTGGGGCGCCTGTAGAGGGGCGGCCCGAGTTAGTCGTGCAAGCGCAATCTGGGTCAGCGTCAGTGCCAAATGTAAACAGTACGGCTAATCTAAGTAGGTCAGGTCGGCTGATAAGGCCGGCGAGCAGGTTAGATCTATAGGAGGTCAGTGTGCTTGCGGTGGTTGCATCGTTAACATGTGCATGTACAGTTAAGTTTATTTCAGCTTTTATATTTCATTTGTGATACATGATGGACAATTGATGACGTCAGGCATTGCGGCCAGACTATTGAGGACTTAAGTGCATTGTGCACTCGGACATTTGCAAGTTAGTACGCATATATATATATGTTGATGTTGTATAATATGTGTTTTTGTCATTGATATTTTGTAACATTTCATGTTTCAGAAATACTTTGAGGGGGGGATGTGATATATGCGTAATAGACGTCTAGACCTGTGGTTAATATATGTTAACGATATACAGAGTTGGGGACAAAGAGATATGCAAATGAGATGACGTCATGGAAAGTTTAGCCGGCGGGTCAAGCGTGCCCTACGCAGTGATTAAACCATTCAGTATCCAGAACTCGAGTTGTTCAGACGTCTTACTTTCACAATGCATCACAGATGGTCCTCTCTTCTGGTGCTCGTAAAGATAATATATTGTGCTTGTGCAAGAGAGTTATGGTATTTTGCTGCGATAAATGACTGTCAAGTTAATATCTGTTACAAACCGGGAAAACACTAATTCTGGCAGACATCCTGAGCAGACATTTTCTTAAAGCCTAAATCAGAAAGAAATAGCAGTAGAAATGGGTCACAATCTTAAACTAAAAAGAACAAGAGCCCTCTTCAACGAAAAATATTGGACTATGATCAGTAAATCTGTAAATATCATCTTTAACTTGCAATTCTATTCCCAGATATATACCCATGGAGCTTCATCGCAGAGTAATGACACTCTTTCAGGTCGGAGCAGCGAAAGGCACATGGAATAATAAGCTAAATCACGTAAGGAAATATATGAACTTTATCACTAAGAATAACATCAATCCTATGCACCCATCGTCCTACCATGTTATGAGTTATGTTGCATTCCTGTCCAAGATGTTCAAGTCGCCGGGTGCAGTACTGAACTACGTAAGCGGCGTTCATACGTGGGTCCTGATGATGAGATGCGAGGCGTCCGGTTGATACATACCCAGTCACCATAGTCAAACGTGGGGTGGTGAAGTATTTGTCACATCATCCCAACAGAGCACTACCACTCAATATTGAAGACATTGAGAACATAGGGAGGATTTTCCAAACTGCCGGAAGATCCGCGTATGCTTTCAGAACCGCAATGTTGCTTGGTTATTTGTCCTTTCTAAAGCTGTGTTTACACGGGCAATTGTAAAGCGAATTAGACAAAGCAATTTATATGAAGCGAAGTAGTGGCGCGTTTACACACAGAGCGGTTTAAGGCGGAAATCGATATCCGCGCATGAGCAAGTCCAGACTAACCAGCGCCAGTTTCGGCTAGTTCACATCGCCACGAGAGAGTGTGGGTTCAACCTAGATATGTATGGACTGAATCGTATTGGTTTGGAACGGTCAACACTTCTGCTCGGCAGTGAAAACCTTAAAATAAACCATGAACAAAATATATGTGCACCTCTAGCAGGTTCATAGACCAAATGATATAATATACGCCTTTGATCGACCGGAAAGTCAACAAACTAAGGTCTCGACTGCGCATGCGTGTGAGGTGCTTCAGCTAGTTCACTTTCTATAAACTACCTCGCGAGGCGGTTTACATAAAGTGCGACATATGAATCGAATCAGCCCTAATCCACATCAGTGGCGCGTTTACTCGACGAATGTGAGGCGAACTAGGCAAGGCGCATTATTTGAGCCGTTTTAACTCACCCGTGTAAACACGGCTTAAGACAAGAGTAATCTACATCCAACTGGGAAATTGTACGATCCTGGTCACTGGCTTTGCTGGGAAGATGTGAGAGTAACTGGACGTGGGTTGATAATCTATATGCGTTCTACTAAGACGACCTGGGCAACATGGGACATGTTCATCATCTGCATCCCACGTATCCCTGGTTCACTGTGCTGCCTGGTGCGCGCCTTGGGTCTCTATGCCAGGTCGGTGATGGCATCGCCATATGGTCCGACGTTCCTGCTGCCCAACGGCCAGCCACTAACTGTAGTGACACTGACAGTGGCGATCAGAATGGCACTGCAAGCAACAGGTCACACCAATCCTGTTGCTGTGACATTACATAGTCTATGCTGAGGGGCTGCACAAGTGTGTGCAAGAGTAGGGTTGAAGGAAGTATAGATCACAGAAGCTTGGCTGCAATATACAATCCGCCCATGGAAGATGCTCTCAACCACGCCTTCAACACTAACCTCTCTATTTGCTGGAGTGTCGAATTCGCGTCTGAGGATGCCTACTAACAATTGAGGTCAATTTAAATCAATTATGTAGAGTGCCGTTTCTTATCATTGGCCCCTTTAATGCAATTGTCTTTAGTCAGTCAGGATCCATAAGTAACTTTATCTGAAATTGTCTTTACTAAATTATATCTAGAATTAATCTTGGTTCACAGGTTGAACAGTTATTTGTCTGAGAAAAATCTAACATTGCATGTCGTCATAACAAATTAATGTTATATGCGACTCTTCTAGCATTATCATCCAGATTGTAATTGATATAACTTCAATAAATTTTGTTTGTCCACTGTTAATTCGCTACACTCGGCTGTAATAAAAGAGAAACAGGACAGAAAATAAACAGAAGCAGCAACTGGATTAAATAAAGTATTTAATAAAAAACAAGTCGGACCTTGGCAGGTGTTCAAAGATTTATCAGGCAGTGACAGAGGCCAGTAATCATATGCTGACTGGAATGCATAACCAGGAAGTTCAGCCCAATGCAGAGATGGGTAGTAACACGTCGGGGATCAGCGCTCACCCAACAATTGAGCGAGCGCTGATGGAGCAGCAGTAATCTCGACATGAGACAGGTAGGCTTGGAAGGAGGTCGTTTTCCAGGTGCCTGCTGATATCAGTGATGGCAAGGGAAGACCAGCAGTGACACATGCTTGAGTGGCACCTCTACGGAGGCTATGGAGAGTAGCAGGACGTATAGAGGATCGTGGCGGCAAGGCATCTCGGAGCGTCTTGGTCAGCAGTTGCAGTGTCAAAGGGCGTGATGACGGTAGGAGGAAAGCTGGATCATCAGGGCTAGGAGTAACAGAAGCTATATAGCGACGCCAGGCTTGTACAGGGCAGCAGTGGGCACCGGGAATGGGAGGGAGAAGGAACTGGATCGGGCAGGATGACACAGGGCGGGTTTTGGCTGACAACACTAACACTCTTAGACCAGAGGCGGAGAGGGTGACATGCTTAAATTTTAAGACATGATGGCTGGGAGATGACGAGACTACTAGATTACTCTGTCATAGCAGGCAGAGATAGCAAATAATCAGAGCTGCTATAGCGGCTACTGGCTAGATGCACCATAAAGGAAAGGAGATCATAGATACGGGGTGCCAGAGGTGGGAAGGAGTGCCTGTCAGCGAAGAGCAGATATCGCCTGATATGTGCCGACTTGTTTTGCCAGGTGCGCTTAGCCAGGCCAGAACGGTACATCAAGATGAGTCGACGGTGGTGATTCATCATGTAGCCTGGAAGATAGAGGCAAACAACATACTATCTTCCAGGCTGGATACATTACATGAGCATTAAGGTCGAAATCGAGCAATGTCAAAGGAAGAAGTACATTTATTTCAATCAGGCCAGGTGAATTGCAAAGTGCAGATGCTTTATCTTTAAGAGTAGAATCATCAAAAGATCTGCTTAAGGCATCCGCCAATACCAATTCGGTACCAGGTTTAAACTTTACTTCAAGTTCGAAATTATTGTTTGCTGATATCAACCACAGCTAGCGCGCACAAGCAGATAGGATCGGATCCCGATCCCTTCCCGAGGAAAGTACCTGCTGCGATGCTTGATTGTCAGTATTAACGATTACAATGTAATTAACTGGGTCAGGAGGCAAGAGCGAGGCAATTGCTTGAACTAGATTTAGTGCCTCTAGCTGGGCTATATTTGTAAGTTTATCTAACACAACTTGCGGGAATTGTGCTCTATAAGGGTTAGAACTGGAGAATGCCCCAGCAGCTGTCAAGGTCGCATCACATTCAATAATCCAAGGGCTAGGGGGTTGACTTGGAATTAACAGAATCACATTAAATGTTGCTGCAAATTTTTGGAACCATTCTAAATCTTTAAGGAGATCTGGGTTAAAGGGAAATGAGCCTCTCGGCGGGGCAGCCCTGAGGGCAGCGAGGATTCGGTTTGTAAACCTGGCAGCCGGCTTTATGCACTTAGCTAGATGATTAATCTTCCCTGCTATACTTTGTAATTCTTTCCTGGTCGCAGATGTCTTAGACTGCCATGCAGTACAGTCGTCTAGGATTTCTTTAACTTTTTCAATCGGCAGGGAAACCGTCATTCCTATCATATCTATTTTAAAACCCAACCAGACCAGAGTTACAAGGGGGGAAAACATTTTCCATCCGCTAACTGTACTCCCAACATATCCGCAAATCATGCAATCTGTTAAAGGCCTGGGTAGCTCTTTCAAGTGATGATTCCAAGCCGACAAAGTCATCCAAATAACGAAAGGAGAAAAAACCTTCTCGCCGAAGCAACCAGACCAATGCCCAGTAAAACCCTCTCGCCGAAGCAACCAGACAAATGCCCAGTTAGTTGTTCTCGCACATGCCAACGCTGATTTTCGGCGTCCAAACGGCGGGGCAATATCAGAGAGCGTGTATATAAACAGTTTATATACACGCTCTCTGGCAATATCTACATAATACAGGCAGGGCGGCGTGAGCGAGGTGTTTACATCCAGGTTCACAGGTCGGGATACATAGTGGCGTGTATCTGTCATTATCACTGCGAAAAACACAGGTGAGCACATTTAATCAAATAACATAAGTACTACTTGCACTACTTCATATAAAATTCTATTAATTAGGATGAGTCATTGACATGCCTATTTACTGTCACCATGATAAGGACAAGCGAGCAAACGTTAATAAAATAAAAGAACTAATAGTTGCAGTACTTCAGATGAATTCTGTTATTTAGGACGACTCAATGCTGACACCAAATTCTGTAATTTGTGAGCGTGACTTAAGAAATTAGAGTTCTACAGATGAAGAACTGCCAGTGTAACTGTGAGTGAGCATAGGTAGCTTACACTATCAAAACGGTGCACAGAGGCGAGCAACGATATCATCAAACCATGAAGAATATTGCAATGCTTCGTAACAATTCTTAATATTAGTGATTAGTCACTGCTAAGAATAAATTCAGTTAATTATGAACATGAGATAATACTTAACATGAAGAAAAGAGCTGGCAAGTGGCACAGGTTACTATCACCTCGGTAAACACAGGCAACAAAGTGGCTAGGCAGAGCTGCAAGGGCCGGTGTTGCTTCTCGTCACATATCTACTCGCGGTTCAGATAGCCGCACCGGGCGCGGTGATGGTGGCGCAGTCCTCGGGGCCGAGGGCGTGTCCGGACAGCGGTCTTGTGAGCATGGCTTAGTAAAATAGAGTTCTAAAGATAAAGAACTGCCAGTGTGACTGTGCATGAGCATAGGTAACTGACACTTGTCACGACTATGCACAAAGGCAAGCAAGAATAACAAAGCATAAAGAATATTGCATGCTTCATAACAATTCTAACATTACTGAATTCAGTCTCAGGTTATATTCAGTTAATAATTAACATGAGATAACACGGTATGCGATGTATGGAGTAGGTCAGTGGTGGTGTGTTGGGGGAAACAGGACGGGGCTGGCAGGAGCCGATTAGGCGAGACGAGTGATTGTCGGCTATACAGCTACAATTACATTTAGTTAATTATGAGTATGACTTAATAGTGAAAGAGTGCTAAACTGATGACAGTGAGTCGGCGACCAACAGTCTCTATAGTATTACTCTTCACAAACTACAGCCTATTACTGTCATCTGGTGTTAACTTGTTGGAATCGGGCAGTAGCTTTCACTGCCACTAGGATAATCACAAGCAAGCAAACATTAATAAAATAACATAAATAATACTTGCTCTACCTCAGATGAAATTCTGTTATTTAGAACGGGTCATTGCTGAGACCACATTGTCTAATTTATGAGCATGACTAATAAATTAGAATTCTACAGATGACAAACTACCGTTGAGCAGAGGTAACTAACACTGTCACGACGGTGCACAGACACTGGCAATGTTAACAACAAGTGTGAAGAAGGTTCCATTGCTTCGTAACAAATTCCACTGAGTCGGGTAGGGCAGGCATCGCAAGTATACATGCCGGTGTGGCGGATTCCGAGGGACACCAGTTTGCCAGGGACACTTCCATTGAAATGCATTGTTAACGGCCGAGAGCAAATCTTCATATGGAAAAAGTCAAATATCTCTCAGATTACACCATCTAGAAACTAATCGCTTGGTAGACATAGAGAAAACATCTTTAGCATAAAGACTACATTAAATTGATAAGGTTAGGGTTCTTGATTTCTATTAATTTTGAATAAAACTAACGTTTTGCACTGGGCGTACCATCAAACTCAAGGCATTGTTAATGGTCGTGAGCAATGTTCATACGGAAAATACAGAAGAAGTCAAATATCTCTCAAATTACACCATCTAGAACCAAATCGTTTGGTATACATATAGAAAAGATCTTTACCAAAAACATTATATTAAATTTATAACGTTAGTGACAATGATGTTCGATTTTGAAGCATGTGCAGAAGCGATGTGTCCCTCGCAAACTGGTGTCCCTGGGAATCCGCAACACCGGAATGTCCTCACCTCGGGTCTTCATTCAAATTCTCTTGTTTAGGAGCATTGCAGGAAAGGTAAACAGACAGTAGCCTCGTCAGCAAATTACCCATGTTAGCCTCGGGCCAACATGCACAATGAATTACTTAGGTAACCAATTCAATATTAAAATTGCGAAACAGAATCCACTGATATCTCATGGGATGACTAGGAATATTAAGAGTAGGATACACCTGAAAATGCTTTGATTTTTTTTTTTTTTGTCAGACCGCCAACACATCCCCAACAGTCGTTTTGAGTGTCGTTTATGCATGTATGGCTCTAGATACAATATTCACCCCGTACTGCTGCAGTAGGGGTGCAAACCAACCTTATGTAAAAGCTGGCGAAAATGCGGGTCAAAGAATTGAGAGCCTAATTTTACAATCTAAGAAGCAACATTTATTCTTTACATATATGTATTATTGATAGCCCGCTACCTTTGAGTTGAAAAATATAATATAATATCTAGTTTAATAAGATTTAAAAGTGAAATCGACGGCGTTCTGCGGCCGCCATCTTGTCTTTTTGCATTCTCTCCCATTTCACCAACTCTGTGCCTATATGCATAATATGGGTAGCCATTTGATACTGGAGCCAAATACTGGAGCCTCACTTCCATACTAACGCTATTTTCGCCCACATTTATATAAGGCTGGTCTTCACCCGTGTACTACAAGTACCGGGTGAATCTTTTATCTAGTATGGCTCTAGATACAAGATTCACCCCGTACTGCTGCAGTAGGGGTGCAAACCAACCCTATGTAAAAGCTGTTCGAAAATGCGGGTCAAAGAATTGAGAGCCTAATTTCACAATCTAAGAAGCAACAATTATTCTTTACATCTGTTTTATTATTAGCCCGCTACCTTTGAGTTGAAAAATATAATATAATATCTAGTTTAATGAGATTTAAAAGTGAAATCGACGGCGTTCTCTGGCCGCCATCTTGTCTTTTTGCATTCTCTCTCATTCACCAACTCTGTACTGATATAAGTAACCATTTGACACTGGTGCCAGGCATTCTACTTGTTGTTCCATACTAACGCTATTTTCGCCCGTATTTATATAAGGCTGGTCTTCACCCGTGTACTACAAGTACCGGGTGAATCTTTTATCTAGTATGGCTCGCACTGCACGGCCATTGAATGTGACTGGACTATAGTAGGCGAAGTAGGGACTGGTGTACTGACCACTATGCACACAAAGTCATACAGAGAGGGTCAGCACGGAACTGCATGTGGATGTTTGTTTGTTGGAGTTTTACATCCTAGTAACAACAGAGATCATATCAGGATGGGTACCGACTTGTGACAGTGCACACTCATGGTGACTTAATAGTGCTGCCCCACTGGGAGGCTCGGCTGCCAGCACCATGACCCGACATCCCTCTCAGTCACATTATCCTGAGACTGGGCTAAGCAGTCCTTGCCCTATCGTAATTGTGCTGAGCATCAGACTATGAATTTCCATAATGCTTATTCAGGTAGGTTTTAGGAACAGTCTCACACAACAGATACAAGCTTTAGCTATCAACTCGACACAGAAGACTTGTCAGACATGGTGGATATTGGCAAAAGAATTACTTTAATATGCAAGTAAACAATTTATATTTTAAAATTTAAAGTGTTAGGGTTCCTTTACAGCATATGCTACAGGCCCAACACGAGCTGAATCGCGTTCTGGGTTGTACCTGTGATGGACATAATTTGCTACACTTCAGAGAACAGAGGTGAGGCCAGGTAGGTTTCAGCATTTATTTAAAAAAAGCAAATTGGTAACCTTGCGGGAGGTCGGGCTTGAGTTCATAGGCTACTCCATGTCGACGGCCAGTGTGAGAAATCACGCTTTACATCAAGTTGAATCACGACAAGTAACTAGAATGACAGGTGCTATATCAAATCAGGTACACTTTGGTAGTAAGAGGTGAGGAAATATAACATGTAACAACAAGATGAAGCTATATCAAGTGTGCGCCAAGTGATAACAAGTAATACCGGAGTATATATCAGCACTCACCCCGGGGTGGGTGTGTGGGAAGAGCAAAGTTGCACGACCAGCACCAAGTTGTGAAGTGAGGAAAGCAGCGGTTTGCAGGCAGGGGGCGGAAGTGGGTCACAGAGCATCGGTTGCAAATTAAACATGTAGGGCCAACATGCGTAATTCTGAAGGGAGGTTCATCTGATCCAGAACATGGCAATGACATGTTGAATGCTATTAGGATGCTAGTGAGTACTCATTCTACACTAGAGGAATAACTGTGAAAACAAAGATAGACATTTACAGGTATTTACTACAACCCTAGGAGTCCCGGTTGGCAGAAAATCAAGGCTAGAAAAGTAAGGAACTTATGAAATATGTTAGAGCATTGGACAATTGTATGTAAACTAACTTAGCATACATAGGTAATAATAAGACCGCATGGACTTTTAAGTTTGATGGAGTCACGTTGAGTCTAGGTGCCATGGAACAGGAGATTTCCGCCCCCAGAGAGGACTTAGGCGCACAGGTAGATCTCGGTGCCAGAGAAGCAGTTTGGACATATGAGAATTATGCTCAACATGGACGCCTACCCTCTTTCCTGTGAGGGAGGAGGAAGTGGAAGGGACGCACCAAACTGGGCTTTTCCCAAGTGCGCCACCATGACCAGTTGGGTGGCTTAACAACTGTACTGTTTGCCAAGCAAAAAAGACACTTTCTTAAAAGCAAGTAAGATAAACTACTTTCTTAATAGTTGGAAAAAGGTTTAATTCTGATCAAAGGATCTTTAATTGTGTACAAATGAGGACTATACCATATAAGAAAATAAAAAAATTGTTTATCCTTTCCGTTTCAAACGGGAGATGGGAAAACTTTATAATACACTTGTTAAAATTGGTGTTTACTGTTAATAGAGATGAATGAGTGTTGAATGCTACACAAAATTCACTTCTCTGGGATTTGAATTTTTTCTCTTCTTTTTCAGACTATTTATGCTGCTCATAATGGTTAAGTCTAATGACTTGTTTTTGCCGTAAGACAGTAATAGTCTCGTGGTTTCCTCCGTGTTGTCACTTTCAGTTATTGCGTAGCTATCTGCTCCGTGCCTTCTTTCTCTGTGAGTATTTCCCTACATCCCCCTCCCCCCTGTGAGTTTGTTTGTTCTACAATTGGTTAGTTGCTTCGTTATATATATATAGTTACTTTCCCTGACTGCCTTCACATTGTTGTGTTCGTGGTCATTAGTTTTAAGGTTTAAAGTTTACCTCCTGCGTGGATCATGCCTGGTATTTATTCGAATTGGGCTTAGCAAACATGGAAGTGGTGCTGAGATAATCAAATAAATTAAAGCTTATCGATGGAAATGCGGGAATTAATTTTAAAACAATGAGAGAAACTAAAAGCGCTTAAAAGAAGTGCAGGTAATTTTGAAGAAGTATCTTACAAGGGGGTATAGGGAATATTAAATTGTCATTAAATAATTTTTTAGTTTTGGAAGTAGGAAGGGTGAAACCTTCAGTTGAGTAAATACTTTCCGAATTTACTTCAACTAGAAGGTTCTTTAGACCATGTTTCAAAGTCTTTCTTGTTTACCGTTGAATGAAACTCTTGGACTTCATAAGAAAGTTGATCAAATAAATCAATTCCATGAAATGTCAATAATCATTAAATTTATATGATTAAAAAATAACTTTATAGAAAGTGATAAGAAAGTAAAAGAAGCTTATGAGGTCGGGCAATAAAAAAACCATGTCTTCAAGACACACCACTGAAGCTTACCTGCTGGTATTAAACAAACGAAGTAAAAAGTTAAACTAGACTTGCCTGTAAGTTGAAGAAGGACTACGATTATTACAAATCTTTCAATATGAAGGTAAGGATCAGGGCCCTCCGACCCACACCTAGGGGAAATCAATGCCCGTGAAATTTGGAGCAACTCAGACTAGCCATATATAGTATTAATAAGGAAACGGGACAAGTTTAAATAAACAAAATTAATAATATTTTTAAATGAGGTTGTTTGTTCCCCTCCAATTGCGGAGACAGAAGCCTGTTATGTGGGGCTGTTCCTCTCTCACCTGATTCCTATCTTCGTATTCATAGATGCGAAGATTAGAATAATAGTATTTACTTAACTTACAGATAAGCCTAGTCAAAATAACATTCTAAATTCAAAGTAGGCGTAGATTGCTACATCCCCATACAAGCCTCAAGTAGATGGCCGTTTAGTGCCGCCCCCTCCTGCTATTCGGGTAGCAGACAGGATTATTGCTACCATGGTTATACCATGTTACATTCAAATTACGTGGTCACCTCCCTATTTCACCGGACACGGTGGTCGAATCAATAAGAGTGCAGTTCATCAGTTTCCAATACCAGTCGAGTCAAACCAATGATTTACATAGAGTTACAAGATTGATGGTTGTCGCTACCTAGCCTAGTGTTCGACATTATTAGGATAGTGCAAGGACTGGTTAGCTGAGTATCAGGATACTGTGACTGAGTGGTCAGGTCATGGTGCTGCCAGCCTGGTCTCCCAGTGGAGCAGCATTATAAAGTCACCAGGAGAGCACACTGATACAGATCGGTACTAGTCCTGGTATTTCCTTAGATGTTGCCAGGACTTGAAACTCCAACAAAAAACTGTCCTTATTCAAAGCCCTACCAGTACCAGATGACACTTTGATGCCGCCGCCTCCCCCCCCCCCCCACCTCCTGTGGCCACGGTGGCATACAAGGCTATTGTCACAATGCTTATTGTCACAATGCTTATCGACAGGTACATTCAGCTACGTGGTTCCAATACCACAATGTAAACCCCACTATAGCCGGCAAAATCACACAAGGTGGCACTTCTGGTCAGACAGACCACACCCGTGGGCGCCCCCTGGTGTGCGGCGCGGCGCTAGCCTACTGCAGCCTGTGATTGCTGCACTGGCTGCGCGCGCACCCGGCTGCCTCGTCAGGTGCGCGCGAAACCAGTGTCGCGGTGAAGCGGCAGGGTGAGCGGGCCTTATAAGCGTCTGTGGGAGCGGGGCGCACATACATGGCGGCGGTGACCATGTGGCTAACCGGCGCTACCCTGATCCTCTCCATGCACGCAGGTAAGTAAGTGTCGGGTGCTCGCTGTTCTCCTATATAGATCTCAGGATTTCATACAGCATGCGATTAACTTTCGTCTTTTATTTATGCTAATTTATCATCAGTGGATACATGCATGATTTTGTATTCATGTGACCATACCTGAGTATGCTACACAAGGTCTCCGTTAACTGTCAGTCGTACAGTCAGACGTTTGAACCTCTTTATTAGGCTAGCTTTTTATTATCAATTGTCAACTGTTTTGTCTTAGTTCCAGTAATTATGTGACATTCTTGTTAACTTCCTTACCCATGTAGTTAGTGTCCTCGGTCCATACTCATTATTCCACTGCTGAAGCTTGTTAAAGCTGCATAGTCCGATGAAATATCAAATTTTCAAAACTAAACCAATTATCTAGATTTGATTTTACATATCTAACTTAGATACTGATGCACTTATTAAGCATTTGTTTCGGTGTAGAAGGCAATACTGAGTCAATTTAACAGAACCTGTGACCGCAGAAGTCTATGGACGGTGTCAGAGTTTTGGCAAGCGTGCCAAAACTAATTTTCCATAAAATACAGAAATTCGTTTCGTTCCATTCAGATTTTTTTAAATTTGTTACAGCATCCTTTCACCTAAACCTTGTCCTTAGATAGTGCACTCATGTGCTAGAACACACTCGGACCCTTTAGGACTGCGGCCAGGTGGGATGGCTGTGTTGTTTGCCTAGCCATTTTGTATTTCAGGGTGGATCAGTTCCATGACTGTGGCCTGTCCATTTCTGTGTTGGGTTTGTGCCATTATACATACCCAGGTGGACTGTGCCATGTGGTGATAGCTTTCCTGATTTCCTTTATACTTAGGAGGGCTAATTTTCCTATTTTTTCTGTTTAGTGCCTTCCACTTTTCGTGGCCTGGCTTTTGCTTTCTGTGCCAGTACACAGAAAGCATTGACTGCGCTCAGGGGCAGGTGTGGTTTTGTTGTGTCAGTAAGTAATTGTTTTCTTTAGGAATTTGTTGTGGGGACTGTTGTAAGTCATTTAGAAGTATTCTTTATATACCAGTTTTTTTACCACTATATGTATGCATAATATATAATTCACTGTGATTATACCGAAGCATAATCACCACAAATATGATATTATAATAATCCTATATAGTGCTGATTCGCTTTGCAATGCATTTTTATTAATTGATTTAGAGTGCTAAGCAAGATACTTATATGTACAAATATGCATATATATAAGCCGTTTTCGCACCTCCCCCTCCCTGACCCCCCAACCCCCAACCCCAATGGCGCCGTTCCGGCAATGGAATCCAAGGGCGATCATAACCCCCCCCCCCCCCCCCCCACCGCAATGACGCCGTAGGGGGTCGGGGAGGCTGTCAGGAGTGGGGGGGGGGGGGGTCCGGAGATGGCAGTTTTTGTTGACTCTGGTTGGCAGGTGAGTGAGTGGTGACTGTCGTCCGATCCCCCTGCTGTAATGGCGGCGTGGGGGATGTGGGGGTGGGGGGACGGTCGTTACGGCAGCCACCACTGGCTCACCTGCCAACCACTCACCAAATATATGTTTATATATGGACATACATATAAATATACATATAAAGGTACATGGGTATGCATATAAATATACATATACAAATGTGTATACATATAACATATGTATTTATATGCATATAAATACATATTGTATTTAGAGATGACTGCATCACATATCTTAAGAGTGGTCCTCCATTTGTCATTGCTAAGTTAATCCATATGTAGTCTGTGTCACCCTTTGCAACAATGCAAGGGGCCTAAGTTCTGACACTTTCACTCTCAGACTTTAACCAAACACTGCCATTACCCTAAATAATATTCCATTTATATTTGATTTATTTTATTTTTGATTATGCATGTACATGTACACATACACATACTTATAAAGTTGTATGTATATATGCACATACATATGTATATATTATATATAATATATACATAATATTGCAATATCAGGGGAAGAATAACTTACCAGTGTTCCTAAATGTAGGGATGACTGTGTCAAATACATCAGAATAGTATTCCATTTGCAAGTAACAAGTTGACTGTTGTGTATGTGTGCCTTCAGAAATATGTGTGTGCAGTGCACTGTGGCACAGCCCTTATAAACCAAATCAAATCCACTCTCACAACCAGTCCAATGGCATAAGCTGTAACACATTCACAGTCAGTGAGTTCAGCTGTCAGTGGAGATGCAGCCCAGAGAACCATTGGCAACCTGAGGTGTGAAAGCTTTCTTTGGAATTGTTGGTTAAAATCTTATTGTGAAAGTATCGGAGCTTAGGCCCCTTGCAATAAGTCTAAAAGTGACACAGACTACACATGGGTTAATTTAACTTACCAGTCACAAATGGAGGATTACTCTACAATATGTGATGCAGTTATCTTTAAAAACAGTATGTATTGGTGTATATATATATATATATATATATATATATATGTTTTACCTCGGTATATAGCCTCAGGCTAGCCGCAGGCTAGGGAGAGGTAAGCACATCCGGGTCCAGCAATTAGCATAAGCAGCTCACAGCGGGAGGACGTTCACTGAGCTGCTCCGGCAGGATTTAACTACTACAACACTTAACTAACTGTAAGTATTGAGAATTTGCGATAAACTTCTTAAGGATGGTTTATAGCATCCCATTATGAAAGTTTAGAACTTTCTCAGGTCCAATTTGGACATGTTTTGGGTGTTTTAAAAAACACAAGGATAGAACAACGCTCATGTTGAGAACCGAAACCGATACCGCTTGATATAGCGAAACCTGTATACAGACAGGCAGAGATGTTAACCCGAGTTGCATCTCCTAAGAAAATTCCTCCGAACCCTAAAGAGGGTTTTGTTGGGGATGATCCTGGGTTTCTTTTATAGACTCCCCAGACCGGTTTTTGAGGCGAGCCTCCGAGTTTCGTAATATTTTCTTCAACTTGCTGGCGCAGAATGCCGCGGGTGGGAGAAGTGTACGAAACAGAGAGAGCGGGCGGGCCAATGGCCGCCCCTCCGTATGGTTGGTGTCACTACCGATAAAACCTACGGCATACCATTAGCTCAACGCCTGTATAGAGAACGGTGTAAATACGTTCCTCTTTACCATAATAATACCTCAACCCAGAATCTGGGGTTCACATTGTGTTCATGTTGAGATGATACCGGTATTAAGTAACTCTTTTGGTTACAGAAACCGATGGCCACCAAGCGAAACAAGGTTTCGCCGGCAGCGGCAGAAGGTCGCGAGCCCTCAGGGTACGATTCATCGCCTCCACAGATGGGCCCACCGTCTCCACAGCCAGGAGCTGGCCCTTCGGATAAGGACAGCGAGGAGGATGACTTACAGAGCTTGAACTTAGAAGAAAAGATTATCAGAATTATGGACCGAAAATACAAAAACATTCAGTCCATGACACGGGCTTCTTCTCCTCCCATCCCAGATGATGATTGGGAAGACTTGTCGGAGGATGATACAGAATCAGCTTTCGAGGTTCCGAAAGCGAAAGTGAAAAAGCATAAAAGAGTCGGAAGCAGCTCAGGTGATGAATTCACCAAAGTCAATAAGAAGCGCGTTAAAAAGACCAAGAAAACCAAGAAGAAAAAGAAGAAGGGCTCATCATCTGATTCTTCAGATGACTCGTCTTCAACTGAGTCGGACTCAGATACCGAAAGAGCGGGTGTGTATGCCAGAATAGGGGCGAAAGTTAAAAAGAAGTGCCCACTGGAAAAGGCAAAGAGGTTGCGTACCACAACCATGATGAGGGAAACGCTGAAAGGGCATTTCCATACGTTTAAACCCGCCGAGGTTATAAACAAGTTGACAGAACAAATCTCGGGAATCAAAGGCGTTTCCCGAGTCAATCAGTAAAGAAATGGATGCTGGCATCCATCTCTCAGATGAAAGGTGGCGTTTTGAGAACGCGTTGTGTACCATCCACAAAGCAGTTCTCGGGACTTTGACATCTATAACCCCCGTGGCAAACAGGATGCAAGCCGAGAATAAATTCTCGTCGCTGGCCAGAGTAATGGACAAAGGTATTGCGTTGCTTACCGCAGCCTCTAACTTTATGACTTTTCGACGATTCGAGAACGTCTATAAGTCAGTGACCACAGATGCTGGCAAGGAAGTAGCCAGGTCTAAAAAAGTAACAGACAATGATGGTAAAGAATATACACTTTACCTCCCACCAAAGCCAGTGAAAGGCAAGCCACTGGATAAAACCAAGATGTTTGGTGGACAGCTTGCGCACCTCTTCAAGGCAGTTGAAGTGGACACTAAAAGCGCTAAAAACACCGACATCAGAAGTAAAAAGTATGACAACGCCAGTAAATTCCGACACCCCCGCTCGGATTTTCGCTTCCGCCGAGGAGGAAGGCCGGGACGAGGAGGTCCATCCTTCGGGTTCAATCCCAGAGGACGAGGCAGAGGAGAACAACAGAACACGGCTTGGAATGACAACCAAGGATTCAAAAGGGAGTTTACACCCAGACCCCAGTTCCCCCGGCCAGGAGCCAAGTAGAGTCGACGACACAGACAGCTATCCTCAACATGGTGTCCGAAGAGACACAAACCTATTTAAGCAAGTTTAAAGCAGGCAATATCCTGAACTGTTTACAAAACTGGTATAATATCACAACTGATAGTGAAATTTTGGATATTGTAAAAGGGGTTCAAATACCGTTCATAGAAATACCAAGACAGAAAAGAGTTCCGTTCCCATATAAGTTTAACTCAGAAGAAAAACTACAAATTGATAATCAGGTTTCTCTTTTTGAAACAAAGAGAATTATTGAACGAGTACAAAACACAGAAGGACAGTTTATTTCTAATGTTTTTTCTAGGCCAAAACCAAATGGCGAAATTCGTATGATTTTGGATTTAACTAAATTAAATGAATTGGTTACATACAAACATTTTAAGATGTTCTCATTAGAAACGGCGAGAGATTTATTTACGCCGGAAGCCTGGCTCGCGAGTGTAGACTTAAGAGATGCGTATTATACAGTCTCCATTTGCAAAGAACACAGAAAATTTCTGAGATTTATTTGGGACGGTACCCTTTTTCAGTTCACATGCATGCCTAATGGACTAGCTTGTGCACCTCGACTATTTACAAAGTTACTAAAACCTATTTTTGCAGTTATGGCTAGAATAGGTCATACAATGTTCCCATACATTGATGATTCATTTATTATGGCAGAGTCTTTTGACAAATGCCAAACAGCAGTTAAGGATTTGTGCGATTTATTAACAGAATTAGGTTTTTACATTCATGACAAGAAATCTGTCTTCGTCCCGAATAAGGAATTAAAATGCTCAGGGTTTATGATTAACACCAAAACCATGACAGTATCCCTAACGGGACAGAAACTACAGAAGTTTCATGACACGGCCTCCCAGCTGCTTGACATATCTAGGCCAAAGATTAGACAGGTCGCCGTCCTTATCGGTATAATGGTCTCGTATGCGCCTGCTATCCTTTATGGAGCGGCACATATTAAGTCTCTAGAAATAGACAAGAACAGAGCGTTGGCACGCACAAAAGGTAACTTCGAAAGACCAATGAGCATTTCCCAAGATGGATTTCAAGACATCTTTTGGTGGATAGAAAATATTAACAACTCTCCCAATCCCATTCGAATGGGTCAACCCAACACGGTAGTTACTACCGATGCTTCTTTACAAGGTTGGGGAGCTCATTGAAATGATGTAGCGACAGGAGGGAGATGGTTAGAAGACGAAAAATCAGACCATATTAATGTTCTTGAATTAAGAGCGATTTACTTGGGCCTTTTAAGTCTAATTAAAATACCTAAAAATAGTGTTCAAATTCTTACAGATAACACTACAGCTATGGCATATGTCAGGAATATGGGAGGTACAAAGTCAAAAGAATGCAATAACTTGGCATAAAGTATTTGGAACTGGGCGCAACAACATCAAATTTGGTTAACCATAGCACATATCCCAGGGACACAGAACATCCTGGCTGACAAAAAGAGCAGAGTCTTTCACGATCACTTAGAATGGAAATTAAACACAAAAATTTTCAAGAAAATTTGTCAACAAAGGGGGTCACCTACGATAGACTTATTTGCATCGAGAAATAATTTTAAAATTAACAAATATGTGTCATGGCACCCAGAACCATATGCTTGGCACATAGATGCTTTCTCACTGATTTGGGAAAATGAATTTTATTATATCTTCCCCCCCTTTAACATCATTACCAGAGTGGCACGAAAGATAAAGATGGATCGGTCTCACGCCATCCTGATCGTCCCCGAATGGGACACACAACCGTGGCTAGCAGGACTAGTCTCGACAGCCAGAGACTGCCTCAGATTCCCAAAATCCCGAGGAAATCTAACTCACCAAGGCCCTCTGGAACATCACGGCAACGTAGCAACAACACCATTGCTTGCATTCCTTTTCTGAATAAATACCTAGAACAATTTGGATTAGACAAAATTACACAAGAACGGTTGGTGTCACATGCGTGGAGGAAAGGAACAGCAAAGATGTATTCCACATATTTAAAGAAATGGGGCGTACACTGTCTTATTAAAAAGGTTAAACCCATGAACCCAACTATTGCCCAAGTTTGTAGATTTTTCAGAATGTTAGAAGATGATGGGCTAGGTTACGGCGCAATTAATGCTGCCAGGTGTGCCCTCTCGATTATTCTCCCCAGATTGCAGGGAGAAACAGTGGGTAAACATCACGTAATACACTGGGTACTAAGGGGGATTTATGAACGAAACCCACCTAAGCCAAAATATGACCGATTTTGGGATGTGTCTCTGGTGTTCAAAATGTTTAAGGATTGGCCACATAATAGATTTTTAGATATTAAACAATTAGGTTTTAAGGTAGCACTTCTACTACTGTTAGTCACAGGTCATCGAGGCCAAACTATAGTGGCACTTTCACTCGATGGGCTGGAAATAGACAGAAAGCAAGCGACTTTCGATTTAACAACTTTGTTAAAATCTAATCGCATAGGCGACCCTTTGTCATCAATTAATGTAACACAATTCACGGACAATCCAAAATTGTGTGTAGTATCAGCGATTAGAACATATATATCCAAGACACAAGGAGTTAGAAACTCAAGACAATTATTAATAAGCTTTATTAAGCCACACAAGGGCATGAATTCCACATAGCGGGTGGCATGCCTCCAGCGGTTGCGCCATGTGCCGGGCGCCAGCACCGCGCGGTGGATGCTCATCAAGTGGGCGTGGTCCCCCGACTCGATATTTGCAATCATAGGCGATGGTCGAATAGGTCAGGCCGAGGATGGACGCGAGTGCGGGAAAGTCGAAGCAATTCACAGTTTTCACGGCCATATTCAATTGCGAGCGGAGAGGAATGCGCTCGACTGAGGGCATCGGCCAGGAGCAGCTCGATGCCAGGCTTGTGCTTGATTGTAAGGGTGAAGGACCCGAGGGCCGCATCGAGCCAGAGCTGAGAGCTGCTCCTGGCCGACAGGCACCCCACTCACCCCTCAGCTGAGAGCTGAGGCGGCATTGTTGGTATTGACGACGATCTCCAGGCCGCTTGACAACAGGGGCCGTAGCGCCTTCACCGCTATCACGAGATTGACGGCCTCGAGCTTGTGGATGTTGGGGTAAGCCCACATGTGGCATTCGCCATAGGCCTCGGAGAAGCGCCTCTCGGGGGAGAAGGCGCCCTCCCCCCCCCTGGGGCCGGCAGGATGTAGAGGCCGTTGCCCCCGACCACATTGTTGAGGAACCAGCAGACGTCCTTCCGGAGCTCAGGGTCCACCTTGGCCATGCCCGGGGGGGGAAGGTCGCGCAGGCTCCGCAGCAGCCGGCACATGAATTTTCGTGCCACGGGGATGCATCCGCTGATGTGCGTGAGCCTAACGATGAGCCGCTGGAGAGCCTTCCTAGTGAGGGAGGGCCTCGACAGCCAGGCTTGGCACTCCTGGATGACCTGGGTGAGCTTTGCCTCTGGGATGCTGATGACCATGCGCTGGGAGCATATGTCAAATCCCAACCAGGAGAGCTTCACCCCGGGGGGGAACACTTGTCGGGTACCAGGTCGACGCCCATGCCAGTGCACAGAGCCCGGAAGGCGTCGAAGGCCCGGCATGCGTCGAGGTATGAGGCCTCACATCCGACGAAATCATCGACGTACACGATGGAGAAGAAACCCTGCCGGGCGAGGATCCAGGAGACGGCCGACGTCATTCGGACGCAGGCGGCCCCGGAGGTCCTGCAGCCGAAGGGCAGGGCGATGTCGACGTGGGTCTTGCCGTCGTCCGCTATGCAGAATAGGGCGGCAGAGAGGGAGCCCGCGCGGAGTTGCCTATATGCTTGGGCGACATCCACGGTCCACGTGAAGGCCCCCTGGTCCTCCCGGATGATCCTGTGGCCCAGGTCCGCGATTGAGGGGAGGGTGTATGCCGCGGGGAGGCCGAGGTACTCGCCTCGAGGGATGCCCGCGTTCACGCTTCTGCCGACCGAATATGACAAGTCGACGATGACGCGCCGCTTGCCGGGCGCATTCTTTGGTCTGGTCATAATGGGGCTGCACTGCGCCCAGAGTGAGAAGGGGGGCGACCTCAAAGGGGCCGAGGAGGGCGCCCAGCTCGAGCTCGCGGGCGACGTAGTCGGTGACGAAGTGGGCGTAGGCGGGGTCCTCGCGGTGGTAGTGGTAGGTGGGCGTGGGGGCGTGCATGCCCGGTAATTGGCCGGAAAGCCGACCTCCATCTGGTCGGCCAGGGTGGTGTCTGCGTGGTCGGCCAGGGCCTGCCTCCAAGCGCCAATTTCAAGGCCTGACTTGATGGGGACGTGGGCGGCCAAAAGGTTCGGGAGAGCCGCGGCCCTGGTGGCGTCATACGCTGCGACATAGTGTGGGTATCGGCTCCATGCTGTATCCGAGATGACCGACCAAATGGCGTCGAGAGTCCTTTGTATTGGCCAGGGGAGGGTCCGCAGCGCGGCTCGACCGGGAGCGATTGCTGGAGCGCGCTGTCGATGACTGCGTCGACAGGTTCTGAGAGTCGAGTCGGGTCCGGGGGGCGGCCGTCGGGGGCCGACGCCGGCTGACGGGGCATGGAAACTGCCCCAGGCCGGAGGCGGCGGACGAACGTCTCATAGTGTGGGGACGGGCTGGCAGTGTTTGTTGTTGTTATTGTCAGTGGGGCCACGATGATGTCACGCAGGGGTTCCCCGGAGGGGATCCCGCCTCTGGTGCCCGGCCTGCCGCCAGCGCCCCCGGCTCCACCCGCAGTGCGGCGTGCCGCCGCCGGGGAACTAGCGGAGCAATCCCTGTGGTTATTATGCAGATGATGGGGGTCCCCGCGGCTGGGGCCGGGCATGCACCAGCATCCGAATCCAGGTCACCGGGGGGAATCCCAGTGACGTCACGGGAAATCCCAGTGATGTCACAGGGGGGTTGCGGGACGCCCAGTGGCTTCGGGTCAGGGGTGAGCTCGTGGGTGTAAGTTTGTTTACCAGGGTTGCCTTGGTCGCCTTGGGTGCCGTGGTTGCTGTATGCCGGGTGAGTGTCCGTGGGAGGTCCGTGTCCGTGCGCCATAGGGGGTTGGGGAGGGGGGGCCCCGCCTGTTTTCTAATAACCGCCGATGTCTTTTTTGCTGCGCCTTTCTCACGCGAGCGCTTGGAGTAGCACACGGCCTCGGCGTGGGTCGTGAGGATGCACCGTATGTTGGCACAGTAGCCACAGACGTGTGCGACTTTCTGTGCCCCAGTGCCATGCGACTCCCCCTTGAGGGCCTTGTCGCAGGAGTCTGGGTCCCGGTTCCAAGCCGTCCAAGGGGGGCCCATGGCTGCCTTGTCATAGGTATTACGCGCCTCCGGGCCGGCCTTGGTTGTCTTAGTGACCTCGGCCGTAGTGCCGTTCACCGCGGCCACGGCCGCGGTGTGTCCGACCATGGCGATAATTTTGATGCGCACCGCTGTGATGGCCGCGGGATGCCGCCACCCCTGGGGCAAGCAGCCGTCGGCAATCCTAGTGAAGATTTCCTCAGAGTAACGGCGCACGATACTCCATGGCAGTGCATAGTTATCCTGCGCCACAGCCTCCTGGTGGGCCGAGAAGGCCGCCAGCGCATGGGATGGAAAACCCCGCTGGGTATCCAGTCGCTTAAGGCTGACGGTGCATTCCTCCCGGGTGGCCTCGCCCTTTTTTACTGACTTGCCCTCGTATCCCCGCTCCACCAAATCGTAAGGAAAAAGATATTTTGATGATATACCTTTTTTCCTGGTGAAGGATTTTGCATCCGCGATGGCCTCGATGATCCGGATGGCTTCCTCGGCCGTGGAGCGCGGGCTACGGTAGCGAGAGTCGTCACAATCCCGGTATTGTTGGCGGCGTCCCGGGGCGTGGCGGTGGGGTGGCGAGTCGGGGGTGAGTGCCTGGGTTCGTCCTTCCTGTCAGGGCCGCAGCGTGGGGGGCGTTTCCCACGACACGTCCGCCTCCGGGATCTCACCATCCATGTCGCCGGCAAGTAAGCCGGGGACCAGTGGGAGGCCGTACGGGCGCGGGGGCAGGCGTGGCTCGCCGCCGCAGCCAGCGGTGTTCGTTCCCTGGAGCGGGGGGGCCGGCCGGCGGCGGCCGGAGGGGAGGCTGTTTGCCGCACCTCCTCGAGCCCCCTTTCCTGGCGCAGGACGTGTTCCTCTACTCGCCTCCACCTCGCCTCCATGGCGTCCATTGTCTGCTGCATCCGATTCATGAGTTCTTCCTGGCGAGTCTCTGTCTTGGGGGCAGCAGGGGCTCGCTTTGGCTTCACGGGCCGCCCGTGCACCGGTGAGGCGGTGTTGCCGCCATTTTGAATGAAATCATCAAGTTGCTCCTGCTCTTTCTCGGGCCGGGATCTCCATGTGGCATGCTTCGGGGGCCTACCGGCCAGGCGTGAGGTTCACACGGTGCGCTGCATGATTATTTATTCCTTGGGTGACCTTGTTTGACGTGGGTGTTGGATCTTGGGTGCCTTGGGAGGATAGTATGGGTCCTTGTTAACTTGATATTGTTTCCACCGTGGAGGATCGCCACTGAGTGCCTGTGCGGGGGGAGGTTCGGTAGGTGTTCGTCTTTGCCGCTTGGGGCGTGGTGGGTCCCTGGCTTCCCGCCCGAATCAACCACAATTCGAAATTATGCCCCAATCCTATATAAAATTCGACCTTGGTAATTGAACCGGGGGTCGAATGAGGTATTTAACCACCATAGCTAAATCGAAGTTAGCTCTCCAACCTGATTATAATGACAATAATTATAATAACAATAATAATACTGTCAATATAATGACAACAATAACAATAATAACAATAATAATAACGACAATAACAATGATAATAATTTCATTAATACTGATATTAATAAGAATGATATAAATAATTATAAGTATGACAATAATTATAGTGATAATAATAATAGTGACAATAATAATAATTGATCAAAAATATAGGTACTAATTCACCTAATAAACCTAATCTGACATGTTCACTGTTCTCCTTCTCTGAACTAACCCCAATCCCAAGTAAGCTGGCCACTGCATATGAATGGGCGTAAAGTGTGGGTTTGAGTTTATGGGGTCAGTCACACAGGGTTTGCCACTGACCAGCGTATACACCCATGGCTGACTGGAGGGACCCCTATTGTGATGTGGTTGTTTGGTTATAGCAACACAGTAGCTAACAGTAACACAGGGAACCTTGTCCATAACCATTAACTTATGATTAAGCACTAATATTTTAATGTTGTTTTACAAATGAGTTCCCTAACTAAATATCCTGACACTAATCAGGGATCTTAATATAATTTGTTTCTTTCCTGTGATATGCTACAATAGTAAATCTAGCCCAAACTCAGTGTTCCACAGTCATTTATGTCATTTCACTACCTAATCTTATATAAGACTTGACCTTCGAAATTGAAGCGGACCTAACGAGGTAAGCTCTCCAACCTGTACATTAAGGACATTAGGCACATGGTTGTGGGTGTGGTCAATAAACTAGAGTAGGCGGCCGGTATCCAGTGCCTACTGCACGGTGGCGGCTGAGCTATTACCCCTATCTATTGTGTCCATTGCAAGGCCGACAAGTGAATGTAGCTACTATTCACATGCCCTTTGACAGCTCACATTAACAGTGCATGCGACACACCGTGCTCCCATGTTGCCATTACTCGCCTGCAGCATGTGCATTAATTTACTTCATTTGTGGATCTGTGTCAATTAGGGGCATTTAATCGTTATGCAGATGATAATAAATTGCATATTTCTAGATGAGGTATATCACTAGATATATTTATTACAAATTCAATTTTAGTTTAAAGCTAATTAAGTGGTATATAATATGATATATTTAAATGTCACAGTCCGATGGTTTTGAGTTGCTGCCATTTTCTTTAGATATATATATTAGGGTGATTGCTATAATATATCTCACTTTACTTTAAAGTGACTTTGACTCAATTTATTTTGGCTAAATTTGGAGATATTTGAAGTCCAAACATGCTAATTTAATTTTGATGTGCACATCAAAACTCTGATACCGTAAGCTTCAGAAGTAACAGGTTTTATTAAAAGGAATTATATGCAGCAACCAATGCTTAATAAGTCTAACAGTATCAAAGTCTAACGTGAGCGTAATGTCGGTAAAGCGTAGTGATAACGTCATTCAACGAGAGGACAACGTAATTACGCTCACGGTACGTTATATATGTTATTCGATCGCCAGAACTACGTTGCGTTACACTACATTACTGTACATTACATACGTCATGACACGGTGGTGAAATGCTAAACGTACGTTGGATGTATGTTGGGCGTACGTTATCCAGACGTTTTCATTACGTGGACTGTACGTTCCCACCGCCATTAACGTAGTGCAACGTAGTGCAACGTAATGAGCAGCGTTTGACTAACGTCCGTCTAACATCATTGACGTTCGCCTAACGCATACATAACGTATTGCGAACGTAACACCCTTATGTCATCGTTAATTATGGGGCTGTCACACTACGACGTAACGACGTCAACGTAGGGAGAACGTGAAGAACGTTGAACTTCTCGGCGTAGTATGCAAATTTGGGCACAAGTTGAACGTGGATGCAACGTAGTGGACGAGAGAGTAATGTCGGTAAAGCGTAGTGATACCGTCGTTCGACGAGAGAGGTCAACGTAATGATGCTGACGGAACGTTATAAACGTTATTCCATCGTCAGAAGAACGTTATGTGACGTTACCTAAGTCATGAGACGTTGAACGTACGTTGAATGCACGTTCTCCTGACGTTCTCCTGACGTTCTCCTGACGTTGTCCTGACGTTCCCATTACGCCCCGTGGGCATTTGCACTTGGTTTAATGGGGGTCAACGTAGTGGAACGTAGTTGAACGTAGTGAGGAGCGTTGGAATAACGTCCGTTTAACGTCATTGACGTTCGCTGAACGTGAACAGAACGTACGGCGAACGTAAACCCTTACGTTCGACCTACGTCGAAACTTTTGAACATGTCCAAAACCTCGACGTAACTTGACGTAACACGACGTAATATGACGTAGCTCGACGTCACTCTAACGTCATTATGACGTCATCATAACGTAATCCAACGTACATCAACCTAATGACGAAATATCACCACGTTAGGCTCACGTTGGCTCATTACGTCGTAGTGTGACAGGGGTATAACATCGAAAGTTTTGGACATGTTGAAAACCTTGATGCGCTCCGACGTAACACGACGTAACGTGACGTAGCTCGACGTCAGTTTAACGTCATCATAACGTAACCCAACGTACCTCAACATAATGGCGAAAAGTCACCTACGCCAGGCTTACGTTGGCTCTTACGTCGTAGTGTGACAGCCCTTTTATTGGTCCATGTGCAGTGTTGCTGTAAATTAAAATTCCGTCAGACTGGGAGCTTTAGCCTTTTCATTCAATTAGGTCTCTTGTATTAACAGCAAGGCAAAGAACATACTCCGACAAATACTGTCAGACTGGGAGCTTTAGCCTTTTCATTCAATTAGGTCTCTTGTATTAACAGCAAGGCCAAGAACATACTCCGACAAATACTTTCCAGCACCGAGTGCATTAGTTTGATGGATATATATATAGTTATAAGTCTGGTAAGTGTTCTGCTGTCTGTAAGCAAATTTGAGAACTGTCAGATTTGAGAACTGTCAAATGTGCCTATATGCATTGCATTTCAGTACGCATACACATCTCTGAATGGTTTGTGAATACGCACACCTAACCTATAGGAAACTGTGGTATGGACATGGTTACGACCACTGTTCACGCCCAAACCGTAGTTACTTCCACAGAAAAGATATCGGAAGGATGAATTATATAAATAACCACATGATTTTGCAATCTAATAAGCTAAATATTTGCCTCAAATACTTATCTGTCATAACCAGCCACGTTAGAGATCAATAATTGATGAAATTGCGTAGATTAATAGAATTTCGAAGTCAAATTGAGAGATTTTTGTGGCTGCCATCTTTCTTATTTGCGCTCTTTCCTAATATCTCAACTATAATATAGATAAACAATATAGATAAACACTGAGTATTGGAAACACCACCTGTACAATTAATTCCTACTAAAGCAGTTTTTGTTTGGACTTAGACAGGGTTGTCATTCACCCCTGCTCTGAATAGGAATCAATCGCCAGACGACAAAGCCATGTCTGGACGAGCGTTCCGTATTTGTCATATGCTTCGGAAGAACCACTGAGCCGTCACTAACCACTATGCATTGCCCTTCAAGGACTGAGCACCGATCAGCTGTCCCATCCTGGCCCGACGCCCCAGGTCACGTGTCATCAGGAGGAGGACGCCGGTCACGTGACACCCACATCGGGCGTTCTCTCGGAGTTGTTCTCGCAGCTGTGCCCCAGTGCCATCATCGTCATTACAGACGGACAGACGGGTGAGTACGCACCTTTCACACTTACCGTTTGTAAAGAGTGCCGTATTGTCTCCTAAATATGCGCCTTCCAAGTCCATGCCAGCTTAACGCCACCCTTCTCCATCCATCCCTATTGCAGAGGTGCAACTTAAGCCCTGTTCACACGGGCAATGTAAATCGATTCGTAGAAAGCGACTTGCCTAGTTCGCCTCACATTTGCCGTGTGAACGGACGTCTGAGGCGGATTAGGGCTGATTCGACTCACATGATGCGGATCGTGTAGACCACCTAAGCGAGGTAGTCTACGTGAGGCGATTTCTCTGATTCGATTTATTTTGCCCGTGTGGACGCACTGAGGAGGATTAAGCACCTCACACGCATGCGCAGTCGACCTTAGTTTGTTGACTTTCTGGTCGATCAAAAGCGCATATTATATAATTTAATTAATGAAACCGCTATCTACGCACAGATATTTTTTTCATCATTTATTTTTAGGGTTTCACTGCCCAGCAGAAGTTTTGATCGTTCCAAACCAATAAGATTCATTAAATACATATCTAGGTCGAACCCACACTCTCTGGTGCCAGCATCGTCGAACCCAAAATGGCGCTGGTTAGTCTGTACTTGCTCATGCGCAGATATCCACTTCCGCCTCACGCAGTGTCCGTGTGAACGGGCGCCTAATTCGCCTCACCTGATTCGATTTGCCTGATTCGCCTCACATTTTTCCCGTGTGAACAGGGCTTAAGATGAGAGTGTGAGTAGGGAGATCTCCCTAATACACACACATTGCAAATACGCAGAAATAGCGTGGAGTTGGTGGGAGGAGGAATGTTTGTAAGTGATTCAAAATGGTGCATGCTGGTCCATTCGGATGAAAAATATGCACGCATAACATTTGTTAAAACAAGCTAAAATGATTCTTTGGTGGAAGATTACAAATTATAAGCAGGAAATCGGGAGATTGGGGTTATTTTGCGTTATTTTATGGAGATCTCCTGCCGAATTAGACGACTTGGCACCTCTCCTATTTGAAGGTACACACTACATACTGTGAACAAAACAAGTCAGGCTAATTGTATCTATTTTGATTCATGCCACTAATATGACAGCAGACGACAATTGAGGGGCCGCGACATAGCTGAAAAAAAAGTAGGAAAAGTACTGTGAATGAATGGGTGATGAAACAGCCATTTCACGGCAGTGTTTGGATCACATCGTGGTAGTAACGCAGTCTCAGGGTGTGAACGTGAATTAAATCAGGTCTAAGTGCTGTGTCTGTGTGTCGATTAGATTACAGCTGACGATAACTGGCTAGTTACAGCTGCGCTCATGCGCAATGACTGCGCGCCAGTCACGAGCAATCGCTCCTGCGTCTCACATGCAGTAGATAACAAAGTGACAACCGGTATGTTCCATCCACAGCTACACCGCTCCCAATTTCCGGTCTTAACTATAGATCAAATATCAAACTAACTCGGCTAGTTTAAGTTTAAAGATGTAGATATATCGAAAATATGTGTACTACCGTGCTACACATGAGGGGGCGCCACGCGACCTAGTTGCTTTAGTTTTTCTTTTTTATAGTACCACTTGAAAGGTCATTGTTTACCTATTATAGTATTCGCAGCAGTATTTAAATCCCATACACGTATTTTATTGCTTTCTTTCTTTATTCACGTTTAGGCACACAATTGACAATTGTCGCTACCTAGCCTGGCGCTGAACATTACTAGGATATGTTATCTCAGTATCAGGATAATATGACAGTGGAATATTGGGTCATGATGCTAGCAGTCTGATCTCCCAGTGGGGCGGCAATATAAAGTCACCATGAGTGCGTACAAGTCGGTACTCGTCCTGATATGATCGTAGATGTTGCTAGGATGTAAATCCCCAACAAACCAACCCTGCTCCTTACAGACGTTGACATCCGGCTGCGCACGGTGCCTGAGCTGCTCACAAAGACTGTTGTCAGTGACTACCAGGTCTCTGACCAGCTCATGGCGGAGAACATCACCAAGATCCTGAAAGCCCACAACAAACTGACATCGCTCACCAACAGACAGTACCTGCTCGTCGCCTGTAGTATGAACTGCATTGTGGAGCTGCTCAGACAGGTACCGCTTGCAGGGCCGTAGCTAGAATGGGGTGCGGGTAAGAAAGGGTAGAAGTACACATTGCAGACCCGTAGCTAGGAGGGGTTTGGAGAAAGGGGGATTCACCCACCCACCCCCAAACCTCACGTTAATTTTAAACACCAATAATGTGACAATTTACTGTTTATTGATATTGACATTTGAAGTATGCCACCTCCCTGAAATTGCTGGAAATGGCATTTCAGAGCCTCTAGATTTGAAAATTTCTGATGGATGGACATACTTCTAACTTCCCTGGAGCCTTGTATGTTCAGCACTCGTCCATTCCAAGAATTGATCTGCAAACCCACAAACAAAAATTCCTAGCTATGGCCCTACTTGGTAATACTCATAGCAAACAAAAATGGTTCAAGTAACTGGTCTTCCCCTTCCCAGTGCCTCTATATGGCCTAGGCAGGTAGAACTTTGTTGTGGTTCACATCGTCATTTATACTTAGTTGTCTTGTATCTGTACACAGTTGACTGTGTATCTATACACAGTTGATCATTTGGAGTGTCCCCTTTAAGTCAAGAAAATCAATAATGAAGGCTTCAGATCTCTGTTTATTACTGTTGGACAGTAGTGCATACAGTGAATCCCCGTTCGTATCAAACAATCATCAAACCATATGCACTCTCCGGGTAAAATAAATGTCTACCAGCTCTGGGACTATATGGTTAGTGGGACTGAGCACTCGGTGACCATATATCGGGGTGATTTGAATAAGGGAAGCCGGTGACCAACTGGGAGAAAGGTTAATTTATGTGCAATGTTATGAAAGGTACAACGGGTGAGTCAGTTGATGGCATCGATGTCGATGGGGGCCTCCCTGATCGCCGGGTGCTCTGAGACCGCAGGAGCCAAACCAAAGCAAAAGGCTAGGGCTCGGGGGGCCTCAGAAGCAGCGAGGCGGGGGATGTAGTTGAACACGGCCAAGGACTCCGAGGTGCCCTGCACAATTATCGCTGCCAGGTGGACACCTGTCGAGGTGCATGCCTGCACCGCCCCCCTCCACAAGCTGTGTAGGGTAAACCTCGAGGCCTTCAGGACCCCCGCCTCTGCGAGCACCTCCCGCAACAGAGGGGGGAGCACCGGCGGGGTCAGGGGGCCCCCATGCAGCAGATGAACGTCGGGGCTTCGGAGGGGGGCAGGACCTGCTGGACGGCCTGGGACCAAGCCCGCACTGAACACCGCGGCGAGCCGAGCAGAGCTGGGACGAAGAGGACGATGGCCTGCGATGGTGACGTGATCGTCTTGGAAGAGTAGTTGGTGACCCGGAGGCCACCAGGGGCTGGGCTGAAATCTCCCCATCATTGGGGGGGGTGATCGAGGGGCGCATCGCACCGGGGTGGTGAAGAATCTCTCCCTGCCCTTACGGACCCTCTTGGCGAAGGGGGCGGGGTTGCCACCGACCTCCGTGATCCAGGAGCGTGCGCCAGAGAATGCATTGGCCACCGATGATGTGATGGGAGGAGGCAGTGGAGGTTCGCGATGAACTGCTTTGGGGGACGGCTTCAGGTGGTCGACGTCCCGGTTGAGCATGAACTCGATGCACCACCTGGCCTGCCGTGTGTGGTTCCTCCAGGTGCCCAGCACCAGCACCGCCTGGTGGGAGCTCTTGACGTGCGCATGCGCCCCATCGTCACGGTCTGGAAGAGATCAGAGGTCATGGGAGAACACGTCAGGGGAGTGGTGGACCCTAATTCAAGATATTGAATTGATGCGACATTGTTCCCGGACATAGTCTAATGCCACCCTGGAGGAGTGCGCTCGACTGAGGGCATCAGCGAGCAGCAGCTCGATGCCGGGCTTGTCTGACTATGATGGTGAACGATCCCATTGCTCCGATCAGCCAGAGCTCACAGGTGCAGGCCGCCAGGGTCGCGTCACTGGCACGGCCAGACTCAAGGGCAGCCGCAGAGGCGGCGTTGTCCATGTTATCAATCCCGCTTGATACCGCGGGCCTCAGAGTCTTGACCGGTAAGACAAGATTGACGGCCTCGAGCTTGTGGATGGTGCGCTATGTGCCCCTCATGTGGACGTCGTAAGCCTCGGAGAAGCAGCGCTGTGACGAGAATGCTTCCCCACCGGTGAGGCAGGAGTCACACTCAATGGTCCAAGTGGGCCAGACCTGGGGGTAGGAGAAGGTAGAGGCTGTTGCCCTTGGAGGCATAGTCTTAGAACCAGCGGACGTCCTTCCGCAGGTCAAGGTCGACCTCGGCGACACCTGGGGGGGGGCAGGGAATGAAGACTTTTGAGTATTCAGCACATGAATTTACAGGCCGAGGGGATACAGCCACTGATGTGGGCGAGCTTTCCCAGTAGTCTCTGGAGGGGCTTCCTGGTGAGGAAGGGCTTCGAGAGGCAGCGGCCACACTCCTCGACCACTTGGTCGAGCTTGGCCTGGGGTATCTAGGAAAGCATGCGCTGCGAGCATACCTCAAATCCCAGGCATGTGAGTTTGACCACTGGGAGGGGAGCACTTGTCAGGCGCCAGGTCAAGCCCCATGTCCGCACACAGGGCGAGCAGGGCATCGAAGGCCTGGCGAGTGAGGAGGTATGTGGCCTTGTAGCCGACGAAGTCGTCGACATAGACCAATGCGAAGTGGTCCTGCTTCCCCATAAGCAAGGTGACCTGCACTCAGGCAGCCCCCGAGGTCCTGCATCCAAAGGGAAGCGCAATGTAAATGTAGAGGCGGTTATCAACCATTATGCAGAGGAGCGCGGCTGACAGGGCATCCGCACGGAGCTGCCGGAAGCAGGCCGTGTTCATTCTATTGTCCGGGGGGCGTCCGTGACATCATGGGCCACACCGCGAGCTTGTTCCAGTGTCTCCTGCGCCTGGGGACCAGCAGCTGCCCACATCAGCATGCGCGGCTTATATGTGGTGCGGGGCCGGGGACCAGCAGCGGGGCAAATATGCAAATTAGTGGGTTTCCCAGGGCCGGGCACCACCGGGGCCGGGAACCAGCATGCGTCAGGATATCAGAGGGGGGAACCCCCAGGGGAACCCCCAGGGGAACCCCTCTCAGCAGGAAGCCAAGTGGCTCCACCGCAGGAATGTCAACAACAGCAGATGTGGTACTTCTGGTTTTATCATGGGCTGTATGCCATTTTAGTGTCCATGGGCGTGCCGCGGTCATGATCCGTGTGATGGCGGGGAGAAGGGGGCCCCACCTGCACTCTAAAAATCCGCTGATGACTTTTTCCCTGTTCCCCTCTCCCGTGACTTGTTTTAATATCATGCCGCCTTGGCATGGTTGGTGACTTTTCACCGCACGTTTGCGCAGTAGCCACAGACGTAGGCAAACCTTTGGCTTCCCATACCACATGTTGGATAATTATATGGCATAAATGCATATATGCTATGGGTTATAGTCGTTTATAATGACAATCAAGTTGATGGATTGCACTTGGTTACATAGCTTATACATCATAGAGTTACATAAATAAGACAAAACATATAACATACAATGCATAATGAATGAGTCATTAAAGCTCAAGAGACCTGGTCATATGATATTAGCTGTTGCTAGGACCTAAAACCCCAATACACAAACAGATATTGAACTTGCAGGCCCAGGTGCTGGATATGACGGGCCCCACTCAGGGCGTGTTCGTGTACATGGCGCGTTGGGTGGTGCTCGTCCCGCCCACACAGCTGAACACCCTAGAGGAGCACGTCGGCAATGTCACCCACCTGACAGTGGTCGTCGATGTGGCAAACAGCTTCCTGTCACCCCATCAGGTAAGGAAGTAACTAGTATGAAGCTACATGTAAGGCAGCAACTAATACAATTCTACAGGTAAGGCAGCAACTAGTACAACTCTACATGTAAGGCAGAAACTGGTACAACTCAACAGGTAAGACAGCAACTAGGATAACTGTACAGGTAGGGCATCAACTATTACAACTCAACAGGTAAGGCAACTAGTACGAAGCTACATGTAAGGTACTGGTACAACTCAACAGGTAAGGCAGCAAGCTACAGATATGGCAACAACTAGTGCAACTTAACAGGTAAGGAAGCAACTAGTACAAAGCAGCAACTAGTACAACTCTACAGGTACGGCAACAATTAATCCAACTCTATAGGTAAGGCAGCAGCTAGTATAACTCTACCGGTAATTAATTAATTAGAAGAAATCTATTTTCTAAATCAAATCAAAAGTGGACACCAGAAACCAGCTGCTGACACTCATTAAAAGAAGCTGTTCCTCCAATTATTTAATAACGAGGTAATTTGATTTAAGTTGCACCTCAGCTGTGATGTCAGGTCAGACTGTACGCGGATCGAGGGGCTATCTGTTTACTCCCTTGTTTAAATGAAGTCCTGTTATCTAAAGGCTTTTACCACAACGACCCACCGGATCTACAGCGCGTCATGGCAAGTGTCAGGTCGCCACTTTGTCGATATTGGTCGGTACAGTTGTGGTCGGCTCCGGATGACGTCACAACTCTTCCCCAACACCCTATATGGCTTCAATAATAGGACCTTCACTGTCACTGTGAATGTGGTAGGTTTTTTAAAGTGTTGCTTTTAGCCGTTGTCAATATTATATGCTCTTTTTTGTCAGTCTCGACATCGTAAGTTTTATTTATCACTATCAACCTCATAGGCTTTTTTTTAATCACAGTCAATATCGTAGGCTTTCTTTATCACTGTCAGCATCTAAGCTTTCTTTATCACTGTCAACATAGTAAGTTCTATTTATCACTGTCAACATAATAGGCTTTCTTTATCACAGTCAATATTGTAGGCTTTCTTTATCACTTTCAATATCATCACCTTTTTTATCACTATCATAGGCTTTCTTTATCACTGTCAACATAGTAAGTTTTATTTATCACTGTCAACATATTAAGCTTTCTTTATCACTGTCCACATGATAGGCTTTCTTTATCACTGTCAGCATCATAAGCTTTCTTTTTCACTGTCCACACCATAGGCTTTCTTTATCACTGTCAACACCATAGGCTTTCTTTATCACCATCCGCACCATAGGCTTTTTTGGTCAGTGCAAATTGTGTGGGGTGTTTCAGCAATATATATAGCCTAATACAGGTGGAACAACTAAATAATATAGCCTAATACAGGTGGAACAACTAAATATTTAAAGATATTCGTCGAACTGCCTAATCTACATATTTGCAATCATTATATGAGTGCCTTGACAGTTGGCCTACCAAGGCTCCCTGATGCTACAGACATCTACCTGATCACATGATTACCTGGCTTAGTGAGGCGAATCATACTGTAATCACCCCATAATTCAGCAGAAGGCTTTTGATTCCAAGTCTCCGGGCAGTCACTTAGATTGACACATACAGCAATCTAATTTAGCAACCACAGCGTGCTCTCTCCACCCACCCAGGAGGAAGGAGCATAATGTGCACATCCGTGTAGGTGTAGTAGTCTGAACTCACCTCTCACATGGACAGGTAGGTGTGTGGGGGGGGGGGGGGGGGGTGATTGCATCAGTGAGCATAGATAGTGTAACGATTAGCTTGCTAGCCCCAGAATGACAACAGGTGTCGGTTCAAATCCTCCTCTCAACATAACATTTTCATCAGCCACATGATTTATGGTTGTTGAACCTACCCTGCACAGGTGCGTTGCACATTGAATGACTTATCGATGCAAGCCATTTAACAACCAACTACACTCACCCATGGTGTCCCTGGCGATTGCCCAAGTTGCGGGTACCTTCAGGGCCCTGCATATTGGTGTAAATTCACAGGATCAAAGGTTAATTTATGTGTGTGCAATTCCAGCTGACTTTGGGAGGGGAGGGGGGGTGGAGTGTGGGGATGTAAATGAATTGTGTTCATATATATCTTTTGTCAGTGCCGAAGTACTGGTCTTCCGTTCCTAAGTGGTATAGGTATGCAGATATTTACACAAAGATTTTGCATGATTTATAAAGTGAAGTAAAGTGGACATAATGCAATAACTAATGAATATGAGGTACATCAATTACGTTTACATGCAAGGCCCTAGGGGTTGGTTTAAGATTTTGTAGTCAATAAACTGGGATGAAATACTAATACCTTTAAATTCTTTGCCATAGTTCGATATGATCAGATACACCTTTATATTATGTATTGTATTGCATGTGGTAAGAGTTGGGTGTTCGGGAACTTTTGTGTTAGCAAGTCGAAATGTCTTGGCTATTGATTTTGTTCTGTAAATCAATTTATTGTTGGCGAAGGGGATCCTGATGTAGGTGGGAAGGGACGGTGGGGAGGAGGACGCGGCTTATTGCTGCTTGTTGCATACCAGCCACACCTAAGCGTGTTTCACTCCATATTTAAACACCATATCCCACTTTGTATCAACATCAATGTTCCCTGTGTCTTGTTCTTTCTGTTGGTGTTCTTGTACTTCTTGCTCTTGTTGTTCTTATTATTAAAGCTAAATAGTCCGATGAAAACATCAAATTTTCTATATCAAAATACTTACATAGCTTTGATCCCAGATACTGCTGCACTTATTAAGCAATTATTGCAAAACACCAGGTATACATTAATATAGAATATTCTACCTCAGTATATTATGACACGGCCAATATACTATGTGACACTGGGACTCCGCAGTCCCGGCCCGCCCCGATACAGTGTCAGTGTTGAGAGATGCGGCTGCAGTGCCCCCCCCCCCCCACACACACACACACACGCACGTTGCTTGCCCGGCTATGCGTATCAAGTGAACCGGGCTGCTGGATGGATCGGTAGCGCGGGGTTCCGCCATGGAGAAGACAATTATATAATGGATGGGCGATGCAGTGTGATAATTTATCACAGGAGGGTGGGGATGCAATAGAGAAGTGTGGGGTTACGCGGTGTGCCACGAGGGGAGCGTCTGCAGGGTGCACGTGATCAGTGTGTGTATTCATTTGTAGATAATATATCAACGTGTTGATCAAGTTGATATCCATAGGTTTGAGATGCATGTTAACAGTGTGTTAGCCAACCAGCACAAATTGGGATGCAATAATTCCAAGCAATTGTTAACAATGCATTAGTCAACCAGCACAAGTTGGTATGCAATGGTTCCAGGTAATTGTTAACAATACATTAATCAGCCAGCACAGATTGGTATGCAATTTTGTGCGGACATGATCACCACGTGGAAGTTCCTGAATGCTGAGTATAATGTGGATGAGGCCTTGCTATTCAGACGCATACAGGGAAACAGTACCAGAGGTCACTCCAAGAAGCTTTACAAGCCAAGGTACAACAGCTCACTCAGAGGGGCCTTCTTTACACAGCGAGTGATAAACATGTGGAATGAGCTACCGGAAGAAGTGGTGGAAGCAGCTACCATAAATCAATTCAAGAATGCGCTGGACAGGGCCTGGGACAGAGAAACATTCCTGTACGATTTCGAGGCTGCATACCACTAGAGCTGAGAGCTATGAGCTTTGTATAGGCTAGCACAAGCCTGCATCAATGACGAGGATAATAATTTAAAAAAAAAAAAAGTTCCAGGCAATTGTTAACAATACCAGCACAAGTTGGTATGCAATAGTTCCAGGCAGTTCTATCAGATTAGAATCCCGTGCTACCAATCCATCCAGCAGCCTGGTGTGTGATTGTCAATTTGGTAAGCGATTGCTTTGATTTGATTATTGATTATTTTTAATGAAAATATTCTAAATTAATATTGGTACATACATGTACAAGGAAATGCTGGCTGTACACCAGTTTTCGAGCATAACATCCTAACACCATAGCACAGAAACACCAAGGTTCAGTAAATGTTAATGAGTTCATTACTATCTAATTTGGATATGTGGGATCAAATCTATGTGATCATTTTGGTTTCGGAAGTTTGATAAATTCATCGGATTATGCAGGTTTAAATGTCTATAAGATGCTATATCTCATCCTTGATGCACTTGTCCTTGATTTCTTATCTAATGCACTGAATTTCCCGTTATGTGAGATAGAACCTTCCGATGTTCATACTCCCTCGGAATGTGCACATCTGTATGTTCTTTGCAGTGGGGACCTTTCCTGTCAAGGTACAAATCAGGCAACGCTACATTTTATGACGGGATGTGCATCGCCATGCTGGAAACCGTATCTCGTTATCTGAACTTCAGGTATGTTGGAAATGGACACCATCTAGCTTTACTCAGCCTGTTTAACCTCCCTTACCGTTGTGTGAGATGTCGCTTATTTCTTGTTAATTTCTATTAAACTTGTTTAATAGAAATACACATACTTGTTTGGCACTTGTCCCAATACTCCAATCTCTCATCAGGCTGTTTTACCTATGCTAACTTTGTATGCCACATGTCTACATATTTCAATCTCTAAATCAGGCTGTTTTACCTGTTAACTTTGTTTTGCACATGTCCCCATATTTCAACCACTGATCGGTTTACTGTACCTATCTACATTAACGTTGCATGGCATTTGTCACAAACTTCAAGCACTGATCAGGCTTCTTTACCTATGTTAACTTTGTTTTGCACCTGTCCACACACTTCAAGCTCTGACCAGTGTGCCTTGTGATATATGCGTAATAAATGTCCAGACACGTGTGTAATATATGCTAATGAGATGCATGATGTTCTAGACAGTGTGTGAGACAAAGGAGTATGTAAATGAGATGACGTCATGGAAAGTTTAGCCGGCAGTTCAGTGAGCCCTGGAAGGGAATAAACCATTCAGTATCCAGAAGTCAAAGTGTTCAGATGTTGTACTTTCACATGGCTTACCTACGTTTACTTTTGTAAGGTTTGTTGTTGCTAACTTGTAGCTTATATCGCTACTTACATGTTCCTTTGACTGACCTGTTTCCACCCACTTCTAACTTCAGCTGCGTTTTGTGCTCGCTGTCAGACTTGACTGACTTCAACGATCCTGTTCTTGCTTTCCTTCTAGCTACATACTTGTGGAACCTGAGGATGGCAACTGGGGCACGCTAGCTAACGGCAGTTGGACCGGAATCGTCGCGCAGCTCGAGGCGAAGGTGATTATCCAAATAAAATAATTTGGTTTATGTCAAATAATACTCAATAACATTGTTGTATTTGACATAGTGCTGTCAACTTGCCATCTCATCGTCCCCAGGCCATCTCACGCATAAGCATACTTCTCACTGCAACGAGGAAGATCCTAACAGCATGTGCTTATTCAGTCTGCGTGTGATTGTTCAGTCAACCAGCCTGGTCATCTGGCCTTTGTTTACACAGAGGTCGCCACTGATGCACTCATACAAACCTTGTGTCCACATTGGGTATTCAAACGTCCACAGAAATAATGTCAGTAAAATGGAGAATTACTGTAAAAATGAATGCTGATGAAGGTTTGTTAAGGTGACCCAGTGGCCATGTAAGAGCTGGGTGGGTCTCCTCCTTTCGTCACTGTTTACCCTTCTCAGCTCGCTGCATCGATGAGGCAGCAGGTCACAATAACATGCATTGATATTGTACATAAAGAGTGTTATGCCTTGCCTTAACTGTGCACTTGTTATGCATTCAAGGTCTAATCTGTTTAATCTGAACAGGAGGCCCAATCTTTTTGTCCTGTACAACTGACCTTTTCTGCAGATTAGGGCCATTTATTTTGTTGTTCAAAGTACTGCACATTAAATGTGGCGCATAGCTTTTGTGAAGGTCTGTAAACTCAATATAGAGCTGGCAACCATTACGATTTCTGCAGAATCATTACGCCTTTCTGCCTTTCATTATGCCATTGTGCCCGTACTCTGAAACATTATGGTAACACTTCCCGTGTGCCACTTGTCCCATTAAGTAATTTAGGAGATATATAGATTCAAAACATCCCAAAATTAATATTGACAATGCTCATTGTCAACAGACTTTTTCATTTGTCACTAAAACGAAGACTGATTTTTGCCCCAGCATTTCTATTATAACTTTTAGTAGTTTACTAGTGTTATGTGCACAATATGTTACAATTTAAGCAATATTTCGAGATTCATGCAATCCGTCACAAATTCGCGTGAAAAACACTTTCCCGTTTTCCAATGTTGGCAGCTATGTTACTATATGATTCATCCCCTGGCGGTTCAATGGCACACTAGTGACTAGTTGACCAAGTCCTTCACCTGACCTTGGTTTCTGTCCTTGCTGTTCGTCTGCAGTCAGTGGACTTCTCGGTGGCGCCCCTGGCGGTGTCGACGGGGCGCGAGTCGGTGATGGACTTCGCGTTTCCCTTCTACCTGGAGTACACAGCTGTCTTGTACAGCTCCCCCAAGCAGGAGGCCCACGTCATCTCCTTCTTCCTGCAGCCCTTCCACTGGGTTGTAAGTACAGTACCACACTGGTGAACATGTGTGGCATAGTGTGTTACCTCAGCCTGCTGTACGTACAGTACCACACTGCTGCACATGTGTGGCACACTGTGTTACCTCAGCCTGTAAGTACAGCACCACACTGTTGAACATGTGTAGCAAACTGTGTTACCTCAGACTGTAATTACAGTACCACACTGCTGCACATGTGTGGCACACTGTGTTACCTCAGCCTGCTGTAAGTACAGTACCACACTGCTGCACATGTGTAGCAAACTGTGTTACCTCAGCCTGTAATTACAGTACCACACTGCTGCACATGTGTAGCAAACTGTGTTACCTCAGCCTGTAAGTACAGTACCACACTTCTGCACATGTATGGCACACTGTGTTACCTCAGCCTGTAATTACAGTACCACACTGCTGCACATGTGTAGCAAACTGTGTTACCTCAGCCTGTAAGTACAGCACCACACTGCTGAACATATGTGGCACACTGTGTTACCTCAGCCTGTAAGTAGAGTACCACACTGCTGAACATGTGTAGCAAACTGTGTTACCTCAGCCTGTAATTACAGTACCACACTGCTGCACATGTGTAGCAAACTGCGTTACCTCAGCCTGTAAGTACAGCACCACACTGCTGAACATATGTGGCACACTGTGTTACCTCAGCCTGTAAGTAGAGTACCACACTGCTGAACATGTGTGGCACACTGTGGTCCCTTAGCCTGTAAGTACAGAACCACGCTGTTGGTGGTGGGTGGTGTCTGACATGCTGTGTCACCTCACAGTGTTGCTCGGTCCATCAGCCATCTCGGCCTCAATCCTTCTTCTGGCCATCATTATGTAATTCTAAGCCATTAAACACTGAGTCGTGTCCAACTTTGCAGGCCATATAACTTGCATGCCACTATGGTCACCTTGGTTACCACAACTCCTACTCCACAGACATTAACAAAATAAATTGATCAAATGTAACCATTTTTGGCTGAATTAAAGATTCCAGCTAATTTAATTGAATACCGTTGACAGCAGACAGAAGTTTGTCTCACCAAACAGCTTCACAAGTTGTGATGCCTATGTTTATTGCTCCGTCCCTGACAGGTGTGGGCTCTTCTCCTGGCTGCCATCTTGTTCACTGCTGGAGTTCTCACAGCCATAGCCACCCTTAGTCCACAGGAACGTAGGCACCCTCTACAGGGAAACTACTACAACTCGCTTTGGTTCACACTAGGCGCATTCTTCAATCAAGGTGCCCATCTTATATATTATTGTTACTATTTATAGTGCATAGGCAACCATGCACACGATCTTGTGAACTGTATATATATATATTTCACCTCGTTTTCGAGCCTCCTGGCTAATTATAGTTCAGGGAGAGGAAGCACTACCCAACGAACCACATAGCGAGCCCACCTCACCGAGAGCAGACGTGGAATGGTGAGGACCGGACTACTCTTTACACTGACATGTAGACTAGTTGGATACTATGTAAGTACATTTATACTTCTTTTTTTTATTGGGATATGTCTGCAGGCATGTAGACGCTAAATTATATATTATTTTATAATAGGGGGAAATATTTAGTGGCTATTATGTTAACATTAACATAGAATGTGACATATGCATAGTGTGTCAATATATGACATTATACATGGTGTGTTGAAACACATGGAGTTTTTGGTGTTCAAAGTTATATTTGGACACTCACTATAGATGAAAATGTTTGCAGACATTTATGGGGAAAACAACATTGCTTTGGGTTTCCAAAATTAGGTAATATAGACATTGTAATGCACTGTCAATACATAGGACAAGTGCTGAAACAGTCACTGCATTAATACAGGCATACACATGGGTTTTGTGACATTGTACATTTGACAGTCATGAGAAATAATACTTAGTATTTGATTTGTATTCAATGACAATTGACTATCCATGTTATTGCTGGTTCATTACTGGGGTTTTACATTCTGGTTACATCTAAGGTATTTCCGGATGGGTTCCAACTTGTGTTTATGGTGACTTTTAGTGCTGCGCCACTGGTAGAGGGTGCCATCACCATGACCCATTTTCCCACTCAACACAAACACAGATTAGTCTAGTGTGTATGTTTTTTCTGTGTGTGCTGACACACAGGTACGTTTGGACAGCATATATTTACATGACATTTACATGACATTTAGTCAAATAAAATTATTTGTTTTTCCAACTGACTGAGATTGGTAGTGTAAGAAGGTGAGCAGTGAAATATTTAACAGTGAAACTGATACTTGGTATTTGATTTATTCAAACTTCAGTTAATTTAACATTTTTCAAAATTAGTAAAAATGTGTACGTGAAACTACCGGAGGCACGGTAGCCACTGGTAGGATTGTCGGGAGGGGTGACACTCTTAGGCTCAGTACCGAACCAATACAACTGACCATGCACATACCAGTGCCAGTCCCCAAGGGTGGTCAAATAAGGCCGAGTGACAAGCCAATATAAGAACTGACCATGCACCTAGCCAGTGCCAGTCCCAGAGGGTGGTCAAATAGGTTATTTGAAGGTAACAATATGATAAATTGATTATAATTACAAGGAATGCAAATACTTCCTTGAGTCGAGATGGCTTCCGACAAACTAGAGGGATTGGCTCCTCAGCACAGTTATGCAGAGATGCTGCATACACTAGTGCACCCACTATGTGTGTATCCATAAACATAATAATAAAATAGTGGAAATGAAGTCGGTGAACTGGTACTCCACAGACGGTGGGGTGACCAATGTGACAAATGATCATGCACATTGCCAGTGCTGTCACAGCGACTGGCCATTAAAGAACCATAGAAGCCATAATTAATGGGAAATAAGGTTGGCACAAGGATTAACTATGGTTATCCTTGAATGTGGGCTAGATTTGGCCAGTACAATTGCAGAGATGGTGTGTATACAGCTGCACGCACTATATGTTTTTCCTATTTGCAATAGTAAAATAGTGATAAAGTCCAGGAACCATGCTAACCAAGGCATATGCCTACTGGCAACACTATCACACTAATCAGTGGTGGGAAAACTGGCTGAATATACACATGGCCAGCAATGGCTTTACGTGGTCCTAAAATGACCCCTTTTTGGGGCCTAGGAATTTTAAGGAGTTGAGCAGGTAAACCCCAGAAGCATGCAGGTATGTACATATACATACTAGTGGTGAAACAACCTATCTTTAAGAGGGCACAGCCCCAGCCAATTTAGGTATCATGGGCATGATTGAACCAGGCCAGTAGCTAGGGCTGGGGTTACCCAATACACCACTTCAGTGCATAAGGTTATTTTAGTATAATAGACCCTTCAAGCCACCACACTGACACTCAGTGGCCAGGCTAGATATACACCATTACATGAATGGGGTGTATGCAATCATAGTATATGACATGTGGACATCTACCCACTGGGTAGTAGTAGTAAGTAATTAACTTTGATATAATCTGCTCTATTGGTTGTGGACATGATTGGGGTGCTAGGCACAAAACAAATACCTCTGTAATTGTGGTATATACACACCCAGAGCAGCAGACATTTAAAGTCCTAGTGTAAGGAAAGAACACTACTAAGTCCAACATACAACTACCAATGGATTGGTTATTGGAGTTTTTTGTCCTGGCAATATCTAAGGTTATCCCAATGGGCATGGCATAATAACACATAACAGACTGTTATATTAAAAAAGAGCAAACCATAACTGGGTTTTTGTGTTTCTTAGGAAATTCTGTACAATTGTCTTAATTTAGATATCATTATGGTGAATGTTCTTTTTCTAACTTAGAAAGCAGATATTACACAACTTGTTTAGTTGGATGAATAATTAAAGCAAAGTTGACTGCATAAAATATTGATAGCAGTCTGTTGTCATAACAGACAAAGTGTTTATTCTGAATCTACTTTTGAAATTATAGCAGTGACTTTATTTAGGCCAATTAATTAATTATTAATGATTACTTAATAAATCTAAGTATTATAACATTGCTATAGGCAGCATTGTTGGGCTAACAATTCACATATATACAGATCAGCTGCTTATTTAATGTTGGGTTTATTGTGCTCTTTAAGTTATTAGGAAGACTTCACAGCTCAGTCCATTTTGTAAACAATAATAGTGGGTTCAGTCATAGCTGGAGGTGGTCTTAGGCTAGACCCAGATGATAACCTGTTACATCCATATTATTACCCCATTGTTAACATGGGGAAAACGTACTGCCACTGTTTTGAGGCTAGACTGGGAATTCAGAATTATTTCATTTCATTAGAAATTTTAGACAATGTCCATGAATTGACATCAGCTTAGACAGTGGATATCAATAATGGTCATGGAGAGAATGCATTGTAATAATGGGATAATGACAACAGTGTTGATTAATATGATTGGATATGAGTTCAACATATCCATAGCCATGTGTTTACCATGTTTGGACCACATTGACATACACAATTTGTCAATACGAATAGGTGTATGCTTCATATGTTAGTTTGAACATGCACAGATAGGCTGTCAGTAGGCAGACTTTTGGTTATGAGACTGTTGAAATTGTTTCAATCATGCACAGGCACATTATCTGTTGTATCCTATTGCCAACATTGCATGGAGTGTTGATAAACTTAAGCCCAGAGTAGTGCTGCCATGTTTTGCATAGGAAACCTGGTATATAAAAACACCTTGACTTGAGTCAACATATTGAACTACAAATTGAATGTTTTAAATACACACTACTACAGATGTAACACCATAGCAAACTTAGGTTGCCTATGTTGACAGATGTGTGAATATAATAGACAATAAATCCCTATAAACCTAGGTACACAGAGGTTCTGCTAATACACCTAGATCATCATCATCATGCTGTCAGTCGCGATGCGACAAAGACTGCTTTCATTACTTGACTGCCGCTCTCCGAGCCGGTATGGTGTTTTGTGTGGTTGTACATTTCATGAAAGCTGCCTGCTAAGGTGTTGAAGTGCTGCTGGCTTTTGCAAGTTACCAGCGGCACTCTCTCGGGGAGCAAATAGAGGTTTTACACCAGCAAGAACATGTCAAGACAGTGCAAAACTATTTGTCCCTGCAGTGGCTGATCTGGAGATGTTGGGAGTTCCATACATCAACCGCCCTTAATGCTGCCACAGTGACATGGTTTTCTGTTTAGGGTTTGCTCCCTTAGCCTTCAGTTCTGTCAAGACCATGTACCACAAGGCAGTGGTTTACAACTCTGCAGGGCAGGGGCGTCAAACTCCCTGAGGTATTGCTATACCTGCAATACCTGCATACTGATGCACTTATTAAGCATTTGTTTCCGCGTAGATTGAGTCCATTTAACAGAACCTGTTACTGCAGAAGTCTATGGTGTCAGGGAGCTTGCCAAAACTAATATTCCAGGTTTGCACTTGAAATATCTCAAAAGTTTACTATTTAAAATAAAAGTGACTTTGAACTAATGTAAAATCGATACTAGTGGTCGATCTAATATATTTATCTCAGAAAAAATAGAGAAATTCAAAACCATCGGACTATGCAACTTTAATATATCCTCACAAAATGTATTCAAAATATGCTTATAATGAGTTTACGCTAAAGCGGAAACTTGCATATCGACATCATAGTATTTTCTTGTAAGAAATAATTATTATGACTTAACTGCAATCAATAACAGCTTGGTTGAATTTATTATGTGTGCTAAAAATTATTGTATGGATGTGTGTTAAAATGATGTTATGGATGGATGTTAAGCAATTAATTTTAACATCTTTCTCAGTTTGTATGAGACCAAAATCAAAAAGTGAAAAACTAAAATTTAAACTCAGACATATATATCATCATCATCATGCTGTCGGTCGCGATGTGACAAAGACTGCTTTCATCACATGACTGCTGTGAGAATCGTGTCCATGAGTCGGTCTTAATGTCTCTCAGCTTCAGGTTTCTAAGCACAACGTATAAACCTTCATATGAATGTGGATTCTGTTATTATTGGGAATCTTTTCACTTTTGCTTTCTATGACACAAAAGTGGTACATAGCTTCTGAGAACAACCCATATATAATGTCGATATGTATTTAGTATGGCAATACCTACTACTACTACTAGAGTAATCAGAATTTTGTAGAAGACAAATATTGAATATGTCCTAATTGACCTACCACGGACGCCGTCTTGCAATTGTCTGTGCAGAGCTGCGTTTTACCAAATAAATTAAAATTCTACAACTAATAAAAAAATACATATCCTCTATGAAGGCCAATCAACGAATTTTCATATTTGTGTGTGGAGAATTTTTTTTTCTTTTTTTTTTGTGACAAGTTTTTTATTCTGCCCATAACGTATAAGCTCCCGTGAGGGTGCTTGTTTTCAACGCTGGACAGCTGTGGTACTGGATTGGTCTGGTCCCGCACTCAGGAGTCTTTACCTGATCTTTCTCGGGCCAACCTTTGTGGTTTTGGGTGTTAGTAGTTTCTATAATAGTTTTTTTTTAATTTTCAAGTTTTTTCCTAACCTGTATATGATAACTTAGCCTACTATGTACATCTACGCAGATGACATACAGGCCTGTGGGAGAGGATCCCATCCCATTGTGGTTTGTTACAGCATCCTTTCATCCATGCCCTGCCCTTAGATAGTACACCAGTGTGCCAGAACTCCCCTGGACCCTTCAGGACTGCGACTAGGTGGGATGGCTGTGTTGTATGGTTAGCCATTTTGTATTTCAGGGTGATTCGGATGCATGACCGTGGCCTGCCTGGTTCTGCTTTGGTTTGTGCCAGTACACATACCCAGATGGACTGCGCCCTATGGTGATAGTCATTTCGAATTCCTTAGTACTTTGTAAGGCTAGTTTCCGTATTTGTAATATCTACCATCTTTTCTGGCCGGTCTTTTGCTTTTTGTGGCAAAACACAGCAAGCAGTGACTGCGCCCAAGATCAGGTGAGATATTGTTTCTTCAGTAGGTGGTTGTGTATTATGTTCTCTTTAAGGACCTTTTATAGTGGTCCATGCTTTTGATTGCCCGTTGTTGTGTGGGTTGATTATTCCAGGCATGTGCCGCCATGGTAAATACACTTCTCTCATAAATGTTGGTGTTACTTATTGCTGTCAGTAGCACTGGGGCTGCCATTTGCCTGGTGTCCCTACGGGGGGTTGCTGTGTAGCCTGGTTTTGTGGTGTAATGGTGTGCCAGTATTTTGAGGTGCGTTTCCCTTCTACTCGTTAGTAGTGTTGCATTGCATTTTTTGTGTAATTCTATTGTGGGATATCTTTTGTTCACCTGAAGGCATACTTTGAGGGCTCTATTTTGTAGCACCTGTAGTTTGTTTAATAGTTTTGTATTTCCTCCCATGTATACTACATCGCCATAGTCAAAGTAGGGGAGGATCATGCCTTTATATATTTTAATTGCCATGCTTTCAGTCATGTAGTATCTCAGTTTAGCCAGTAGCCATATTTTATGGTTTACTTTTTTGATAGTATTTGTTATGCAGAGGTCATAATTTAGGTGTCTGTCTAGATCCACTCCCAGATATTGGTAGTTGTCTACTTGTTCTAGTTCGGTGTTTCCCAGAAGACACTTTATTTTCTCGTTACTTGTTAGCCTGGTACCAAATAGTACTGTTTTTGACTTGCTGTTGTTTATGGTTATCCTATTTAGTTGGCACCACTCGATTAGTTTTGTTAGTGTTAGATTCATTTTCATTTCTATTTCTTCAGTTGTTTTGCCTGCAGCATATACCACAGTGTCATCTGCATATAGTTGGATGTTTTCAATTTCTAGCCAGTTGTTTAGATCGTTAATATATATGAGGAAGAGAAGTGGCCCCAGGACTGACCCTTGGGGTACTCCGCAAGTTATCTTTTCCTCATTGGATATGGATCCATTTACTGTGGTTCATTGCTTTCTGTTTTCTAGATAGCTTGCTAGCCATTTTCCTGTTACTCCCGTTATTCCCATTTGGGTTAGGTTGCTCCTTAGGATAGGGTGGTCCACCATGTCAAACGCTTTGCTGAAGTCTATGAACGCTGCACCCACTAGGTTCTTTTTATTGATACTGTTTGCAATATCAGTTATTAAGTTAGCAATTGTTTTTATTGTCGAGTGGTATTTTCTGAAACCGCCCTGTTTACTGTTTAATATTTTGTGTTCGTTTAGGTGGTCCATAATATGTCTATGCATTATTTTTTCCATTAGTTTACCAGGCAGTGGGAGTATGGAGATCGGTCTATAGTTTCCAAGTACCTGTTTATCCCCTCCTTTGTGGAGCGGTGTTACTTTGGCTAGTTTCCAGCAGTCCACATAAGTACCTTCTGTGAACGATTTGTTGTATAGCTCACATATAACATCTGGGATGCATCCGAATGCATCTTTCAATACTATACTTGAGGTATTTTCAATGCCCGAAGGCTTGTTGCAATCAATTGATTTTATGAGCTCACTTATCTCTTTTATTGTGGTTGTGCAGTCTCCAATGTCTGTGTTTAATTGTTGCGCTTTTGTGGTCCAGTTTGTGTTGAATTGTTTGGATAGTTTATTGCCTATGGTAGAAAAATGTTTGTTCATTATATTAGCAGTATCGTTGTTGCTGATTTCCATCCCCTCGTTGTTGTAAAGGGTAATCCATTCTTTATTTTTATTATTTGGTATTAGTATTTTCACATTGTTCCAGAATTTGTGTGAGTTTTTTCCCCATTGCTGGTCTTGTTTGACAATGTACCGTCTTTTGGCTTTTCTCACTGATTTCTGGCTACGATTTCTTGCTTTGTGGTAGTTTTCTATGTCTAGTAGTCACTCGCCTGCTTTGGCTAATTTGCCTGATTTATATTGGTCCATAATTAGGTTGATTAATTCTGGGGTTACCCATGGGTCTTGGTTGTTTTTGATTTTAAGTTTTTTTATTGGGCAGGTAGTGTCCAGATGCTTTCTGACTTCCCCAATGATATAGTTCCATTGGTCATTTACACCTATCTCAGTTGGAAATGGCAATTTAATTTTCTCTTTCAGATGAGTTTCTAGTGCCTCTTTTGTGTAGTTTTTGTATGATCTACCCATACGGGGAGTAGTTTTGTTTTTTGTTTTTATTTTCTTTCTAGTAACATATATCAATTCATGATCACTAATGCCCCAGTTTCTTGTTCCTGAGGTGTGGGTATGATTTGAGTCTGTTATTATTAGGTCTATTATCGAGCTGTTTTCTCCAAGCCTTGTTAGCTCACTCATTTTTTGCTTTAACCCTCTGCCTTTGATTAAGTTCTCTAGTGAGTGTTTGTTTTTGTTGTTTGTTTTGTAGTTTATGTTGAAATCCCCTAGTAAGAATATCTCCGCCTTCGTCAGTTTCGACACACTTTCTAGGGATGTCTCCAGTTGTGCGATGAAGTCTTCGATGTTTCCATTTGGCAGTCTATATAGACTCCCTACAGCTATATTAGCTTGTTTCTCATTTTTTATGCGTGTCCATACTAGTTCAATATTTGTGTCTGATCTGTTTGCTTCTTGTAATGGCTTATGTTCGGAGTTTAGGTATTTTTTGGTGTATATTGCAACTCCTCCACCCCTCTTTTGTATTTGTGCATTGGTCAGTGTTTTTCTATCCTCTCTCACAAGCCTGTACCCACCAATTTCTAGTAGTTGGTCACTATGCAGTTCATGAAACCATGTTTCTGATAGTGTTAACACATCAAATTTACAGATATCTAAGTGGAGTTTAATACTGTCAATTTTGTTGTAGGCGCTTTGGCAGTTTAGATGGGCAAAATGCATGCCTCTGCCTAGTCTACAATCAATCTCTTCCACCATATTTGTGCAGCAGTCAGGTCGAAATAGCTGTTTGCGCTGGAGGTGGTTTTTAGTGTGGAATTGGGATTTGTTTAAAACTACTCAGCCTGCATTATGTGGTCACTTACCTTAATTTGCTGTCGGTGCTTGCGCCGCCAGTGCATGCGGTCACATTACTGTTCCTGTGCAGCATTAGTAAGGTGGCCGCTGAGTATATATATATTCCGATATTATTTTATTTTACAATTAAAATAATCCGATTCGGTAGACTTTGAATAATTATTAAAGGATTTATTGTGGCAAATTATGTTATGGTTCTTAACAGAGCCATTTCAAAATGATTAGTTTGGGTACATTTTCTAAATTTCTATAGCATAACGACAAATTTCGCTCATTCTATGGGCGTGTCGTAAAAGTTTCTCCGATTATGTTTATAATCAGATATTATACTTTTTTGTTCTTGATGTGCCAATCACCAAAATAACTGCAGAATTATTTCTGGGCAAATGGGGTCACGGAGCGTTAGCGTGGTGGTGGTGGTAGGAGGGTGGGTGGGAGGGTGAAACATTACTAAAAACAGAACAGAAAGGAAGTGGCAGCAAAAGCTGGCGGGAACCCGACTCCAAAGTGGTACCTGTCGGCACCCAACTGCCACAGGTGAACTGCTTACCTGCGCGACGTGGCAATAGCTCACCTGTGCAAATAACAGGGCGGGGAGCGACGTGAGCCGGGCGATAGCCATCGAGTGTGGGAATGGGAGTGAAGGGTGCCTCCAGGCTGGGCATTAAATCTACCTGGCTGGCAACGCATCAAATGATATACTGGGGCCTTAGACCTGGTCACGTGGTCCCACTGGTCACCTGGTGACACCGTTGGACGCCTCATGGCCGGCATCCTGGATACACCTGTCAAATTCAACTGATTCAGTTGCCACCGACCAATGTACATGAATACAAACATGGATTATATACAGTTTGGACGCAAACATAATAGTTTGATGCACTGAGGCTCAAACCTCATATTCTTACACATTGGAACATGTGTTCTGGAAAGAAACAGGGGCATAGACTTGATAAGTCTAAAACACTCAAAGAACAGACTGAGCTACCAAAAGTTGCATGGCCAGAAGATACTGTCAACATGCACATGTGACTCCACATTGGTGTTAACAACACACACATAATCAAGTTAAGAAATTGATCTGGGTGGCAGAGGATTCAGTGTGAACTCAATAGAAGGGTTCACGTCTCTGTAAATTACATATCTACATATAACCACAGTGGTATATGGTCGTATGATATGGGTTGTCATTTGAACAAATATTACATGGTGACACCATTACTCTACAGGTCTACACAGGTCAGTAGGTTCTGAATTCTAATATGCTAAGGAATTTAGAAATGGAAGGTGAAATGGAAATGATTAAACATCTCCCTGAATTATAATTAGCCAGGAGGCTCAAGGACGAGGTGAAATAGAATAATTATGTGAGACTTACCTGGGTATAGTTGACACATAATTGTTGTTTTACTGAGTCCTAGGCCTCGGCTTGTTATAGCTCAGGACCCCCCTCCCATACCCAACAAGTAGGAAACCAATCAGTTCCCAGAAGTATTAAGTTGAGCACTCAACATGATGGCTGAATTGGTATGGCACTGACTGGAGTCTCATGCGGGAGGTTGTGGGTTCGAACTCTGATTGAATCAAACCAGAGACTTGAAAATTACCAAACTAAATTACCAAACTAAATTAACAAAATTAGCTAGGTAAAGAGCGGTTTGTTGGGTAGTCCTTCCTCTCCCTGACCTATAAGAATACGAGGCCTAGGACTCGGTAAAACAACAATTATCTATCAACTATACCCAGGTAAGTCTCACATAATTATTCTATATATATATGTGTATTATAATGAATTATAATAATATAAAGAACGCAGTGTATACCAAGGTTTAATTATTATTTATTATTACTGTTCGACTGTATTACATGTATTAGGAGTCGCGCACCCACGCAACTGGTGCGCGCGAATGAGATGCGAGTCGCACACCTGCGCATTTGGCGCACACGCGAATGAGGCGCCACCTGTATAGTGCCGAAATCAACCTCACTCCTGCTACAATTTTCTTCTGTGCGGACGTGCGGAAGCGATACATGTGCGGAAGCAAATACACGAGTCATGCCGTATTGCGATTCGTGCGGCACCTCGCACAGGGCAGACAAATGCAAGAAGAGGAAAGGAAGGAAAGGCAAGAAGGTTGCAATGAGAGTGACGAGAGCTACAGCTAAGGCGAACAGTCAAACTATGGAAATGCCAAAAATTGAGTCACGTGATAGTTCGCCAGACATAGCAGATAGATTGTCGTCCGTTACCTTGGAAGAGCAAGAAACGTCGTTACTAAAAGAAATTGCAGAAATGGAATTAGAAGAATGAGTAGCGAAGCTACAAGAGCGGCGAACAGCAATGAGGCGGAGACGACAAGGACAACAGCGCGCAGAGGCTAGCAGGGATGAATGGCCAACGACGGAAAGCGCCGGTGCAACGACTGTGCCGGCGGCGCCCACCAAGGATGAACACCCTCGCTACGGGGTAGCAAAGCCGAGACAGAGGTCGCGAACCAGGAGACGGCGGCGAACACCTTCAGACTCGAGGAGCAGAAGCACCAGTAGCACCAGACGGTTGAGAAGTAAGTGGAGTTTGAGAAGATACGCGGCGGCGCTTGGGAAAGAGGTACGGTAATTGAACTGTTACAAACTCATTACAGCTTCTGTCCGTTGGTGTCTCGACTTACAGGGGCTCACGGAGAAGGACTTGAAGGCTTTTCTAGAACACATTTGCTTTATGTCGTCAAGGGCTAGTAAGAATGATTTTCAAGATTCGACTCATATCGAATATGATAAAGACATACGCAAATTAGCGGAAATTGAGGCCTAGGACTCGGTAAAACACTGGTCTCGGAAGCAAAAACACTGGTCTCGGAAGCAAAAACACTGGTCTCTGTATGCTTCATTATGGCATGCATAACATGCGAGCGAGGAAGCAGACAAGTAATGCGCGTAAGAGTAATTCGTACACAAAAGATGGCAAGGTAGGCTGTTACAGATGGAATAAGGAAAGTGGGTGCAGTAGAACCGAAGATGTTCGTAATGTTGGGCACTGGTGTCTGAAATGTGGAAGTAAGGGGCATATGAAATACAATTGTTCTAAAGACTGACCAGTTAATAATGGCGCCGGAAATATGGTGCGTGAAAGCAAAATAATTGAATTAGTTCCGAACGGTTGCAATAAACTAAAAAGTACCGGTCATCTTTTTGGTAAGAATTTTGTGTCCAATGAAAACATAAATGAGAATGGCAGACCCTTAGAGCAGCATAAAACTGTTAATGAATTCCAGATAAGCCAAATGTCTAATGGTCGTTGGCCGAAGGCCAGTGTTAGGAATGTTACATGTGTGTTGACCGATAGGCAGTTAGCAGTTGACGGTAAAAGGACAGTCAGCAATTTGGCTGTTGAGTCAACATGTAATGGTCAAAGGTCAGATAATAAGTGCCAAGTTAATGAAACCAGGTCGAATGGTTTGCGTGGGGTAGGAAATGTTACATGTGCTGAAAATTAGAGTTTCAAAGTGGCAAATTAGATAGCCGACAAGTAAATGGTGATATCTATGGAGTGAATGAGACTAAAGTAGAAAGCCAAGTTAACAGAATATGGAATAACTGGATTAACAATGATAATGCCAATAAGGACGATATTTTCTATGTAGAAACTGTAAGGCAAGATTATTGCTGTTGGAAATTTCACATTAGAGAAACTCGACAAGCACAACCGGTTGTAATTGAAGTAGCGGATGACTGCGTAAAGGGAGTTTGTAATTGCATTCATTACATAGCCGGTAATCGAGTGCAACTAAGGCCATGTCGGTTTTTAAGTGAGCTTTTTCTCCGAGGAGATTGTGACCCAGACTGGGTTTATATTCTATGCGGAGTGGTGTTTGGTTTCCATGTAACAAATAAGGACTGTCCGGTTGAGTATAATGCACTGTTCAAGAAGATCGTAACACTTTGTACAGGGACATCATTACTAAAAAGTTGTTAGGAGAACTAAATCAAGGTATGATTTCCCTAAGTACCCACATCCTTAGTTGCGTACATAATATTTTTTGTATACCTAAGGAGGAAGGTGGGAGGGGGATAGTGGACTGCAGTAGGCCAAAAGGTAAATCTGTAAACGCATTCACGGATCAGGTAGCTCTAAAGTTTAATTATAATAGTGTCGACGATGTAGTAGACCAACTAGAGCAGGGAGATTACTTATCGACAGTAGATTTGAAAGATGCGTATCGAGCAATCACTATACACCCAACAGACAGACCTAGACAAGGGTTAGTTTGCGATTTTGAAGAGGAGCAGACAGATGGGCCGGTGTATATGCTAGACAACAGACTTTGCATGGGGTTATCTTCAAGTCCGTTTGTTTTTTCAAAGATGTCCGATTTCATAGTCAGGTGTGCTCTTAGAAAAGGTATAGGAAGAGTAATAAATTACCTGATTGCCCCAAATTGGGACAGCGTGGCACACCAGCAAGGGAAATTAATCGCATTATTGCGTCGGCTCGGATTTAGTATAAGTTTTAAAAGACTAATTAGCCCGAATACAAAAATACGGTTCCTGGGAATACTTGTTGATTCGATTAAGTTAGAGTTAACCCTACCGGAAGATAAACTGATCAAACTACGGAGTAGCCTATTGTCGTTTAGAGGTAGAAAGAAAGCGACTAGAAAAGATCTTGAAAAGCTAGGTGGGCTTTTAGCCCACTGTGCTAAGGTGGTGTGTGGTGGTCGTACATTTTCACGACAAATTTATGATTTGATGAGTTCAGTGACTAGGCCTTATTATAAAGTGAGATTGAGTGCAGGATTCAGACAGGATGTGGAGTGGTGGATCCAATTTGCGAGGGAATTTAATGGGAAAGCGTTAATGTTAGGCAAATTTGCGGCAGTGAAGGCTGTATATACGGACTCCAGTAATTGGGGTTATGGTGCATTGCATATTGATGATTGGCTAGTAGGCTGTTTTGAAGAGCAGGATGTGGAGTGTATTGAGGCGCTAGTAACCCACCACTATGACCATCCGGATGAACAGATAAAAACGGCTCACATTAACGCGCAAGAGATGTGGGCTGTATATGCGGCAGTAAGGAAATGGGGTCCGATGTGGGGAGGGACCGCGATAGTGCTACAGTTGAATGACAGTGCTACAGTTGAGTCAGCTCTATGCACGGGCAGGACGAGGTGCAGGCTAATTATACATTACTTAAGGCACATATTTTGGTTGTCGATAAAATTTAATTTTGTTTTCTCTGCCGTACATATTAGTAGTGAGGCTAATGTGATATCTGACGCTTTGAGTAGGTTAAATGTGACTCGAATGACCGAAGTAATATAATAAGCAGATGCGAGTAAGCGTTTGTGTTGTATCAGTTTATTCAAGCAACCCTTCTCTTTACAGAAATTGATAGGCTTAAAGCAGAGCAGAAGGAATTTCAACTGAAATGCTACGCACCAAACTCCTTGTCAACAAGGGCGGTTCAGGTTAAAAAGTATTTGTCCTTCATAGAGGAGTTTTCATGTCCCTATACCATGTACTGCTATGCAGGTTGCGTTATATGCCACTTGCTTGGCAAGGACGCTGAAATATTCCTCCATTATTAATTTTATAAGTGGCCTTAATAATTTTCTTAAAGAGCAGGGTGCTGCGCAGATAGATTATTCGGACTACATAATTTCTTCGACCCTTAAAGGTATTCGCAGAGGATTAGGAGACATGCCTAAGCAGGCCATGCCATTACTGCCCAATATGTTATGGTGTATTTTCTCTTGTTTAACATTAAATGCGGGTCATGTAGCTTGGCGGGCAGCTGTCTTATGTAGTTTCAGAGGTTTATTAAGAAAATCAAATGTGACGTTATCAGATGCGATGTTGCTTCGGAGAGATTTTAAGTTTTTCCCATGGGGAATGCTTTTGACAGTACGGAAATCGAAAACAATACAGTTTAAGGAGAGGGTTTTGAATATTCCGATAGCACGTTGTTATGATTTGGATTTGTGTGCGGTCCATTGGACTGAGGAGCATTTTTCTGATTGTCCGGCTCCGGAGGATGTAGTTGCCTTCCAGGTACCAAATGATGAGGGAGGAAGTTCTCCTTTGACTTATGAGATTTATCAGTCTACATTAAAATTATTTGGAGGTCAAGTAGGTCTCAGTGTTGACTTATTGTCATCTCATTCACTTCGGAGAGGTGGGTGCACATACTTATCGATGTGTGGAGCCTCCCTGGAGGAAATCCGTACCAGGGGGGATTGGACGAGTAATGCGGTATTTCAGTATTTGAAAACGCCTTTGACAATTTGGATCATGAATGATATGAGAGTGGCATCCAGGTTGACTGCGGAAAGGTGAGTTGGGTTGGGGGGACCCCTTTGGGGTCTTTGGCATATTTATAATCCCCGCCAGAGAATTATAATAAATAATTACTCAGCCCAACTCTCATGTGTCTACCTTTCTTCCGCAGTGACTTATGTGTATTATAATGAATTATAATAATATAAAGAACACAGCGTATACCAAGGTTGAATTATTATTTATTATTACTGTTCGACTGTATTACATGTATTAGGAGTCACGCACCTGCGCAACTGGTGCGCGCGAATGAGGCGCGAGTCGCGCACCTGCACATTTGGCGCACACGTGAATGAGGCGCCACCTGTATAGCGCCAAAATCAACCTCACTCCTGCTACAATTTTCTTTTGTAGGTGGGCATATTTATAATCCCCGCCAGAGAATTATAATAAATAATTACTCAGCCCAACTCTCATGTGTCTACCTTTCTTCCGCAGTGACTTATATATACATATATATACACATGCATACATATATATGTGTATATACATATGCATGTGCATATAGGCCTATGTATATATATGGTTATGTAAATTCTCATTTATGTTATGTCATTTATCTAAGAAAATTATTACATAGATGCAGAGAGAGGGAAAGGAAATTGACGTGAAACTACATATTCTGGTACCGAATTGGCTGTACATGGCGCCACTATGCATTTTGCGACTACAGCTAAGTTAGGCTGCACAATGCAGTTACTGGCAATTCACTCATAAACAAAATCTAATTCAATAATCTTATCTGCTATTTATATTCACCTAATGCAGTATAGGGAACACTTATATGTATATATATATATATATATATATATGTATATTCATAAGATATCATGCAAATATAAATAAGGCCTTAGAGCAATATCCTGTTTATATATACTGTTAGCTGCAAGCTCACACTCCTGGTGCTGGTGGCTATAACTGTTTCCACATGACCTCACTGAGCTATGTCCCTGGTCTCCTTGGACCTTCTTAGCCTCCACTGAAAATAGACTTCAATTTTCTAAAATGGTAGGTTCCCTAGGTTACATATGATCGGAAGCAATATTCTGTGTTTTTTCTGAATGACAGACAATTTGTTTAATGTACTTGAACAAATATTGCAAAGACTTTAATTCTATCAGTCAGGAATCCGTCATGCCAGATATCGACCCTACTGGTCACCCATGACTTCACCCCTGACACGCCTGTGTTCATGACCGTATGCAGGTAGCATCCACGTGCCCACATCGATGACATCACGCGCTGTGTTTGGGTTCTTCTGGGCGTTCTGCCTGGTGATGGTGGCGACGTACAGCGGGAACCTTGTGGCCTCCCTGACGGTGACCCGCATCCAGGCACCGTTCAGCACCGTGGAGGAGTTGGCGGCGCAGACAGACTACACCATCGGCACCATGGGGGGCACCATCTGGGAAGAAATGCTGCAGGTCACACATTTCATCATCATAATTGTATATCCCGATGTAGCTACAGATGCGAAATGCTGGCTAAAAACTGTAGGCTTACATGGTGTGTTCAACTGTGTGCTACCTGAGGTTCTATTTGGATTTGTATGCAGGAGCAGTGGAATCGGTGGGGGACCAGAGGGGCCCACTCCCTGCACCCCTCCAATAATTCTAGTCTTTGTTACTTAATAGACAATATCCAAAACGCATGCGACATCTGACGGTGACGACGAACACTACAGTTGTGTGACTGTTGCCACAGTGCATTCAAAAATATATGGAAATTACTAACTTTCAAATGCACGTATGTCAGTCAAACTGGGATATTTAGAAAATTCCAAAAGTATATTACTTTTGGATCATTGGAGTTTCCAAGAAAAATAAAATTGTCATGTTTGGACCCTTTTGACAATTGTAGGAAGGTACCAAGCTAGTCAGTCACTATTAATACACAATATCCACAACGCATTTGACATCTGACAGCGACGATGAACACTACAGTTGTGGGACCGTTGCACAGCACATACGTGTGAATATTGTGTATTATGGTATATTATTAATATTAGGCCGATATTATTCTGTATGCCATAATCTATTTTTGTATTCATATTTAGGCTACATCAATTTTATACAATTTATGTGATACAATATATGAATATACCAAAAGGTTGTAAATGCATGTTAAGTTTATGTCAGCGGAGAGGTTAAGGCACTTAACTGTGAAAGGATATACCTGTCAGTGCAGTAGATTCAATATTATTGAGCCAGTGACGTCAAAAAACTATGTAAGAATATGTTTGATTCACATGAGTCAGTCATGTAAACATTAGGTTGGTTACTCAAGTTCATATAATTAACTTTTTTCTCAATTCTACTCATCAAATACAAGCATTCCCATGCATATTTCTTGAATAAATCATGTTCCAAAACCTCATACAAAGTGGGCCTCCAATTGAATGGTTATGCGTTCCATCAGCATGTTTTTTTGTTTTTTAATGAATTAGAAGGAAATGAATATTTTATTGTAATGAGCACTAAAATATAAATGATAAAGGAAAAAAGTAGTCTAACCTTGGTTTTGAAATGACTCATTCTGTGAATTACACGATAGGAAATTCCATATCAGGTCATCTAAATTCCAAAATTGTCCGGGGGAGTATGCCCACATATTGCTGTAAGTAGCTTGTGCACTTCACACACTCAGGCAAGGTACTTTGTGCCATCCAGGTTGCCCCCCACCCCCCGCAACCCTCTCCAAGATTCAAAACGTTCCGCCCCCCTTGTCATATAACTATTACCAGCATTAATTTTCTGTACAACACAAACACATGCTGCATCTTATGGGAATGCAACAACATTTTGACAGGAGCAACTGTCAGTTACACTAAGCTGTTCTCCTGCAGACTTCTACCATGGCAGTCTATCAGCGCATCTGGCAGCGGATTTACGCCGAACACACCGATCCCTCACGCCCCTTCGACGTCCTTGACCAGTTGACAGAAAATCACATCGAGCAAGCCAAGCGTGGCCAGTATGCTGTCATCAGTGACATCACAACTTTTGAACTGGCAATGTCCAGGAGTTGTGACATAACCATGATGGCGGAGAAGTTCTTCGCCATGCGCTACGCCATGAGTTTTCAGAATAACTCTGTGTACACAAATATTTTTTCTGATACGTAAGTATTAAATAATTGCATAACTAGAGGCTCTGAGTAGCAGTGGTAAAAAAAGGCACATGAAGTACCCCACACAGTACAGCAGCTATTGTAGTGGTTTCAGTTATTGGATACTGGCGCTCTACTGAGGAACCTTGTTGACACGACTATATTTATATATTTGGTGTGTGTATGCACCTCAGTAGATGCCACCCGATCCTCGACACACACTCGCACTAAACAGGTTGCACTTTCTTGCCCGCAGTCTGCTATTGGAAATACACCACCTTCTCTCAGCTCAGATGATGTGGGGTAATATAAGACACTGCTAATGGTATAAAAGGGGCAGCTAGACCAGTGTCAGTGTTCAGTTTCACAGTTGACAGTAGCTTGTACCTTGCGTCTAACATTACAGGGAAAATACTATTGTTCTCTAGGTGTCACTAATTAAATAAAGCAGACTAATAAAGTATTAAAACTTCTGACTTTTTAGAGTGAGGGATATATGTGTATAGGTATTGCAGGATATGGTTGTATTGTATGTAGGTTTTGCAGTATGGTGTGTGGCTAGGTGTGACAGTATGCTCCATGTGCAAGTGTGACAGTAACATTTGTTCAGGAATAATATTATCTTATGTACGGGTGTGACAATGTCTGGTGTCCTATAGGTGTGAAAGTACAATTTCTGAACACTTTGACTTCTGGATACTGAATGACTTTATTCCCCTCCAGGGCTCAAACCATAGCCGGCCAAACTTTTCCATGACGTCATCTCATTTGCATATATTACAGACGTGTCTAGACATCTATTACGCATATATCACATCCCCCCCTCAAAGTATTTTTGAGATATGAAATGTTTCAAAATCCCCATAAAACATACCAGGTTTACTCGTTCATCATACAGTAATACAATAAAATATACAATCACTTAACTTAAGTGAGTAGATGTAAGTAAGTAAGTAATTAACTTAACCCACAGGTTTAGCGAGTGTCCAAGCGCACTATGGCACTGAAGTCCTTTGATTTTGTTTTGTTTTGTTGTTGTTTTATGTCCTAGCAACATCTAAGGTCATATCAGGACAGGAAAGTCCTTTGAACTGTCCAGCTGCTTAGCCTCCACAAAACAATTACCATCACTAATAACTTGTCCATAGCAATATTATGATGGAATTATATATCAATATCAGTGGCCTGGCATCCGATGCTTGCATCTCAGTGCTCCGTGTTCACTGCTCGCTGCCTCACCTGTTGCTTAGCTGTCCTGACGTTCTGTGCGTCTTCATCCTGGCCGTTTTCATTACAGCCGTTCGTCTCTGTCGACGATCTGTGCATCCGTGCTTCTTGGCATCTGTGCAGTCGTGTCTGTGCCTCTAGGCATCCGTGCATCCGTGTGCCATCTTTCCAGGCATCTGTGCATTTGTGGGCCATCACTTCGGGCCCTGTCCTTAAATCTGTCCATTCAGATATGGTGTTCTGCTTGCTTGTCTGTGGTAGAGCAAACTCACAGTAACTTGTTAATGCTGCTTCATTTGGTTACCAGGGAGTTGCTGCCTGGTGAACCACAGCTATACGACACTATCTTTGTTGGTAGCCTGAAGCAATGGGCCTAAAAGCACCATTGCCTTCACATCTGACACCATGTCAAAGTACAATGTCTGAACACTTTGACTTCTGGATACTGAATGACTTTATTCCCCTCCAGGGCTCAAACCATAGCCGGCCAAACTTTTCCATGACGTCATCTCATTTGCATATATGACAGACGTGTTTAGACGTCTGTTACACATATATCGCAATAGGGACCAGTGCACAGGTCCTCCAGCGACCTGTGCACAGGTCATACAGTGATTTTACCTCGGTACTAAGCCTCAGGCTACTCGTAGCCGAGGGAGAAGGAAGCACATCCGGGTCCAGCAATTAGCATAAATCCAAGCATAAATCCAAGCACAGCGACACACGCTGTGTGGTTCGAGGTTAGATTTTGCTTAAATTTTGTGTTATTACTAGGATAATGACACTTTTGGTTTCATATTAATGTGCTTTTAGGACCCAAGAATACAGGAGGATATTTATTCTTGTGTAGTTAACGTTTTTCGGTCGTTTTTAACGATATAAAGGTGATTCGACTGAGTGATAATAGGCTCCCGCGGTACCAGCGAGGCCAGTAAGGGATTTTCAGAAACCGGTTCTCGTCGATTTACCGAAGTTAAGCAACGATGAGCCCCGACAATATTTGAATATTAAGAATATTTAGGACCCAGGAATACAGGAGAATATTATTCTTGGGTTTTGACCGTATTTCGGTCTTTGTTAACGTTTTTTGAGGTCACTCGACTGGGTGATTTGAGGCTCGCGCAGAAACACGAAGTTAGCGAGGCCCGTAAGGGGTTTTCGGTTTTGAGTTTCATTGTTTACATGTGTTAAAATGCCGCCCGTTGCCGAACGGAGAGCGGTGTGGTTGGAGCCACACCTCATTGGGACTTGTTCCTGGGTTTCTGTTAAGATTCCCCACATTGTGTTACTAAGTACGAGGCCCGTAAGGGGTTTTCGGTTTCGAGTTTCATTGTTTACATGTGTTAAAATGCCGCCCGTTGCCGAACCGAGAGCGGTGTGGTTGGAGCCACACCTCGTTGGGACTTGTTCCTGGGTTTCTGTGAAGATTCCCCACATTGTGTTACTAAGGCGTACCTCCGATTTTTGTAGCATTTTCTCCAACTTGTTGGCATAATTAGCTACAGGTGGGAGAAGTGTCCGGGATGGAGAGTGTGGAAGGCTACCAATACATTGGTCCCTACCCCTCGTTTGGTTTTGGTTTTGAACCATAACCCTACGACACTTACACGAGAACATTTTCTCATGTCTGTGTTGGAACGGTGTAAATACGTTCTCCCACACCAGTGAATGCACTAACTGGGGTTTCTTAACCTGTTGTGACATGTGATTGAGCAGACTCTATCTTTCATTGGATCATTACAGGTTTCAGACCTGAGGCTTAGTATGGCTAGGAAGCGCAGTAAGCCTGAGGCTCCCATATCTGATGATGAGGACTCATCTCTGGTGGTGACGGTTCAAGCCTCCCCGGTACACCCGGTGTCGGGGAAGGAAAGTGGGCCAGACGCCGGCCCTGCTGGGCTGTAGGAGCCGCTCATGAAGCTGGAGCAGATGCTCCCGGCTAGATCTCAGAAGAGAACAAGGAGGGCGGTCCCTGAGTCACACAACTCGGAATGGGAGCGTTGACGGCGATTGCGCCTGTTGCAAAGCGTATGCAGGCCGAGAACAAGTTCTCGTCGTTGGCCCGACGTATCGACGGGGGGGGATTGCCATGCTGACAGCTGCCAGAAATTTCCTCTCATACGGACGTTTTAATACGTCTTTAAGGCAGTATGTACCGATGCCGGTAAAGAGGTGGCAAGTGACACTAACAATGCACAGTTCAGGAGAGGGCCACAGGATTTTCACAACCGTCGCACCTGCAGAGGCGGTCGGTCGGGCTTGGGCTTTGCCGTCCAGCCCAGGGGCAGAGGACAGCGCCAGTCCTTCGGCTGGAACGAAGGGATTTGTCCCTTCAGGAGGGGGTTTACTCCCCAGAAGGCGTTCCCCCGCCGAGGGAACAAGTAGAGGTTGCAATGCAAACTCCGGTGGCCACGGAAACACCTGTAAGCATTTTGCAGGCAGGAAATGCAAGGAATATTCTCTTTACGCAACACCCTTCACAGGAAACAATTCCTTTTCCATATCGTTTTGATGTAAACGAGAGAGGGGCATTAGATAAACAGGTTTTGGAATTTTGTCAGAGAGGAATAATAGAGACTGCTGTTCATGAGGAAGGCAAACTTATTTCAAATTTATTTTCGCGACCCAGGCCAAATGGGGAAATCCGCATCATTCTGGATTGACAAGGCTAAACAAATTGGTTACATATTTAAGAGGTTTCCCCTCGACACGGCTAGGGATTTGGTCACGAAAGGGTCCTGGCTTGCTAGTGTGGATCTGAAAGATGCGTATTATACGCTACCTATTCACAAATCAGATAGGAAATTCCTCCGTTTTGTTTGGGAATGATCAACTCTATGGGTTCATCTGTATGCCTAATGGCTTAGCTTGTGCCCCTCGCTTCTTTATTAAGCTGTTGAAACATTTTTTCATAAATGGCTAGAAAGGGACATATTATGTTCCCATATATTGACGATTCATTCATAATGGCAAAATCAAAGGCAGAGACTGTCCAAAAGCAGTTGAGGATTTGTGTGAAACTTTCACTAAATTGGGATTTTACATTCATGACAAGAAATCAGTTTTTACTCCAACCAAAGTTTTAAAATGTTTGGGCATTCCTGTTAAACACAGAAGATATGACCGTTTCAATAACACAACACAAACTAAAGAAGCTTTTCACCACAGCAGACCATTCACTGCAGTTAACGAGGCCTAAGATTAGGCAGGTCGCAGTATTAATAGGAATAATGATAGCCTATGCCCCAGCTATCCTATATGGGAAAGCTTGTATTAAGTCACTAGAAATAGACAAGAATTGGGCATTAGCGCATACAAAAGGCAATTTTGAGAGAAAGATGACTATTTCAAGAAGAGGCTTAGATGATATTCAATGGTGGTATGCCAACATTGATTCTCTTCCCAATCCCATTAGAATGGATGAACCCAACACTATTGTTATGACAGATGCATCATTAGAAGGATGGGGTGCTCATAGAGATCATCAGGCAACTGGAGGACGTTGGTTAGATGATGAAATTGCAGTTCATATTATTGTGTTAGAACTTAGTTCAGTTTATTTAGGGTTATGTAGCTTAGTGCGTATCCCAAAGTTCCATGTTAGAGTGTTGACAGATAACACTATAGTGATTGTTTGTTTGTTTGTTGTTGTTGTTTTACGTCCTAGCAACATCTAAGGTCATATCAGGATGGGTAACCAGGCTGCTGGCACCATGACCTGATATCCCACTCAGTCACATTATCCTGACACTGAGCACACCAGTCCTTGTCCTATCCTAATAATACCAAGTGCCTGGCTAGGAAGCAACAAGTATCAATTTTAAAGTCATTGGTTTGACTCGACCAGGGTTCGAACCCACGACCCCATGATCTACCAGCACGGGAGACGGACACTCTAACTCATTCGGCCATCCCGTCTGGTTCACACTACAGTGATGGCTTAGATTCGTAACATGGGAGGGACTAGGTCCAAACCTTGCAACAAAGTAGCAAAATTGATCTGGAATTGGGCTCAGCAGCATGATATATGGCTAACAGTGGTGTATATTCCAGGTAGTCAGAACACCTTAGCAGACAAGAAAAGCCACCATTTTCATGATCACTGGGAATGGTCATTGAGTGACAACGTATTTAAACAAATTTGCATTAAGTGGGCACACCACAGGTAAATCTGTTTGCATCACGAAACAACTACAAGATAGCTAGATATCTATCGTGGCACCCAGAGCCAAATGCTTGGCAAGTGGATGCGTTTTCCTTGGATTGGAATAACAAATTCTATTATATATTCCCACCATTCGGCATTATCAGCAGAGTGGCCAGGAAGATAAGAATGGATCGCACACATACAATCCTGTTCGTGCCCGAGTGGGACACACAGCCATCCATAGCTGGCGGCAGTGGCATTGGAAGTGAGAGACAGTCTCAGATTTCCAAGAGCACGGACAAACCTACGACATCAAGGGCCGCTAACAACCCACGGAGACGTGTCAACGACACCCCTCCTGGCATTCCTTTTTTGAATAAACATTTAGAACATTTGGTCTAGACAAAATTATCCAGCGCAGGCTCGTCTCGCATGCCTGGAGGAAAGGAACAGTAAAATTATATACTAGTTATTTAAGGAAGTGGGGACTTCATTGCTTGCTTATGAAAGTTAAGCCCTTAAGGCATAAGCCGTGTTCACACGGGCAAAATGTGAAGCGAATTAGACAAGTCGAATCATATGAATCGATTTAGTTTGAAAGTGTTTCGCGTTCACACGGGCAGTGCTTTGAATCGGTTTAAGGCGCAAGTGGATATCTGCGCATGAGCAAGTCCAGACTAACCAGCGCCATTTTGGGTTCGACGATGCTGGCACCAGAGAGTGTGGGTTTGACCTAGATATGTAATGACTGAATCATATTGGTTTGGAACGGTCAAAACTTCTGCTGGGCAGTGAAACCCTAAAAATAAATGCTGAAAAATATATCTGTGCATAGATAGCGGTTTCATTAATTAAATTATATAATATGCGCTTTTGATCGACCGGAAAGTCAACAAACTAAGGTCTCGACTGCGCATGCGTGTGACGTCCTTAATCCGCCTCAAGTTAGTCGGTTGCATTCACACGGGCGATCTAAGTCGATTCATAAAATTTGCTTCATATAAACCACCTACAGAGGTGGTATAGATGAAGCGAACTAGTTGATTCGAATCAGCCCTAAACCGACTCAGACGCGCGTTCACACGCCAAATCTGAGCCGAACTAGGCAAGTCGATTTATATGATTCGAATTAACTGCCCCGTGTGAACAGGGCTTTACAATAGCTCAAGTAGTAAGATTGTTATGAATGCTAGAGGATGAAGGGTTAGGTTTTGGTTCAATTAATGCAGCCAGATGTGCATTGTCTATTATCCTACCAAGAGTAGGTGGACAAACGATTGGTAAACACCAGGTGATTCACTGGTTCTTAAGGTCGGTTTACGAAAGAAAGAAAGAGCTAGGCCAAAATATAATAGATTTTGAGATGTATCGATAGTCTTTAAGCTGTTCAAGTCTTGGCCAAGTAATTGTCACTTAGATATTAAGAGATGGGATTTAAGTTAGCAGTGTTATTACTGCTAGTCACAGGACATAGGGGACAAACAATTGTAGTGTTATCCCTAGACGGACTGGAGATTGATCGAAAGGAGGCAACGTTTGATTTAGATCAATTATTAAAATCAAACTGCACAGGGGACCCACTGTCCACGGTACATGTGAATAGCTTCCCGGAGGATCGAAGTCTTTGTGTAGTGTCAGCCATATGGGCTTATATATCCAAGACAAAAGGATTAAGAAATTCTAGACAGCTTTTGGTGAGCTTTATTAGACCACACACGGCGATCTTGAGAGACACACTCGCTAGATGGACCGTTAAAGTGATTAAGGAGGCAGGTGTCGATACTGAACGATACGCTTCCCATTCGACAAGAGGAGCTTTGGTCTAGAAGCCATGGCAGCTAGGGATTTCGGTTAAGAGAACCCTAGTGCAAGCAGGCTGAAAGACAGCTAGATCGTTTGCAAAACATGACAACAAACGACTAGAGAAGTCAAGTGGCCTAGCGACACACTTACTCACCAGTTAACATGACAGGGGAGATTTTTTGGAAAGTATATCTGTTTAATATAAATACTGTTTAATACGAAGGTAGACTGAATTGAAATGGATTAAGGATAATAAATGAGTTACATAAAGTCTCCCTCGGCTATGAGTAGCCTGAGGCTTAGTACCGAGGTAAAATAGTATAGTTATACGAATCTTACCTGGGTACAGATGATGGGTAACTGTTGTTTTCCCGAGGTACAAGCCTCGGCTAGTCGTGGGCTAGGGTCCTCCCACCCAACCCTGCCACGACTAGCATGTTTGCTTGTGCCAAGATGAAAACATTGAAGTATCCATTGAAGTTTAAAGTCATTTTTATCCTGAATAAGTAGGTAAAGATTGCTGGAGTCGGATGTGCTTCCTTCTCCCTAGCCCGCGACTAGCCGAGGCTTGTACCTCGGGAAAACAACAGCTATGCATCATCTGTACCCAGGTAAGATTCGGATAACTATACTATCTATTTGCATGTCTTACCATGCTCTGTGTACATGTCCCACAGTGCCCCGTATACATGTCCTACAGTGCCCAATGTGCATGTCCCACAGTGCCCCCTGTGTGTGTCCCACAGTTCCCCGTCTAATGTCCTACAGTGGCCTGTGTGCGTGCCCCACAGTGCCCTGTGTGTGTGTCCCACAGTTCCCCATGTATATTTCCTACAGTTCCCTGTGTGCGTGTCCTACAGTGCCATGTGTGCGTGTCTCACAGTTACCAGTGTGTGTGTCACACAATTCCCCATGTATATGCCCTACAGGGCTCTGTGTGTGTGTCCTACAGTGCCCTGAGTGCATGTTCCACAGTTCCCTGTGTATACGTCCTACAGTGCCCTGTGTGCATTTCCTACAGTGCCCTGTGTGTGTCCCACAGTGTCCTGTGTGAGTGTCCTACAGTGCCCCGTGTGTATGTCCTACAGTGCCCTGTGTGTGTGACCCACAGTTCCCTGTGTATATATCCTACAGTGCCCTGTGTGAGTGTCCTACAGTGCCCTGTGTATATCTCCTACAGTTCCCTGTGTGCGTGTCCCAGAGTGCCCTGTGTGTGTGTCCCACAGATCCCCGTGTGTATGTCCTACAGTGCCCTGTGTACGTGTCCCACAGTGCCCTGTGTGTGTCACAGGGGCCCATGTGTATGTCCTACAGTGCCCCATGTGCGTGTCCAACAGTGCCCTGTGTGTGTGTCCCACAGTGCCCTGTGTGATTGTCCTACAGTGCCATGTGTGCATGTCCCACAGTGCCCTGTGTGAGTGTCCCACAGTGCCCTGTGTGTATGTCCTACAGTGCCCTCTGTGCATGTCCCACAGTGCCCTCTGTGTGTCCCACAGTTCCCCGTGTATATGTCCTACAGTGCCCTGTGTGCGTGTCCCAGAAGTGCCCTGTGTGTGTGCCCCACAGTGCCCTGTGTGAGTGTTCCACAGTGCCCTATGTGAGTGTCCCAAAGTGCCCTGTGTGAGTGTCCCACAGTGCCCCATGTGTATGTCCTACAGTGCCCTGTGTGCGTGGACCACAGTGCCCTGTGAGTGTGTCCCACAGTTCCTCGTGTATATGTCCTACAGCGTGTGCCCCACAGTGCCATGTGTGTATCCCACAGTGCCCTGTGTGCGTGTCCCACAGTGCCCTGTGTGAGTGTCCCACAGTGCCCTGTGTGGGTGTCCCACAGTGCCCTATGTGAGTGTCCCACAGTGCCCTGTGTGATTGTCCCACAGTGACCTGTGTGATTGTCCCACAGTTCTCCGTGTATATGTCCTACAGCGCCCTATGTGAGTATCCCACAGTGCCCTGTGTGCATGTCCCACAGTGCCCTGTGTGAGTGTCCCACAGTGCCCTGTATGAGTGTCCCACAGTGCCCTGTGTGAGTGTCCCACAGTGCCCTGTGTGATTGTCCCACAGTGCCCTGTGTGAGTGTCCCACAGTTCCCCATGTATATGTTCTACAGTGCCCTGTGTGAGTGTCCCACAGTGCCCTGTGTGAGTGTCCCACAGTGCCCTGTGTGACTGTCCCACAGTGCCCTGTGTGCATGTCCCACAGTTCCCCGTGTACATGTCCTACTGTGCCCTGTGTACATGTCCCACAGTGCCCGTGCGCAGGTCACTCAGAGTATCGCCACCTCTTGCAGCGTGGTGCGACTCCATGAGACGGGGCTCCTTGACATCTGGAGGCAGCGCTTCTGGCCGCACATCGATAGGTGCACAGCCCCTACGCAGATGGCCCGCAGCATCTCCGTGCCCGACCTGCTTGGGGTCATCTTCACTGCCATCGGGCTGCTCGCGCTGGGCGCCCTGCTGCTCACCACCGAGGTGCTCATCCACCAACTCACCAGCAAGTGCACCGCTTCCCGGTAAATGGCGCCAATGGCGTCCCCAGCGACCAGCAACGACGAGACGCCACACCAGACACCAGACACCAGCTACCGCAGGAACTAGGAAGGCCTACGATTGCAGGCTCAGTAGAACCAGCGAAGCTAGAAGCTTCATTGGCGGATGGGCAGTGACGTATTTACGGAGGTTCCTAGTTGTCCAGAAACTCGCCCCCCCTCTAAAGAATTGTTTAATGTAGGAATAAAATAAGTGAAAGGCACCATTTTGATTAAATAAAAGCAACAGATTTTTCTGTGTTTTTTGGGAACCTTTTTTGGGGGGGTGGGGGGGGGGAGTCCAAGCTCCCAGACCTCCTAGGTTTGTAAGCAGTACTGGTGCTCATATGGTCGCGCCAACATGACTTTGCTCACAGTTTAACCAAAACTTAGAAATAGAAAACATATGGCTTGAAACTAACTTTCCAAATAAAAAGGACGACTACATAATAGGGGTCATCTATAAACACCCAGGCAGTGGTGTTGAATGCCTCAAACACTTCACTGAACAAATTGAAAACAACATGAAGAAAATTAATTTGGAAAACAAAAAGTGCATAATAACAGGGGATTTTAACATAATAAACCTATCATTTGAAAATGCTACTGTTCCGTGGAATCTCAAAGTTGCAAAAGTAATACCCATCCATAAGAAAAATGAGAAATACCTAGTTGATAACTACAGGCCAATCAGCCTACTCAGTACCCTAAACAAATTAATGGAAAAACTAATGTACAAAAGAGTTTACCAATTTCTTCACAAATACAAAATATTGTACAAATACCAATTTGGATTTAGAGAGAATCACTCAGCAATAATGGCCCTGACTGAAATCTTAGACAATATACTACAAGACCTTGAAAATGGGAAACATGTTGCAGGAGTTTACTTAGACCTGAACAAAGCATTTAATACCGTAGACCATGACATCTTACTCTCAAAACTTAGGCACAACAGAATTCGAGGCCAGGAACTTAAATGGTTTGAGAGTTACCTAAGCAATAGAAAGCAATTTACATTCATAAACGGTAAACTCAATCAGCCATGGTGTTCCTCAAGGTTCTGTCCTGGGACCTCTCCTATTTTTGATCTACACAAATGATATAGTCAACTGTACAAAACAAGATGTCAAAACAAGGTTATTTGCACATGATACCAATGGCTTCATAACCTGAAATTCACCCAAACAACTAAAACATTCAATTAAAACATTCCTTTCAGATATATTTACATGGTGCAATGATAACAAATTAACAGTAAACCTGAACAAAACGTGCTACACAATATTTAAAAGCAGAAGTACAACCATTTCTGATTACCTAAACAACATAAAGATAAACAATAACACAATAAAGAGAGTCCCTTCTATGAAATACCTAGGTATAATTCTAGATGAAAACCTCAACTGGGATGAACATATTGATAACTTAAATAATTCAATCATTAAAACAGCTAACTCATTTAAACTAATCAGACGACGGGTACATGAGGAAAATAAAGAATGACTATACTATGCATATGTTTACTCCAAAATTCAGTATGGTATAGAGGTGTATGGGAGACATGCAACGAGATTAGTTGCAGTTATAAAGGACTTACCCTATGAACAAAGGCTTAGGGAATTGAAACTTCCTACCCTTTCCTACAGAAGGAAAAGAAGTGACATAATTGAAGTATTTAAAATCATGAAAGGTTTTGATAAAATAGATATGAACCAACTGTTCACCTTGAATAAAAGAGAAGGCAGTCGGGGCCATACTCTCAAACTAGTAAAACCCAGAGCCATTTCAAAGTTACGGCAACATAGTTTCTCAAACAGAATCATAAATATATGGAACAGTCTCCCACAAAATGTTATTGCTGCCGAGTCAATAAATTCAACAAGAACAGATTAGAAAAAGCATGGGCTGATGATCCAGGGAAATTTGATCCCTTATTCACCACATGCTATTAATTATTCCTTGTGTTGCTGATTTACTTGCACTCAAGCAAAAATGAGAGACAAATAAGTGTTCACACTTCCTGTCTACCATTCGCTATTTCGCTATTTCGGAGAGCTAAGTTATCAGCCTAAAAAAGGTACAGACACAACAAAACAGAGCCTTGAAAATACTGTATAGCAAAGACTATCTCACCCCAACTAAATCACTTCATGAAGACCTGGACTTACTTATGGTAACTGATCTTTATAAAATATACATTGCAAAATTTGTTTACAAGCAAAAGAATGGCCTCCTCCCTGAAATATTTGATAATCTCTTCAAAGAAAACAATCAGGTCCATTCCCATAACACAGAACAGATAAATAACATACATCACAAACACACTAGAAACAAATATGGGAAAATAACAACTGAAAACCAAGTAACCAATATCTGGAACTCAATACCAATAGAGATTAGAAACCTTAAAACTATGAAAAACTTCTGTAAAAAACTAAAGATAAGCTATCTCAATGCATACTAAATCGATTACCAGTAAAGAATATATATAATAGGACATAGTTGTCATTAACTAGTCGCATAATTTAAAATATCAAGTGGCTATGGCAAAAAACATAAAATTTACCCCTATTAACATACATGCAAAATAACTACTGATAGTGCAAGTAAGCACATGAATCCATGACACAATATACATATAATATTCCTATCATTACTTTGTTGTTGACTAACTGTGAAGAGACGCATCAGTATTGTCATATATGTACATGTATGGAGGGGAGAACATTCCCGTGACACACGGGGGGAAATAAACCACTCTCTACTCAACACACAACGTGTACGGACGTCCATCTTGTATCACTCTTACATGGTGTCAGGATGTAAAATGGTTGACTCAAGTACCACAACATCTCTGACTGGCCTCAGACCACCAGGCCCACTAATTCTCGACAAAAATGCAGCCAGTAATTGGAAAATATGGTACCGGGCCTACAAAATGTATGCCACGGCAGCGGGAGTCAAGACCAAACCGGAGGACGTACAATGCTGCATATTCCTGCACGTGGCTGGGCAGGAAGCTCAGAAAGTGCACGCTACTTTCCAATTCACACACAGCGAGGAGGACAAGATGGAGCCATTGTTAAATGCGTTTCGTGAATACTGCACAGGCAGAGCCAACATAATTATCACGAGATATCGGTTCAACACACACAACCAGACCACGGAGGATACGGCCACTTACATCACCACCCTCCGTGATCGGGTGACAGACTGTCAATATGGGGAGATGGAAGAGATCCTGCTACGCGACAGGATAGTAGCAGGCGTCCGCAACATGGAACTATGGGACAAACTACTCCAAACGGCTGACCTAACACTGCAAAAGGGCCTGGAGATATGTCAACTAAGTGAGTTCAAAGCCAGGCATTTGGAGGAGAAACAAGACGAGCTATCCCAAGAAGTGGACGCCATTGCAGCCAGGGATGCCGGTGCCGGGTCGCGACCGCCCACCAAACCAGGAGTGCCATCTTGGAATCAGCGTGGCAGGTACGACAACAACACAGCCCGCAACATGTGCAGCAACTGCGGGTTCGAGCACCGCAGAGGAGTATGTGCAGCACGCGGGAAAACATGCAACTCATGTCGTAAATTAGGACACTTTGCGAGTGTGTGCCGAAGCAAGCCAACGCCAGTCCATGGAGTTATGTGGGATCATCAGGACAGACAACCAGACAGGGAACAACGGGGAGCAGCCATTGCCCTAGTGGATCAGCTGGACGCGGACCTGTTCGTCGGGTCCATGGGCAATGATCACGACGATCAAGAGGAGACATGGCACAAAGACCTTCACGTGGAGGATCGAGTCATCCGATTCAAGTTGGATACAGGCTCGCAAGCCAACCTGATCCCCAGGAAAATCTTCGACCAACTAAAAGAAGCGATGCTAACGGCGCGAAAATGTCGACTCATCACATACTCCGGACACAAGATCATCCCTGACGGCGAGACAAACCTGAACATCAATGGACATCAACTGAGGTTCCAGGTGGTGCAGCAGGGTGACCCGATCCTGGGACAGCGAGCGTGTACCCAGTTACGGATTTTAGCCAGGGTCGATGAGATACACGAGGCAGGAACTCAGGGATCGCTCAGTGAACGTGCGGACAAAATGGTGAGCAAATACTCTGATGTGTTTACTGGGCTAGGCCTAATAAAAACTGATGCTGTAATATACACTGATCCAAATGTGAGGCCTATAGTCGATCCACCACGACGTATTCCGTACGCAATTCAGGGTAAAGTTCACGACGAGATTAAACGAATGGTTAAGCTAGGAGTAATCATAGAGCAACACGAGCCCACCAAATGGGTGAACTCTATCACCATTGTACGCAAACCGAATAAGTTAAGAATTTGTCTCGACCCCACGAAGCTCAACAAAGCAATCATGAGAGGCCCCTACCCCAGTAAGACTATCGATGAAGTTTTAGCCAACACTGCCCATGCAAAATACTTTTCTGTGTTAGACGCAAAGTCAGGGTACTGGCAGATCGAGCTTAGCAAAGAAAGTTCACTCCTCTGCACATTCAACACCCCCTGGGTGCGGTTTAGATATACCCGCCTGCCCTTCGGCATTAAGACAGCCGGAGATATCTTTATCGAGGAGATGCAGCGCATTATGGGGGATCTGCCAGGTGTAGGGGTGGTGACGGACGACATATTGATATACGGGTCCACGATAGAGGAGCACAACAGCAGGTTGCAAGCAGTACTGGAGCGGGCAAGATCAGTCAACTTAAGACTTAACTCTGACAAAACTAAGATATGCCAAACACGAGTTTCATATGTAGTCCATCTGCTCACACAAGATGGAGTAAAACCAGACCCCTCTCGAGTTCAAGCGATCATAGACATCCCCACTCCACACGACAAACCCAGCGTGCAGCGATTTCTCGGCATGATCGGATATGTGCAAAAGTTAATTCCGAACATGTCAGAAATCGCTCAACCTTTACGAACGTTGCTGGCGAAAGATATGGCGTGGCACTGGCAAGCAGAGCAAGAAAGCTCTTTTAGAACCTTAAAACAAAAACTGAGAAACACTCCAGTCCTAGCCTACTATGATGTAAACAAAGCAATCGTCATCCAAGTGGATGCCTGCCAATCAGGGCTGGGGGCCGTGCTGTTACAGAGCGGAAAGCCGGTAGCGATGGCATCCAGAGCACTCGATCACGCACAATCCAATTATGCGGTGATCGAGAAAGAAATGCTAGCCATTTGCTTTGGATGCCAGCGATTCCACGAATACGCATATGGTAAAAGATAAAAATTGAGACCGATCACAAACCCTCATTTCGATAATGGAGAAGCCCATTCACAAATTATCTGCACGCATGCAGCGTATGCGCATGCGCCTATTGAATTATAATGTAGTGTTGACACACGTAAAAGGGGTTCACCTTTTTTTTGCAGACGCACTTTCCCGAGCGCACAGTGACACACTAGAGCCCAGCTGCCTGTTTGATGATGAAGTCAGCGTGGCATCAGTCACAGCCACGTCAGACATAATGACAGAGATACAAGAGTATGAGACAGACGATGACATGAAACAACTAAGACAATACATAAACGATGGATGGCCAATGTCAGACATGAACACGACAGCAGCGTTAATCCCATACAAAGCACATAAAGATGATCTGACGATCGAAAATAATAAAATAATGAAAGGCAACAGACTCATCATCCCCAAAAACACACGCAAAAAAATCATCGAAATCCTTCACGAAACACACTTAGGGATCACCAAAACAAAACAATTAGCACGTGACACCGTATTTTGGCCCAACATTGACATGCAGATAGTCCAAAGAATAGAACAATGCACAACATGCCAAGCGAACAGGAAACAACTACACCACGAGCCATTAATAAGTCACCAAATACCAAACCGTCCATACGAAAAAATAGGGACGGACCTGTTCGAATTAGACCATGAACAGTACATCATAACAGTAGATTATTATTCTAAATACCCCGAAGTGACACTATTAAACAACACGTCATCTCACAACATAATTAAGGCCCTTAAAGAAAACTTTGCACGACACGGGATACCACAAACAGTAGTCTCAGATAATGGCCCACAGTTTAGAAGCAGAGAATATACCGCATTCGCAAAACACTACAAGTTCACTCCAGTTTACTCTAGTCCACAATTTCCCCAAAGCAATGGCCAGATCGAGAGGTTCGTCCAAACCATAAAGAACATGATGATAAAATGCAAAGCACAAAATCGGGACGTAGAATTAGCGTTACTAAACTATAGGAACACACCTCTAGTCACATTAAACGCATCCCCAGCTCAGCTCCTAATGAGCCGGCGGCTCAGGTCGAGAGTCCCAACGCACCCGATGAACCTCAAACCCAAAACACAAACAAACAAAACAAAGCTGATCAACAAAACACAACAACAACAAAAATACTACCACGACATCAGATCAGGACGACCACACAAACAATTAAAAGCAGGCGACAAGGTCCGATATCAAAATCACAAAAAACAATGGGTCCCAGGCACAATCACCGGCACCAAAGGACCGACAGGCCGAGAATACCAAATAAGAAAACCAGACAACAATCACATAAACAGAAACCGCATCCACCTAATGAAAACACCTGACGAAGAATACCTAACCGATATAGCCCCAGACATTAGACAAACAGAACAAAACAGACCACAGGACAGTCAAGAAAATGACAAACAACCATGAGAACCAGAGCAAATGATCGAAACACAACAGCCTATAGCTCCGCAACCAAAAGTATCAAGATACGGACGAACCATACGGCCAGTCGTAAGACTTGACCTTTAGCGAGGCAACAATGCGAACACACTGTTACAAAATAAGCGAACAGGCTATTTGTAGTTGATTGAAAGTACATAAAGTGTATAAAATGTATGTTGATGAATGTGATCGAGGTCACAGGAACACTCGCACACTAGGATACATGTCGTTAAAGTTGAACATTCGAAACCCTAAAAGTTCACAAAAGATCATATCAATATAATTGTACATTCTAGAATTAAGGTGTTAAGGACAACGAAATCCACATGTGTGTCCTTTATTACCTCGCAAGAGGGGAGATGTCATATATGTACATGTATGGAGGGGAGAACATTCCCGTGACACACGGGGGGAAATAAACCACTCTCTACTCAACACACAACGTGTACGGATGTCCATCTTGTATCACTCTTACAAGTATCTCATAATCATTAGTTAAAAATGTAGCTTAAGTTTAACCATTTGTTATTAGCCGTGTTTACACGGGCAATTGTGAAGCGAATTAGACAAAGCGATTCATATGAAGCGAAGTAGCGGCGCGTTTACACGAAGCGAGTTTGAAAGTGTTTCGGCGCCGGGAACCAGCAGCCTTATTTCCACCTGTAGCCGCAAGCACTGCTATATTTGTTTAGTTTACACTCGGCGATTCGACGCCGATGCAGCTGCTACGTTAATATCGCTTTTAATTTAGGGTTAATTTAATTAAATTTCATTATTTGAGTATGTAATTCTGTTAAATATGATCGCATTCAATAGATTTCGGCCTAATCGGTCCCTAACACTGCCGGGCACCAGCGATAGTTACAGCTGCGCATGTATCCGGCAAGCACTATCCCCGCCCGGGAACCAGCGGAATCGCTTCATATAAACCACCTGGCAAGGTGGTTTACATAAAGTGAATCATATGAAGCGAATCAGCCCTAATGTGCCTCAGAGTCCTGTTTACATGGCGAATGTGAGGCGAACTAGGCAAGGCGCATTATATGAGCCGTTTTAACTCGCCCGTGTAAACACGGCTATAGTCATCACTTGTTCATTCACATCATGGAGACCAGCTAGATAAGCATCGCTTGTCTGGGATCCTTTCTGTCTGTAAGGAATTTGTATGCATTTATTGTATCACCTCAGTTTATTGTAAACATCCCTTGCAGAGAGTTAAAATAAAAGAATTGAATTGAATTGAGTTCATCTGGAATTTCCCTCACTCAATCCTGGCTACTGCAAAGAAGTAGTCGATTAAAACAAGGAATTCCACATTGTCTTAAAGAATCCAATGAAAGCATCAGATTTTTTAAACCAGAAAATCTTACATAGATTTTATTCTAGATATCCATATATCCATTAAACAATTATTGCTCCATAGAAAGGATACTAAATCAATTAAATTTAACCTGTCACTGCTCATGTCTAGCATTTCGAAGTGCACTCACAAATTAATTTGTCATGTTTTCACTTTAAATATCTCCAGAGCTGTTCATTTAAAATCAAAGTTACTTTCAAGTAAAGTTAGACGGATCATAATTATCAACGTAAAATATTTTTCTTTAAGCAAAGATTTTAATGTAGAAGCTCAAAACCATCGGATTGTGGAACTTTAAAGCGAAACGAGCTGAAAACAACAATAAAGAAAATGGAGTCCCTGAAACTTATACAAATTATGCACAAACCTAACCTTCAGAGGTGACTAAAAAAAAGGAACATAGTATATGTAGTTTAAAACACTAATTGCATCGGTACAAGGCATTACAAATGTTGACTATGTACAAACATATAAACTGAAAACCAAAATAAAATATTGGGAAATCCCCGATTTAACACGGCAAACACATTCACAGAAATTATTAATAAAGACAATTGGTCTGTATTGATTACGACCACTACTGCACAGCGACGAAGACAATGTATGCCTTAACAGTTATGAGCAGAATAAACAAATGATCACTGCAAAAAATAATTGTATGCATTAAACTTGCCAGGGTTAAATTGACACTAGTACGACTCCTTCACTAAATGCATGAAGTTCCCCAGTCTTTTGTATTCACAGAATGCACTGAGCTAACATCTTTTATCTAATGCACAGTTTTTAGCCAGTGCGGTATGTTATTGTAATGTTGGTTTCTCTGCGAATAAGGACACCAAGCCGTTGTCAAATGGTTTATTAAAAACACTATAAAACACACTAAAGCCTCTGACTGTGGAGAAATGTTTTACAAAAGAATTTAAAAGTTGAATAGTCCGATTACTTTGACTTTCTTTCATTTTCTGAGATAAGTATATTAGGTTGATAGTTATTATCTACCTTACTTTAGATTGAAGTAACTTTTATTTTAAATGGCTAACAATGGAGATATTTGAAGTAAAAACATGCAAACTTAATTTTGTTAAGCACTCAAAAATTATTATGACATAAACTTCAGCAGTAACAGGCTCTATCAAATTGTGTAAATATCCTCTAGGCAGAAACACATGCTAAATAAGTGCACCAGTATGGATATGCATGATAACATCTAGATAATCGGTTTGGTTTTCAAAATGTCATGTTTCTTCAGACTAGGCAGCTTTAAGTGAGTGAGTAATGTGTGTCTCACGCCATGTCGGAAACAAAGCCAATCACGGTGGGATTATGCATCTTTAATGTCAGGGAGCAGGGAGCAGGAAGGCGGCAGGAGGGTGAGTGCCTGAGGGAGGCCGGCGGGCGGCCTTATAAGGGAAGGGGGGGGGCGGAGACAGCAGCTGAGGTGTGAATGCTGGCGGCCCGGGGGAGGGCGAGAGGTGGCGAGCAGCGGGCGCCGGGTGAGGCGCGAGGGCTGCGCGACCCGGGGGGCGGGGGAGGTGGCGACGCGCCGCGCCATCTGCCGAGGTGAGTAGGCAGCGCGACACGGGGCAGGGGGAGGGTCTCTTCCTCTCCTCGCATCAAACGTAATGCTTCGCATTACGACTGATGCGCGAAAAGGAAGAAGGGAAGGCGGGTGTGGAAAATAAGGCGTTTTATTCTACGCCTCAACAGAGAACATACAGGGTAGACAATGGATAAGCTCCAGGGAGCGACAGTGAGAGAACTCATAAGGAGCAAAAGTAAGGTAAATAAGGCTCCGGGGAGGAGTGAAGACCTCAGAAGGAGGAACAATGTATATAGTAAGGAGAAGGTAGAAGCTCATGAGGAGCGGATAAATGAATAATGTTCGGATAGATTAAATGTCAGTAGAGTGAGGGGGTGCCGAGGAGCCCTCCACCAAAAAAGGCGGAGAGGGCTCGCGGCGCGCCCGAGGGGAGAGGCGGGGCAGCAGGGTGGGGCGGCAGGGGGGGGGCACTGCGTCAGGGGCCAGGTTCCCTCTGGGGGCAGCGAGTGTCCGTGGCCTGCGTCGACAGGGAGCGGGCGGCCAAAAAGGAGGAGGCCCACTCCTTGGCGACATCCGGTGAGGAGGTCCGACGAGGGTGGAGCAGGGGGGCAGCGAAGTCCTCAGGGCTGGGCGGGGTGGCGGTTGAGGGTGGGTCCGGTGGGTTGCTGAAGGCGGTGTCGTGGGGGTCGGCGGCTGTGATGTCTGCGGAGGGTTCTTGGTGAGGCTGGGCTTGGCTGTGGCCTGAGGCGTGAGGTCCGAGGTGATGGTCCCCGGCTGTGACTGGGCGGCGCTGCGATCGGTGGTCGCTGGGAGGATGTCGGTGGACGGCGGTGTTGATAGGGTCGGCGGCTGTGATGTCGGCAGAGGGTTCCTCGTGGGACTGGGCTGGGCTGTGGGCTGAGGCGTGAGGCCCGAGGTGGTGATCCCCGGCTGAGACTGGGCGGCGCTGTGATCAGTGGTCGCTGGGAGGTTGTCGGTGGGAGTTACGGGGCTGTCGGCAGTGCTGAGGGTGAGGCGCCGGAGGGGGCCCCCCGGGCCGGCCGGGGGGAGGCCGGCGGATCAAAAATCCGCCGAGGTGGAGGGGGGGGGGGGTCTGGCGCTCACGGGTTTGTTTTGTGATGCAGTCGGCCTCGCTGTGCATGGTTAGGACGCGCCTCACATTGGCGCAGTATGCACAGACGTGACGGCGCCTGTCCCCCACCTCACCGTGGGCCTCCCCGACGTGGGCCCGATCGCACGAGGCGGGGGCGCGGTTCCAGGCCGGGCAGGGGGCCCCGTGGGTATCCCTGTCGTAGGTGGCGCGGGCGTCGGCTTGGACTCGGGGGAAGTGCGCGCCTCGGTGGAGAGGGTCGAGTAGGCGGGTGGGGGCGGCGGTGGCTTGGTCGTCGGGCATGGCGAGGCAGTCTAGTCTCATGAGGTTGAGCGCTACCGGGTCGTGCCAGCCCTGGGGGAGGGTTCCGTCCGCCATCGCGGTAACACGGTCTCGGAGTACCGGCGGACGGTCGCCCAAGGGTAAATGAGGTTATCCCGGCAGACTGCTAGGTGGTGGTGGTGGAGTCCCTGGGCGGAGTGGGCGGGGAAGTCGGGATGGTCGATGAGGGTGAGGAGGGCGAGGGTATACTCGTCCTTCGTCGCCTCCCCCCTCTTCACCGGCTTCCTCTCGGCCCCTCGTTTCACCAGGTCGGAGGGGAAGATGTAATTGGCCGGGATCCCTTGCGCCTGACGGAGTGTCGCGCCTCGGCGGATGCCAATATGTCATGGACGGCGTCGGCCGCGGAGGCGGGGCTGTGGCGGGTGTGCCCCTCATGGTAGGCCGGCGACGTGCTGGGCGGTGTTTGTGTGGGGAGGTGGCGGTACCTCTCGTACTCCGGGTGGGCGGCTCCGGGGAGGGTTGCCTGAGGCGGGGCGGGGGCCGGGTCCCGGCGGCGGCAGGCGCCCGAGGTGTCTCCAGGGAGTCGGTCCGGGCGTGAAGGTCGATCGCAGCCTGGCGCGCGTCGGCGGCGGACTGCCGATGGTCCAGCTGCATGCGCTGGAGTGCTTCCAGCAGTACCGACATCTCGGAGCCCGAGGCGCGGTCGGAGGGCGCCTCGGGGGATGCCGGGGCGGAGGCCGGCGACTGGTCCCTCCCGGGCGTTGAGGAAGGCCCCGGGGTGCGGGGGGCGGCCCGGGAGCCTTTCCGTCCATGTCGCTTTCCTTGTGGCATGTTGAGGCTGAGGTGGAGCAGGGGTCCGAGGTGGAGCAGGGGTCCGAGGTGGAGAGCCAATACAGGAAAAAGCAGGGAGCAGGAAGGCGGCAGGAGGGTGAGTGCCTGAGGGAGGCCGGCGGGCGGCCTTATAAGGGAAGGGGGGGGGGGGGGGGGGGGGGGGGGGGGGGGGGGGGGGCGGGGGCGGACAGCAGCTGAGGTGTGAATGCTGGCGGCCCGGGGGAGGGCGAGAGGTGGCGAGCAGCGGGCGTCGGGTGAGGCGCGAGGGCTGCGCGACCCAGGGGGCGGGGGAGGTGGCGACGCGGCGCGCCATCTGCCGAGGTGAGTAGGCAGCGCGACACGGGGCGGGGGGAGGGTCTCTTCCTCTCCTCGCATCAAACGTAATGCTTCGCATTATGACCAATGTCGGGTTTGTTTACTTGGTACACATCTGGATCTGTCTCTTGTTCTTGCCAATGGTATCATTGCACACACAATGTAGCTATTTGTGAAAATGCTACAAACTCTACGCCTATTTAATCATATAGTTTCACCCATGGTAGCAATCAGAATCAAAGGACTGACTATATTGTGTTGCTGGGTTAGCTTAACATAGCCCTGACTGTGATCTCAACTCGAGAGGCCTAACCTCCACTCCGGAATGTCTAGGGGTGGAGTGATTTGACTCTCAAGACAAAGAGCTTAACATTGCATAGTCCGATGGTTTTGAGTAGTAGGCCTATAGTGTGAGTGATTATACCGGAAACTGTAGGCCTACTACTGTTTTGAGTTTATGTTATATTTTTTAACAGGGCTCGTGCACGCCTGGCAAAGTCTTGAAAACCCTGGAAAATAAAGTAATGTATTAAAGTGATCGAATAACCTTGAGAATCATCTTGCCGTCTGAAAACCCCTTGAAAATGATAATTTTGTCAAATAAAAAAATAAACGCCTAAAATGTACTTTTCTTTAATTGTTCTATTCTGCGAAGCGAGAATCATGCAGCTATGAGATCTAAGTGATAATGTTGTCATATTGAACAAGAAAGCTAGACAGTTTTAGCTTGTAATGTCATGAAACCTTGGTAAAGTTGCCCTGGAAAATGATTTTAAAATCCTTGAATTATACACCCTGTAGATAAATATAATAGGTAGATCGTTACCATCTTTTATTTTAAATGGCTAACTTTGGAGATATTTAAAGTGCAACTATGCTAAATTAATGTGTACATGCAAGTCAAAACCTCAACGTCTTCGTATGCCATTCTATGCCGCAGCAAATACTTATACCCCTGTCACACTACGACGTAACGGGCCAGCAAGTGGGGAACGTAGAATTCACTTATTTATGTTGAGATACGTCGAAATTCTTGGCATTGCAGGACCAATTTGGACGTCAGTACAATGTAGTGGACATATGCGAAACGTTGATCCAATGTAGTGGTAACACATGAGAACATTTTTTAAATGCTCACAGAAGGCTTGCAGAATGCCGGTGAACGTTATATACGTTATTCGATCGCCAGAAGTATGCCTTTATATGTTAAATACGTCAAAACACAGTGGAGAAACGCCTAATGTATGTTAGACATACATTAGACGTACGTTATCCATACGTTTTCAATACATTGTCAATACACGGACTGTACATTTCTGCTGGCTTCACTGACGCCTGACATAGTTCAATGTATGTATAACGTATGTATAGCATATGTCTAGCATACTCGACGTATGTCTAACGTATACATAGCATATGCTAACATATATGCCACACGCTGTCTTACATCGAGCTATGTCGAAAGTTTTGGGTATGTCCAAAACCTTGACGAGTGTCGACATAGCGCAACATATCTCGATGTACCTCGACGTAGGCTTAACAGATGTGTAACGTATCTCAACATTCCTCGACGTATCTCGACATAATGGCCAAATTTCATCTACGTCAGCTTACACTACCACAATATGTCGTAGTGTGACAGCCCCATAATAAGTGCATCAGTATATAGTTGCATATGTAGAATCACACATAGATCAGTGTTTTGGTTTCGAAATGTTGACGCTTTCATTGGACTATGCAGCTTTGCTACATGAAACAAAGACAAGTTCTTCAATCCTAGAAACATTTTTTTTTTATTGCCAGAATAACAGTCAGAGCAAAAAGAGAAGGCATTTTCACACAAATTCTGTCTGCTCACAGAGCCCTTTACAAAGAAGTACATATGGGTCTAGTCATCCACGGAAATAAAAGTTTTAAACACATATTCAACCTGTAAACTGCAAACGTCTGTGTATAAATGATATAAGTTTGTAATCGCCATGTGTGTCGTGCGCATATTGGTGGCTGTCACGCAGCGTGCTGCTAATGTCGAAGCTGACTTTGCTTTTCTTACCTGGTGTTAAACCTCCGACCAGTTGTAACTCACTTTGCTTATTGCTTACACTTTTGCTTATTGTTCAGCCGGGGCAGACTTGCCATCCTGGCTTCATTTCAGCCGCAGTTCACCTGTCGCCACCCGCCACTCCACACACAGAAACCTAGGCTATAGGGGAAATGAAATGACATTCGCACGATGCCGGTAGAGTGCGTGCATATCGGCTTCGTCACGGCATATGGTCAGAGTAGGCCGTGCTGACATAATTATGGTAGGGTCACTCTTGTACACGAATTAGTAAAGTTCTGATTAACAATTTTAAAAAAAGACTCACTCCACGCATCCACGCTTTCCCACCAACATTCTGTATGCGCGATATTTATATACAAAATATAATTACACATATATATATATATATATATAGCAGTCTCTATATATATGACATCTACGAAATGTTCTTATCTAACTACTGACAAATTTACGAGAGTGCCTTGTCTGACCATCTCCAGTTTGCAAGTGTCACTTACTTTATATAAGACTTAGAAACTAACTATTTGCATTAGTGGTACCACCTCTTCACCGTTGTTAACTTAGAAAGGTTTACTTCTTTTTTCCTTTTTAATCCCATATGCATTACGTGGCCTTTGCTGCATATGGCAACCCCTTCGTCAATGCAGAAGCCATTGTCAATTAGCGATATTGGCTAATAGTCACCTATTTAATGTTAATGAACGCTGACATCAGATAGTCGCTCCAATAATGGACCAAAGCACAGGACCGGAATGAAGGTATGCGACCGGTAACTCGGGCGGTCGCCCGGGGCTCCATGAGCTAAGGGGGCGCCACGTTAGTGTTAAATTTGTTAAAGTTCAACTAGCCTGGGGCACAATCAGCCCTGTGGCCAATTATGTTGAAGCAACAACGTAGAAGGGCACGAGGCGACGAGTGCCCTCCGCTATCAGCAGCCGAACGGCAGAGAACGGCGGAGAAGGACCGTCACCAGGTGTCACTTAGTAATGGACTGATGAGCCAATTCTCATTCTACTGCAAACTTCGCTGAGTGAAGACTATTGGTCACGTGACAATGCATCTATTTGCGTGATGTTTCAAAATCTCAGTCTGACATTGTTCACAGCGTTGTTATGGAAGGAGAATCTTAAGTGCCATAGCGTTACCAATTGGGAATTGTTAACTAGGTTTTAATGAAGTTCTCCGAAGTGAACAATAGGTCAAACAATCAACCGGATGTGCTTTAGTTCTCGTTGTCGCAATCTGCACAAAGTACGTGAGCACCTGCTCCTGGTCCCCAATATAAAACTCCATAATGCCAGTCAACCGGAAGACGTCAAATTTTCACAAGTTCTAATTTCCACGAATTTGCCACTTCCGGTCCTCAAGCTGCAGTGTGCTTCCAAAAAAAAAAAAAAAAAACAGAACTACCTACAGTAGGATACATGTATAATATGAGACAAATAGTACTACAAGAGAGGTCTGCTTGAATATATGTTGTAATCGAAAATCATGAAAATTAGATGTTTGTAAAGGATGTCAGTCTTCCAGTTGCCAATGTACCAACAGACGCAGTATTGTGGCACATGTTGGGGCATGCGCACTAAACTGTGACGTTGGTACATGGTTATTACACCAACATTGGTATTTGGGGTGTAACTTATGTTTTCAATGGAGATTCCATGCCCACTGTTACGTTGGGACAATAGTTGCGAACAACGTCACCATCGTTGTGTCAACGTTATATCAACGTAATTGTGTTTAATGGCGATTTCTAACCATTTCAAAAAGTCAGGGCCACACTTAGATCGGGTTCAGTTTAATCTGCCACGAATATGAAAGCTTAACCAATCTTAATTGTTATAGCAAACGGTCGTCAAAATTAAGAATCAATCAGAAACATAGTGACGTCAGCTTAAGTCGCTTAGATACATGAGGTGCTTTCATTTCCTTTTGAAATCCGAGTTTCCCCAAAGCTAGACACACAGTGTCATTGCTCATACACCGTGTACGTAATATGGCCTACAACTGTGTACATCTGAATATATCAATTTGTAACAAAAACAAATACAAAAAAAACTAAATTGTGCTTGTTTAAACATTATTAATATTCTAAGCGCAATATTAACAGCTCAATGATAACTCTTCATGCAATGCTGCACATTATTACTCCTAATGCTAGGTGGAGGGAGATCTAGCATGGCATCCATGGTGACGGTGGTTTATGGAACGTGTTACTTATGTGTGACACCACATTAATAGCTAATAATAATAACAATAATAGATCAAGAGAGCCCAGTCCACAAGCAACAATAGAAAGCCGGCCCAGCCCACGCAGTGCAATGTTGTTGGTTGGGTGGGTTGTTATTTGGGGGGGGGGGGGGGGTTGTGATGAATATATTTTCCCTGGATAAGTGTGATAATACTTGTTTTCACCATAGTGTATTCCAAATATTGGCACTCATGTCAGCTACACTGCGATCATATGCACTACATTTCGATTTTAGAGCCGTAGAACCACTAGTTTTCCAGAATGATACCACAGTCGGTTGGGCATGCTCGCTACAGGTTGCCTGTGAACTGGTCACTTCTGACCCAGTTTTTAAGCACCCAGGCACAGCTAACACCTGTTAATATACCGCCAGGTTCAAATGGCTGTACTTACTTCTGCGCACACGTAACCCAAATTGAACACAATTCAGTGTGTAGTCTACTGACTGACCGCATAATGAACGACAGACCAGAGTGCTCTGGTTGGGACAATTGAAACGGACACGCACGATTTGTAGTATTCCGTGCTGTCTTCTACAGTGAAATATTAGTATTAATTTAGCATCGCAAACAGTTTGAGTCCCACATGCACAACCAAACCAACACCACATACATTCAAGTGGCAATCTATGTGCCTGATAACACTCTAGTTCTCAAAACCTGCATCACGACGGGTGCATGTAAACGACAACGGGTCCAGTGCGGCGGAAGTAAATAGGCTCATGAATATTAGGTTTGACCTATATATATGATGAATCGACCTTGAACTTTCCCTCAGCAGTTTGCCGGTACGCGCAGTGCAAAACATTAGTTTTATTCAAAATTAATAGAAATCCAGAACCCAAACCTTATCAATTTAATATAATCTTTTTGGTAAACATGTTTTCTATATGTTTACCAAGCGATTTGTTTTTAGGTGGTGTGGTTTTAGAGATATTTCACTTTTTCTGTATGAAGATTGCTCACGACCATTGTCAATGCCTTAAGAAGTTGAGTTTGCCGGTGTCGCAGTTTGAGCGCCCTGCCAGTTTGAGCGCCCTTCTGTTGCTTCTGCGCATGCGTGGATAGAGACAACATTAAAACCAGTTAACCACCCTAACTATCACAGTAATTTGTGATTTTTGGTGCTTTGAAAGCAAATTTCTCTTGTTTCTATTAAATAGTTCAGATCTTTCTCTACAATTTCACATTCAGCTTTTTTTTTAATCAGCCAATTGAAAGTTCTTGAATTTATTTAGCGAAAATAGTTTTTGAGGCCATGACCTGGTAAGGCTAACAGACACTGGCACTGACACTCAGAATATCCCAACTTTCACTATTATCTCCGTTTTTAATACTTTCAGAGTAAATTGCTCTTAGGTTACATTAAATACTTCAGATCTTCCTCTTCAATTGCGCATTAAGATATTTTTAATTGATCCAATGAAAGCTTTTAAATCTATTTGACAAAAAAAGTATACAACCACTGGCAGGGCGCTCAAACTGGCAAGGCGCTCAAACTGTGACACCGGGTAGGGGTGATATGTCATATATAGGTCAAACTTAATATTCATGAGTCTATTTACTTCCGCCGCACTGGACCCGTTGTCGTTTACATGCACCCCATCACGACAGACAAATGCTCAGTGCGGATATCTGCAGACAAGAATGCTCAGAGTGCATGTCTGCAGACAAATGCTCAGTTCACATATCTGCAGACAAGAACGCTCAGTGAGCATGTCTGCAGATGAACACTCAGTGTGCATGTCTGCAGACAAGAATGCTCAGTTTGCATGTCTGCAGACAAACACTCAGTTCGCATGTCTGCAGACAAGAATGCTCAGTGAGCATGTCTGCAGACAAACACTCAGTGCGCATGTCTGCAGACAAGAATGCTCAGTGTGTATGTCTGCACACAAACACTCAGTGTGCATGTCTGCAGACAAGAACGCTCAGTGAGCATGTCTGCAGACGAACACTCAGTTTGCATGTCTGCAGACAAGAATGCTCAGTGAACATGTCTGCAGATGAACACTCAGTGCGCATGTCTGCAGACAAGAATGCCCAGTGCGTATGTCTGCACACGAATGCTCAGTGCGCATGTCTGCAGACGAACACCAGGGGCGTAACCGATTAATCAACTCGGGTCACCCGAGCCACTTTTTGGCGCATGCGCACATCCTACAGACTCGGGTCGAATAATCGAATACGCTTCTCCACGCTCGAGGTGAAAAAAAATGGTGGCTTAATTCAATAATTATTTTTAAATAACCAATATAACTACAGCAAGATAGGATTTAAAGTATTATACGATTGCATAGTTTAGTTATATTTCCATTTCATTAATCTGTGTTATTACCAAAAAAACAACATGTTGGACTGGTACTATTAGCTATTATCCTGCAGGGACGTCATCGTTCCAAGCAAACCCCAGCCAAGAGGTGGGTTACTGGGGTCGGGTCGTTTTGCACACGGCACATGTTTTTGTCAACTCCACTCGTGGTGTTCGATTTGAAATTCTAGCAACTCGGGTGACCCGAGTCGCCCAGGTCGTGTTAATCGATTATGCCCTCAGTGTGCACGTCTGCACACGAATGCCCAGTGCGCATGTCCATGCATACCAGTTGTAAACCAAAAGTTCCAACCACCAGAATGCGTCGTCGCGCTGCCTCCTCCGGGCGCACACGGTCCGGGCTGGGAGGCCGGCCCGCCCTGCGGTCACTTCCGGCCTGACGGCCACCTGTGAGACCTGGGTGCCAGTTTTGTGCGTTTGTGTCTGGTTCGTGGTGTCACACAGAGCGCGGCCCCGGGCCCCGGGCCCCGGGCCGTCCTACGCCGTCACCGAGCCCGTGTTGTTCATCTCCGTCATCTCCACCTTGGGCGCCGCCGCCTCCTTGGGCGGCTTCTTGGACCAGTTCTCGATGTCCTCTATGGTTTGCGGCAGGGGCCGATTCAGAGTCTCCGGCAGCAGTAGCACCAGCAGCCCGACGCCGATGGACAGGCCCCCGAACAGGATGCCTGGCAGCCAGGGCACCACCCGCGACTGCAATGGTCGGGCAGGAAAGAAGGCACGACTATGATTAGGTTATCACGGCATGGCTACTTGTAAATGGGAACCATGGCATCGCTATGAATAGATTAAAGGTATTTATCTATATTTCAATGTTATTTGTGTAAAGTGGAGAAATTGGTAAAGAATACACAAACCAAAGATGGCGACCACAGAAGGCTCTAGATTCGACGTTTAAAGTGTATTGACCTCCATGATTTAAGTTACTCTACAATTCAAAGGTAGTGGGTGAATATAAAGATTTATGTGAAGAATATATTTTGCTTCTTAGATTAAGAATATATTTGGTCATTTCCTTTACTCAGCCTTCCAACACTTTACTCTAATTAAATGGGTTGTTCGGCTGCGGTATCTAGGCATCGATACGCAGGGCAGCGGAAATATCTAGCCATCGCTATGAATAGGAATCATGATATGACTAGAGTACAAATCACAGATTGGCTACAAGAGGGATGGTGGAATGGCTATGAGTAGAAATCATGGTAAGTAAAGCTTTACTGTTCGTGTTGTCACTCCATAGCATTTTTAGTCCGACGTGACAAACCAGCGAGACATTAAAGTCGCCCGGTATAGTCTGCTGGCACAACAACTGCTGTACGAGTAGTTCTAATTTGTGCCACAGGTGGTGCATGATTAGTACTGAACTTGGTGGTGCAGACTCACCAAGAATAGTAATGTGACATCCAAACTGCTTTCTGACCCAGGAGGTCACTAGTCAAGTGATCCAGGAGGTCACTAGTCAAGTGACCCAGGAGGTCATTCGCCAAGTCACCCAGTTTAGATTTGTTCTATGGAACACTTCTCACAGCTCTCTGACCAGAGCGTAGCTGTATTACTCCCCAGACACAGATTTGGTGGATATATTTGTTAGCAAAATTGTCATGCAGTGATAGATTTGAAACACACTGGGAAAGATAGCTTATTCATAAAAAGAAGTCTAAGAACGTAATTGAAATTTGAACTCTCAACCTAGAGATTACAAAAACCAACACTCTAAGCACTAGAGTACATATAGTTTGTCTCAGCACATACTTGATTCGTGCAATGGGAAGTGGTAATAAGGTACTGAATATTGTGTGTGGATATGTATACACACATATGCAAATGTACATATATATAAAGCATTTAGTGACAGTACCTTATTACTACTGCAGATTGCATGAATCAAGTCACCTAGATTCTGAGACAAACCTATATGTTGATTCACTGGTCTAGTAGTTAAGATGCTGGTCTTCTTTTAATTTGTAGGTTAGGAGTTCAAATCCCCTTAGTCCTTTACTTGTTACTTTAAAACAATTATCCTCCCTACTATCTGAATAATCACTTTTTATGCAATGACATTATACTAGCAATATTTTACATTATATCAAATACATTTCCTCTATGTACTATTTAAAAGATTAAAATACCTTTTACTCTCCCTTCTCTGCACTCTCACCCATCCATTTACAACATAGCAGAAACAATTGCCCTGAGCACACTCCCTCCCCATATTCAGTTGCATACGCTGAACAACTAGGCAATGGTATGCCAGGATAGCATTTGTCGAAGTACAGGTCCAGTCCCAGTACCCTATACTGGCTTTCCTTAAACTACCTTTCTATGAGGAATACCAAAAAAAGAAACACGATGCCGTAGGCCGAGTATAATGGCCTGATGTCAACATCCCAGATTAAATAAATCCGCATTTTGTCTTATATGACTATTTCTACCAATTAGCACGGAATGCTTGTGCGAATGAATATCTTTAGTTATATTGAATATCTTTAGTTAAGATTTGAGAGTAATTTCCAGATGTCACCTCCTGTAGCCAACACCCCTAGTGGATTAAATCGGAACTACATGTACCGAATGGATATGGTGTATAGCTGCTGCTGTGACCCAAGGTAAATTCGGTAACACGCAAAGTATTGTCCATAAATTGCATTCAGTAGAAATCTTAACAGATGGAACTTACGACCAGGTTGGAGAAGGGAGCCAGCATGTTCCCAAGTCGACCGCCAACAGAAGCGATGCCCATCGCTTGGTTCCTGAGAGACATTCAAAGGCATATGCACATATAAGTATAATCAGTCTGGACACAGGTTACCACTGAGGCGCCGCAGCTAGGTGAGGATTTACCTCCACAAGTCCTTCAACTGTGATGGTTAGTGTCCGGGTTTATATTCCCGTAACAGGTTATAAATAATGCATACGTGTATCTAACTGTATACACACCAGTGTTTGGTGCATAATTATCTATATCACTGCAGCGCATGTTACTATTAGCAAGTTATTTTGGTCACACAATTGTTATTCTGTCAACAACAATAATTATGTTCAATTTTAGCTGATCAAACATCAGCAAATGGCGTGAATTAAAAATGTGTTAACTACAAGTAGTTTTGTTGATTATTTATTCGTGGACTAAATAAGTATGGCTTGCATAAACAATAGCTGCGCATTGCACAGAACAGTAGTAGTCTACACTGATTTTCAGGCAATGGGTTGCATAGACAGCAAGGCATGGATAGGATGATTGCACCAGGGAGCCTAGATAGAGGATTGATTTGCACCATAGCCCAACAATGACAAGAAGGGTGGCTTTCAAATCCTGCTCTAGGCGCAATATTTCCCATGTTCATCAACCCCATGACAATACTTTCAAATGGTTGTCTGTGGGAGCGCTTTCGACTTCTGAAACCAGTGAAATGCCGAGTAGGGATTCTTCCCACGACTGAGTCTCTGTATTCCAGGTCTGCTTCACCTACCTGAGTGTTGTCGGGAAGATCTCAGGGGCATACAGGAAGACAGCTCCGAACGAGCCGGTGATCCCGAACTTGCCGATCATGTTGAAGGTCATGATGAGCGGCATTAGACTGGTGCCATTCTCTGCTCACGATAGAACACAATGAAACATATCGTCTGCTTTTACATCGAGTGACAACTGCCAGCATTTTTCCGCTTAAAGTCGCCGATTACATTAGTCGATAGTCCTAAGCGAATCATGGTCACAAAGTGGGCGGAATAATGGCAGTACAGCACACAGGGAAGGGGTAGGTGGAATTGCATAGATTATAAGGCATAGCCAAAGGTTTCAGTATTAGTCCAATTATACTTTATGATACTTTTAAAATATCTCCCAAGCTAGTCATTTGTCATTTTCTTTTAAAAGTTACTCAAAAATGAAGTAGAGTAGGTAATATTGGTCAACTTAAATAGAGTTGTAATTTGTTTAAGTTATTCTAAAATCAAGGAGAATCGGTAATATTTATCAATCTAAATTATATGTTTTTAAGTCAAGTAAAGTAGGTAATATTTGTCAACCTTACTATATTTAGATTCGTTAGAGTTACTCTAAAATCAAGTAGAATAAATAGGTAATATTTGTGAACATAAATATATTTGTATTTTTGTATAGAAGGTACTCAATGATCAAGTAGAATAAGTAGGTAATATTTGTCAACCTAAGTATATTTGGGTCTTTTTAGTTACTCTAAAATCAAATAGGTAATATTTGTCAACCTACATATATTTTACTTTTTTCTTAAGTCACTCAAAAATCAAGTAGAGTAGGTAATATCTGTCAACCTAAATATAGTTGTCCATGTTGTTAGGGTTACTTTAAAATCAAGTAAAGTATGTAATATTTGTCAACCTAAATGTATGTGTATTGTATTAAAGTTACTTTAAAATCAGTCTGACCCGACCGCCATGCTTGGTGGAGCCGTGCTTACCTAGTTCTTTGGGGATGAAGAACGTCACTCCCAAGGAGAGTCCGGCGACGATGTGGAAGCCTGCCAGCGGGTAGCGCCGTCCCCACCTGCAAGTCATGTGACCACCCGCCGTCAGGGTCTCCATACCAAACAGTGCTAGCTGATACCCCACACCAGATCTCCATACTAAACAGTGCTAGCTGATACCCCACACCAGGTCTCCATACCAAACAGTGCTAGCAGATACCCCACACCAGGTTTCCATAATAAACAGTGCTAGCTGATACCCCACACCAGGTCTCCATACTAAACAGTCTTAGCAGATACCCCAGACCAGGTCTCCATAATAAACAGTGCTAGCAGATACCCCACACCAGGTCTCCATACCAAACAGTGCTAGCAGATACCCCACACCAGGTCTCCATACTAAACAGTGCTAGCAGATACCACACACCAGGTCTCCATACCAAACAGTGCTAGCAGATACCCCACACCAGGTCTTCATACTAAACAGTGCTAGCAGATACCCCACACCAGGTCTCCATACTAAACAGTGCTAGCAGATACCAAACACCAGGTCTCCATACCAAACAGTGCTAGCAGATACCCCACACCAGGTCTTCATACTAAACAGTGCTAGCAGATACCCCACACCAGGTCTCCATACCAAACAGTGCTAGCAGATACCCCACACCAGGGCCCGTATTCATGACGCAGTGTTAGCTTACACTCGGTGTGTTTACATACTGAGTTTTCGCCGCTAACCTAGAAATCCCCACCAAAACCAGTTTTGGCTCGCTAACACCGCATCATGAATATGGGCCCAGGTCTCCATGCCAAACAGTGCTAGCAGATACCCCACACCAGGTCTCCATACCAAACAGATACCCCACACCAGGTCTCCATACTAAACAGTTCTAGCAGATACCCCACACCAGGTCTCCATGGCAAACAGTGCTAGCAGATACCCCACACCAGATCTCCATACTAAACAATGCTAGCAGATACCCCACACCAGGTCTCCATGCCAAACAGATACCCCACACCAGGTCTCCATACTAAACAGTGCTAGCAGATACCCCACACCAGGTCTCCATGCCAAACAGTGCTAGCAGATACCCCACACCAGGTCTCCATAATAAACAGTGCTAGCAGATACCCCACACCAGGTCTCCATACCAAACAATGCTAGCAGATACCCCACACCAGATCTCCATACCAAACAGTGCTAGCAGATACCCCACACCAGGCCTCCATACTAAACAGTGCTAGCAGATACCCCACACCAGGTCTCCATACTAAACAGTGCTAGCAGATACCCCACACCAGGTCTCCATACCAAACAGTTCTAGCAGATACCCCACACCAGGTCTCCATACCAAACAGTGCTAGCAGCTACCCCACACCAGGTCTCCATACTAAGCAGTCTTAGCAGATACCCCACACCAGATCTCCATAATAAACAGTGCTAGTAGATACCCCACACCAGGTCTCCATACCAAACAGTGCTAGCAGGTACCCCACACCAGATCTCGATACCAAACAGTCCTAGCAGATACCCCACACCAGGTCTCCATACCAAGCAGTCCTAGCAGATACCCCACATCAGATGTAATATGATACTTCATAACAGGGTCCTGCATAGCAGGACACCCCATAATAGAATATTCAGTAACCGGTTACCCCATATCAGGATACTCCATAACAGGATACTAAATAGCAGGATACTGCACAATAGGATACCCCACAATAGAATACTCTCTAGCTGGATATCCCAGAACAGGATAATCCTTAACAGGATACTGCAAAACAGGGTACTCCATAACAGGATACCCTATAATAAAGTACTCTCTAAAAGAATATCCCATAACAGGGTACTGCATGGCCGGATACTCCATAACGGGATACCCATAATAGAATACTCTGTAAAATGATACCCCATAACAGGATATTGCAAAACAGGATACCCCATAATACGATACCTCACTACAGTATACCCAGTAATAGAATACTCCATATCAGGATACTTCATAATAGGATACTGCATAGCAGGATACTCGATGACAGGATACCCCACAATAGAATACCTTGTAACATGATTCCTGGATAACAGGATATTCCATAACAGGATACTGCATAACAAGGTACTCCATAACAAGATACCCCATAATAAAGTGCTCTGTAGCATAATATCCCATAACAGGGTGCTGCATAGCAGGATATTCTATAACAGGTCACTGAATAACAGGATACCCTATAATAGAATACCCAATGGTAGGATACCCGATTCTAGGATACACAATAATAGGATACCTAATAATCGTATGACCACTTTGCGACCGCTTACGACCACACAAAAAACACACACATAAAACAGACCAGGGAAGACTGGTTGGCGATCGGTTGGAAATCGGTTGGCGATCAGTCAGTGATCAGTCAGCGATGGTTTCTGCCAACCTATGAAAATGATTGGTGACTCATGGCGACCATTTTGGTCGCAATGAGATTTTTGTTGCAACACCTGCAACCTCCGTATGATCCAAATGGTCGCCAGAAGGTCCGCGACCAGTGAGGACCAAATAGATACCTTTTTACGACCGCTTGCAACCACTTAAGACCACCCGTTTATTATTGTTTTGGCGAAAGTGGTCGCAAAGTGGTCGTAAGCCTAGTGTGATCATGGTTTTATATTGCAGTCACACTATTGCTTGCGACCACTTGTGACTACTTTGCGACCACAACAATGGGTGGTCGAAAAGAGGTCGCAAGTGGCACTGGTAGCAAAAGTGTCACGAAATGGTCACAAAATGGTCGCAAGTTGTTGCAAAATGGTCCTCAGTGGTCACCGACCTCCTTGAGACCAAAATGATCGCCACGAGGTAACAGCTACTAGACTAACAACCTCCTTGATCCAAAGTAGTCGTCTAGAGGTCGGTGACCATTGTTTTCGTCTCAAGGAGGTCACCGGTGAATGTGGATCAATTGTTTCAATATGGTCACAAGCGGTCGCAAACCGTAGTGTGACTGGGGAATAACTATGGCGAGGTGACCTACTTCTGTAGAATAAACATGCAGGATGTGTAGGCCGGGATCTCGACCAGACCACTGAGGAAGAAGTTCATGTAGGGATCTCCCGCCAGGGCTGATGTGCTCAGAGACAGGCCGTAGTATACCAGGCTGTTCACGAACCTGCAACAGGAAAAGGACATGTAGCCACACTGTTTGTGTCTGCACAAGACGCGTGCAGCCGCATGCAGAGTGTGGCATAATGGGGTTCATCATCAGCAATGCGGTGGGAATAATGAAGCAGATATCATCTCAATTTTAATTTCGTCTTTGCAACATACAAGATTATAGTTTAGGTCAAATACCAGGTCCGGTCACTCGTGCCTGCAATAAACAAGCAAATCCAATAATGTACAAACCTGGTGAAAAAAGGGACCCGTCCTAAGTTCTCAACATTTTTAAGGTAGTACAAAAAGGACTACTTTTCCAGACCCTCTGCAATATCAACATTTTACTACAGACTCAGAATCAGTTGAGTGCCCACCTACCGCTTTGGTAGGTCATGTGATTCGCACCCCTGGGTTCAAAACCTGGTTCAGTCAAACCAATAACGTAAAATATTGTACTTGTCGATAACTAGCCTGGCATTTCGTATTACTAGGATAGAGCAAGGAGTAGTGGAATGAAGAAGACCGATTGTTCACAATTAAAAATGCCCATGCTTAACCAACTAATGCACGAAATAAAAATGTTTAAAATCACCGAAAAAATCTACATTGTATTCAGCGATAAAAAAGTTGTACTTTGCTGACCGCCCCTTCTCCCTCTGAAAATATTGCAAACTTCGGACGTCCCTAACAGCCACATACTCCCTGAGCTGGGAAGTGTTTAAGGAGATGACCATGACATAGCGATAATTAGTGATTGTCAAATTGTCAAATATAAAGGACCATGGTTGTTGACCACAAACTACTCCGCCCAAACTGAGTATTAGGGATGCTTGAGCTGAACAACTTCTAACTGAATAAGGAACCATCAATCCGGTGGCTGCGATCACGTGACACCTGTTCGGATTCCACATCGGGCTGGGTCGCAGACTGAGACTGTGAGAGTGTGTATGTATGTATGTATGTATGTATGTATGTATGTATGTATGTATGTATGTATGTATGTATGTTTGTATGTATGTGTTTGAGGGGGGGGGGGGGGGGGTGCGCCCCTAGTCCCCACCTCCCACCCTGCCCCAGCCCCGCACCCCAGTCAGTGCACACAGCACCCGACAAAGGAGCATCACCAGGCGGCTAGGTCCCCGCACTCTCCCCACCCCCACCACCACGGGATGTGCACACACTGCCCACACCGCGCCACACCAAGCGCCACTGTAGTTCACACACTGCCCTACAGGGGGCGCGTAACCAACAGAACGCCACCAGTCTACCAAACTAACACGGTCTCAGTCCCGTCCTAACCAGCGTGGGCTACCATTGCACAATGATTATATCTTTGCAATTATAAAGGGAACTCACCTCATCGTGTTTACTAGATTTTCGTTATAATATATATACATCATATAATATATATATATAATATATATATTATATATATAATATATAATACATATTATATATATATTATATATAATATGTCAAATATATATGTAATATATACATTAGATATATTAGGTATATTATACTACATATATACACTATATATATATATATATATATATATATATATATTCATTTTTCTCTTTAAACAAAATTGTCCTTCAGGCGTGGAATGAGTGGATGGGGGTGGCGATTTGTTGGTGATCGCCGTCCTTGCCTGCAATTGGCCGCGTTTACCCGCTTTGGGGAGGAAGTGATTTGGGTAATGGCGGTGGGCGAACCGTTTTGTGGCTGTTGTGGGCGGTGGGGCGGGCGGCCGGCCATGATTACAAACGGCCCCTCCGGAAATGAAGTTGACCTGGGTTTGTGTGCCTCTGTTCCGACGGCTGCCAGTGACCTCTGACCCAGATGAGGAACGCGTCATTGGCGCCAATGAAATTCGTATATGGATATGGGCGATTTCGTGTAATTAATGTAATAATAAAATTGTCATGGTGTTAGCGTCTAACGACGTAGAGTTGTTTATTTCAGCAGTTGTCAGTTCAGTAGCTAAAAGATGCACTCCTACCCACAGTAGGGGTGAATGCCAATCTGTTTGAAAAGGATTTAACTCTGTATATAGTGGTTCCAATATGCAGTAGTTATCTATATTGGTGTAAAGTCGAGAAATCAGTAGAGAATACAAACAAAAGACAAATAAAAACACGATGACAGCCACAGAAAGCTCTTGGTTCAACTTTTACGGTTTATTTATACTCCATGATTTAATCTATTCAACAAATCAAAATCAGTGGCTAAAAATATAAAGACATATGTGAAGAATATATTTTTCTTCTTCGATTAAGAATATATGCGGTGATCTTCACCCAGCCTTCCGACACTTTTTCTACTGGGTTGTTCAGCAGCCCTATCTCACGAACAAGGCTGCAGGACTAATTATCAGTACAGGAGTGCAGTTGAGACTGCTTTGCACGCACAGGTCAGCCGAAACCATGCAATTTCATAAATGTATAAGAAGCAACATAAACACAGGTCACATGAAATGAAATCTCACAGCATGACACATAAGGTCTGCTGAAGTCATGAATTAAAAGTAAGATTGCACTAGTCAATAAGATAAGAATTAACATTACACAGAAGGTCATCTGAAACAAGGTATTAAAAGTAAGATTGCACGGGTCATCTACAATCAAGAAGTTTCATAAATATCTAAGAAGTAGCATTGCACAAATAAATAAAGCTGGGGGAAAACGCTGAGTTTTGTTGCTACATTCATTGAGTCATAGAAAGTTCAACAGAAGTAAACTGATCTACCCCATTTCACCAATCCGTTCCCAATCCTGGTACTGCCAAGCACTAGCCAGGCTACACACATGCATCAATTTGTAAGGCACTGGTTTTACTCGGTGGGGGATCAAAGCTATGCTGCAGTGAAAGCGAGCGCTCAACTAATTCAGCCATCCCGTCTGCATTACAAGTGCTTCACTTTCATAAAGGTATGCATGAGAAGGAATCAATCTGCTTCACATGTGTATAAGAAGTGGCACTGCACAGAAAATCAGCTGAAATCAAGCTGCTTCAAAAGTGTACAAGAAGTTACACTGCACAGAAAATCTCGTACAATTGCTTATACAGCATATATATATATATATATATATATATATATATATGTATATGTGTGTTTGCATAGACATTGCAAGTGCGGGTGGGACGCAGGCTTCTGGTCTGTGGGTCGCGGAAGGGTGCACCCTCATAGTTGGAAGAGCAGGAGTGGACAGACCCCACCCTGCCCGCATGGGGGGGAGGGGGGCAATCAAAACTCCCTAATTTTGACACGTGATCAGGTGAGCTTTTGCTATTAGTATCCATATATATAAATATATATATATGGATAGTGATGCGCCCACCTCTTATCCATATCTATATATATATATGGAGAGTGATAAGACTGTTATCACGTGTAATAATCTCTGTAGTGTCCTGCTCCTACCCTCCTCTCTTGGGTGAGGGGGGGGGGGGGGGGGGGGGGGGGCACCGGCATGCTTCACTCCGCCACTTCCTTATGAATGACAGGCATACAAAGACGTGTTGAAGCCATGTCAGTAGCCTTGTCTCCATGGCAACACCAGCGTAGTTTTCGCGCCTCCAGAAGTATCCAACTATAACTGTGAAAGTAGTAATAGAGATAGCATCTTTCCTAGTCCCTGAGACAAGCTCCCCTCAATACTAACGCTAATAGTGACGTTGGTGACCCCCACTGCCTCCAGGTGCTTGTGTGTTTATCCCCACACAACAATCTCTGTGGCTACTAAACAACCTGATAGACAACGTGTCGGAAGGAAGGCTTATTGAAATAACCACATCATTTTAAAATGTAATATGTTAAGTATTGTTCACATACTTATATATTGTAGCAGCTACTTTTGAGGTGAATAATTGATTAAATAAATTAGATTGATACACTTCAAAAGTCGAACCGAAAGCATTCAATTGCTGCCATCTTAGGTTTTGGTGTTTTTTCCCCCATTATTGTCAAGTCCTCCACTATACGCCAATATAGATAAACACTGAGTGCTGGAACAAGGACCTCCATAGCGTTTTTGTTTGGGGTTTTTCATCCAAGGTCATATCACGACGGGCACCGACTTGTGACAGTGCGCACTCATGGCGACTTTATAGTGCTGCCTCACTGGGACACCAGGCCGCCGGCACCATGGACCAATTTCCCACTCAGTCACATTATCCTGACACTGAGCTAACTATTCCTCGTGGGGAATAGACCAGAATGAATCTGGTTTATATTAGGTGGACACTTTTGATGTGACAGTGGTATTGAGTGACTGCTCGGCCGGCCGGTTATACACATGGCCGTGTTAGTTGTAGTTAGGTGACCTTCTTCAGTAGAACCACTAGCAACTGTAGAAGAAGATCAAATAAACCCATGCACAGTAAGAAACCAATTACAATGACGGAGTAGTTAGTTGGTTACTCACCAGAGGCAGCACATGATGATGGCGTACATGCGCAGTCGGCGGTTCTTAAAGACGTCCAGGAGCGTGTATCGGACTATTCCCAGGCTATCATCATCATCTTCTTCTTCCCCTTCCTTCCCTTTCTTCCCGAGGCCGAGCCGTGCCAGCAAACCCTTCTTTTCCTTCTTTTCATTTTCCGCATTTTCCGCTGTGTTGCCGTCCTGCAAAACGACGTAGGTCGCGCGTATGAGACAACGATATGGCCATGCTCGGAAATTGGCGCCATTCAATGCAGTGGCGCCCCTATCGACTGCTGGTTGAACTAGTGACCTCAGAGTTACTCCCGCAGCCCTGTGACAGGACTGCTAAACGACCCTATAGAAATGTGTCAGGAAGCTGGGTTAGGAATATAGCGACATGAATTTTCAATCTAATATGCTAAATATATAGTTCAAATGCTTATCTATCATAGCCTGCTATGTTTGACGTGAGGAATTTATTAAGGCATGCAGCTTAATAGATTTTAAAAGTTGAATCGAGAGCATTCAGTGGCTGCCATCTTGTTATTTTTGTGTAGCCTTTCCCATTTCATCAACTCTAGTTCAATATAGATAGATAGATACACACTGGGTGATGGAACCAGGAGCTCCACCTCTTGTTTAGTTGATTCGTGCCAAAGCAGTTTTTGCTCAGATTTAGACATGAGTGTCATTCACCCCTACTGTGCGTAGGGGTGAATGTCTTGTCTAGTGACATGGCACCAGGAGTTGTTTTACTACAATTCTTTACCACCATATTTACGTCAGAGCCACCGGGTTTGTTGTGGGGTGTTTTGGGGGGGGGGGGGGTAACTATGTTTTAATGAATACATTAACTGCGTATCGCCGACTACATCTCAGTTGATAAACCTCCTAACCTCCCTCATGCCTCGAACTCCATTTCGTGCAATAACTGCTTAGTGTAGTGCTCCGCAATGAGCCCCACTACCAGTGCCACGCAGTGATGGTAGCAACCACAGTTCCAGTTCTACTACAACAGGTGGCAGCAGGTTAACAGGGGCGGCCCGGAAGTGGCCTGCTAGCGGGAAGCTTACTCGGCGGGTTCCTTTGCTGCCCGTTACATGCCTGCACAGCCGGCCGTGCATGACCCACCTTGGTGTGCTTCTTCGCCAGGAACTTGTCGGGCAGGGTGATGCCGTTGAAGCGGGCAGCCTTGGCTAGCACCTCCTTCGCCTGCTCTATCCTTTTGTTCACCACCAACCACGGAATCGACTCCGGGAGGAACCTGCAATGATAGACTCGCTTAGTACTCCAGCATTGTACTTCAAGGCAGTTGCGAGGCATTCAGTTGGCGGCTTCAATTTGTTGTAATATTATCATGAACAGACTCCCCCCCCCCCCCCCCACACATACGAATGCTAAAAGACATCTGCACTGGCCTCGCGCCAACAATGTCACGATGCACGTAACCTATTTTAAATAATTATTCAAAGTTTACTGTACATTAATGAACCTGAAACAAACTCAATTACGATACCATAATAGCTATTATGACGATCACAGATGTGGCTAAGATGTAAAACACCAGTCAGTCCACCAATGCATTGGGAACTTTAATTCTGGCCATTTTGCTTTAGGAACCTTGTCTGTAACGTCAGCTTATTGGAGCAGTTGATATTATGGTAAAGGTATCTCAAATTAACATTCAAATGTTGTAATGCTCAATAACTACTATGTATATAATTTAATTGCTTGCCATAAGCGCTATTTTCCAATGCTAAATAACTGCAATATATATATATATTATATATTATATATATTATATATCCATATTCTCTAAATCTGGGCACAAAAGTATGACATGGAAACCAAAAGTGAAAACCTTCAAAATAATAGCAAAAATCAGTCCAAATAATAGCCTAATCCAATGTCCTATGAAGGTTTGCATGTTGTACATAAGTCAGAGTTGAAAAAAATGAATTTCACATTTTGAATTAGATCTTATACAAATTGAGCAATTCACTCGTGTAACATGAAAATCAAAGACACATCCATAACCTCATTTTAACATATAGAGCATAGTCAAACAAGATTTGATTGATTGCAGACAAGGTTATGACTTACAAGAAAAAAGTTGAAAAATAATTTGAAAAAAAGTTTGGCTAGATGTACGGTGTCAATGTGTAAATTTTCACATTTTCACTCTAGCGCAATATCATACAATTATAATTTTGATATCTTTTGTGGGATCAATTCAATACATGTAGAACTGCTAACATACCTAATAGACAGAGGCTACAGTAATTATTTGACTTGCTATCAATAAAACAAAGACTTAATTATCAGCATCGTAACGTGTAGACCAAATATGTGGTGCCCAGTTTTGGAGAATAACTCATATACATAATTTCAGTGATTGGCTTAGGTGCTATGTTTCAATGCTAAATAACTGATACTGGATATATATATATATGTATATATATATACATATATATATATATATATCCAGTGTTTGCCATTGGTGGCGCTATGCTCCAATACTAAATAACTTATATATATATGTGTGTATATATATCAAGTGCTTGCCGCTGGTGACGCTATGCTATGGTATCGAGTGCCTGCGGTTGGCGGCGCTATGTTCCATTGGTAAATAACTAATATGTGAAATATTAAATAGCGTTTTGTTTTAAATAAAGGGGTTGGTCTTATGCAGCCAGAGATTTGATAACCATATTGGCATTGTGTTGGTTGTGTAATGGATAATATATATATATATATATATATATATATATATTATATATGCAGTGTCTACGGCTGGCGGCTCTGTGACCAACCAGAAGAGTCCGATGGTGAGGATGCCGGGCAGCGAGATGCTGAGCTGCAGGTAGCGCCAGTTTCGGATGCCGTACGCCAGCAGCGCCAGGATGCACATGCCGAGCGCCCAGAAGTTCTCCAGCGCCATGCCGGCGTACGTGCGCAGGTCGGCCGGGAACAGCTCGCACGCCATCACGAAGCCTGTCAGGATGATGCCCTGCAGAAGGCAAAGGTCACGTCAAGGTCACGTCGATGTCACGTCAGGGTCATACTAAGGTCACACTGGGGCAGGATCATGGCAGCGCCACGGTCACGCCAGGGACAAGGTCAGAGTCATGCGAAGGGCATGCCAAGGGCATGACAAAGACAGGTCAAGGAAAGGTCAAACACACACGAAGGATACATTAAATGCACATCAAGGTAAAGGTCACGACATGGTATTTAAAGTTACAAATTTGCTTTTTAATTTCGTCCATACCTTTATATATATATATATATATATATATGTATATATATAATATATATATTATATACATATATACACATATGTATACATAGATCATGTTATTTGTCATAATTTGCTTTACTTTAGTTTGAAATGAACTTTTATTTTCAAGGGTTATGTTTGGACATATTTGAAGTGAAGACATGCCAAATTAATTTCAGTGTGCAGTCTAATTACTGAGAAACAAACCCCTTAGATAACAGAATATTCGTAGAATTGGCTTTTCTAGATTTTCCTAATTCTGTGAGATCAGGAAGGAAAGGGATAGATGGAGTTTTAAAAATTCTAACAAATCAAAGAATAGCTTCAAATTCATAATTACCTTAAGGACAACATAAAATCAGCACTAGGCCTTCGGGATAATTATTCATCGTAGTAGAGAACTTGGTAATAATGACCCACACTCAATGACCTTTGATCTGAGAGTTATTTCCTCGGCGGTTTCTAGTAAATCAGCATTGATAGGAATTTAGAATCCCCAAATCAGTGGTGCAATGTAGTAGTTTGCACTGACCTCTCAGACAAGGAGCCATATAGAGAGGTATACGTCATTACGTGGATAGGGTGATGCCATAAGGGAACCTAGGTAGTGTAATGGTTAGCACACTAGCCACAGAATGACAAGAAGTGTGGATTCGAATCCTTCTCTAGGTGCAATATTTCCTATTTTCATCACCCATGACACCGATGCCATGAACAGAATCACATACAACCTACTCACTGTATGGTTGTTGAATCTACCCTGTTTATGTATATGTAAGTACATTGCATGTGTGTACGTAATTGTAAGGACTGGAATAACAACAGACAATCAGCCTACTAAATTCTGCATATTTGGTATCAAGGCATCAAGTATTAGGAAACCATCAAATGACTTCAGAACATAAACCATTTATAAGCCTTATAATTCCATTGGGTGAGTGTGGTACTAGTCTGCACTGACCTCTCAGGCAAGGAACCACATACACAGGTGGGCTTGGATAGCGTGATTGCGTAAGGGAGTCTAGGTGGTATAATAGATTACATGCAAGCCCCAGAATGGCAAGAAGTCTGAGTTCGAATCCTGCTCTAAGCGCAATATTTTCCCATTGTCAGCCCCCCTCCCACGCATGACACTCACCTGCTGTAGGGCACCTGTGAGGAAGCGGAGGACAGAGAAGAGATAGTAGTTGTTGACAAAGACGGTGGCCACCCCGACAACAACCATGGCCCACTCGGAGAAGAGGAAGACGGGCTTCCGGCCAAACCGGTCGGACATGGCTGAGAAGAACATGGCGCCGAACATGACGCCGATCACCATCACGGTCTGCGTCGTCTCCACCAGGAAGCTGCGGTCGCACACCAGATCCCACTGCGGAACAGGACGCCACATGTGGAACACGCGCAAACTATGCTCAATGCGTTGCACCGGGTTATATCTGGAACCTGGTGCAAAGCACTGACTGACGCAGCAAAGCCGCTACATGTGACTTTTGTGAGCATTGCCATTCTAAACAAATGTGCCTAATGATGTGGGGGTATGTTGGCTGAGTCTGCTACATGGGTGTATCGCTATTTTCATGTGCGAGTCATTGACTGAGTGTTAGCCCCTAGCATTGATACTTGCTCCTCCAACTCAGTAGTAGGAAGCATTGGCTTCGTTCGGTTCCAGGGCCGGCTGAAGGTATCGGCATCTTGGGAGATTGCCTGGGGTGCCAAGTGGTAGAGGGCACCACGTCAGTGTTCAATTTGAATTTTTGTTAAAAGAACTTCTAAGGGTGCCACAGTTCAGCTTGCCCAGGGTGCCAGCAAGCCTAGGGCCGGTTATGGCCGTTGCAAATGTATCTATTATGAATGAAACAGTTGATGCCGAGTTTGTAAAACAAAGACGGGATGCTTTGAGTAAAGTAATCTGTAATATCTGTTCCACTAAGAGTGCAAAAGTTATTAATTGTGGATGGATATCAAACCAGACTCAACCACTTCACGGTTTCGTCCAATTTAATATCAATCCCCGGTGGGTGCATCCTGTACCGGACTGCCAACTGGAGCAGTCACCCGGGGCACCACGTGTAGGGGCGCCACATTAGTATTACATTAACATTATTCTTGTAAGGGTACTGGAGTTCAGCTTGTCTGGGGCTGCAACAACCCTAGGGCCAGTCATGTGGAACATAAATGCAGAAAAATGATGCATTATTAACATTATTAACATTATTTTCACTTCGTACCTAACGGAACGAAGTAACATAGATTTACTTTTTGACCTGGCAAATGTAATATGGTCATGGTGCGCCCCAGTTGAACTCAAGTCGAATACACCATGGTTGTACTAACTGGAGCATGTTGTCACTGTTTGAAGTGAGCTTTAATGTTCTTAAGGAGCAAAACCTTCAAAGAAGCGGTGGATATGTAAATTGTAGGCAGATGTTGGGGTTTGGAAATATGAAGCTTTTATCGGATTCTGACAGATGGCTTGGCCAAATAAGTTGAGTGACCGCCTCCCGTGTTGGTAGGTCATGTGGTTGGTAACTCCAGGTTTGAACTCTGATCGAGTCAAACCGATTACGTAAACATTGGTACTTGCAATTACCCAGCCTGGCATTCTGCATTACTAGGATAGGGCAAGGATCAGTGGAATGAGGAAGACCAATTGTGGGCGATTGAAATGTCCCCACTCTTAATAAACGAATGTATCCAAAACAGAAATACTAGTTGACCCGTCGCTCCACTGACCTCGGTGACGATGGTCGGGCCCCGCACGCCGCCATACTCGTACCCGTTGTCACACTTCATCGTCTCGTTGCCACGAGACACGTCTTTGTACATCAAACATTGGGAGAGCTTCCCCTTTTGGTCGAATGGAATACTTTCATTTCTGGACACTCCTTCTGGTAATTTACACGTTATTTCTGGCTGGCCACCTGTGGACGCAAACAGGAGATGAATGACTGGTCAGATAAAACATCGCATTATGAGGCTAATAGCACTATGCAAAAAGGCAATCAACTGAATTATGTTTATCTTAAATACACAATATCAAATCAGCCTTTGTGAAGGGTCATCGTAGTGCAGGATTCGAACCTACGTTGTAATGCTTGAAGTGTGGAACTAAGCTGGACGCGGTGGTCGAATGAGTAGAGCGCATGCTTCCTATGCTGAAGGTCGGGACTTTGAATCCTGGCCAAGTCAAACCAATGACATACACAATTGATAGTTATCGCTTCCTAACCTGGCACTCGGCATTAATGGGATAGGGCAAGGACTGGTTTGCAGGATAATGTGACTGAGTGGGATATCGGGCCATGGTGCTGACAGCCTGGTCTTCCAGTGCGACAGCATTATTAAGTCGCCATGAATGCGCAATGTCACAAGTAGGTAACCGTCCTGATATGATCATAAATGTTGCTAGGATGTAAACCCCAACAAACAACATCTGCATCTAAACCTGACACATATAGAATTAAATGTCCCGCTTGTGGCTCTTTTCTTGATGCGTTATGAATATACAATGCTTCAAGATGAGGACTAGTTGTAGTATACAAGTAAGTATAACCTAAATGGCCAAGTATAATAAATATAATAGTTTGACTTTTATAATCGACCTTCCTTTAATTCGAGGTATCTCTTATTTTAAATGGCTAACATTGGAGATATTGGAAGTGAAAACATGGCAAATTGATTTGTGGCGTGCTTGTCAAAACTCTGACACCCATAGGCTTCGGCATTAACAGGTTCTATTAAATTGACTTAGCATTGCCTTTTATGCAGCAACAAATGCTTGGTACTACCTTAGGACCTGCCTATTTACAATGTAATGTAACCGGCCGAAAGACCAGTGCATCGGCGCTGAAAAACTTATATGTTCTGATGAATAAACTGTACTTTTAGCCACACACAAAAAAAGTGCATCGGTATCTACGTTGGATGTATAGAATCAAATATAGGTACCGGTTTTGGTTTTGACAATTTGAAGCTTTCATCGGACTTTGCAGCTATAAACACCGGCATGGGCATGATTGTTTTCCTGCCTGTACCACTCCAATATCAACAGGACTGTATACACACGTAGTACAACAGTCCTCGTGGGGAGGCTGAGTGACCTCACCGGGCTAGAGGCAAAGCTGCACTCGGCCTACATGTCTGTAAACCATGTCCTTTTTTGCATTGCTTAAATACAGATTTATTTAGATGCGTGTTTGTTGTTGTTGTTCTGGGCCTGTATACTTTATATGGCGCTAATACAAGTGGACGGCACAGAAGGCATGGCCAACCAAAATGTGTGCAATAAACCAAGGGATTCTGTCAATGTGCCAATGTGCTGCACGACCTGATCAACCACATGGCGCACACTAACTATATTGAAGATGGCTGATTAAGGATAGGCCAACCCACATCAGTTCCCCCCCATCCTCCCCATCCCCTGCTGCCCATATCAGCTCCCCCATCCACCCTTCCCATGCTGCCCACATCAGCTTCCCCCATCACCCCCTTCCGATGCTGCCCACATCAGCTCCCCGCATCCCCCCTTCCCATGCTGCCCACATCAGCTCCCCCCATCCCCCTTCCCATGCTGCCCATATCAGCTCCCCCCACCTCCCCTTCACATGTTGCCCACATCAGCTCCCCCCAGCCTCCCCTTCCCATGCTGCCCACACCAGCTCTCCTCACCATCACCCTTCACATGTTGTCAATATCAGCTCCCCCAGCCTCCCCCCTCCCATGCTGGCCCATGTCAGCTCCCCCAAGCCTCCCCTTCCCATACTGGCCCATATCAGCTCCCCCCCCCCAGGCCTCCCCTTCCCATGCTGCCCATGTCAGCTCCCCCCAGCCTCCCCTTCCCATACTGCCCATATCAGTCTCCCCCCCCCCAGCCTCCCGTTCCCATGCTGCCCACGTCAGCTCCCCCCAGCCTCCCCTACCCATGATGCCTACATCAGCTCCCGCTTAGCCTCCCCTTCCCATGCAGCGTAAATTCCACAGGAGACCGACTGCTGAAAATCTGGTGCTCTTTAGAATTCTGCGTGCTTGCGCTTGCAGAACAATCAAAGAAGGGGGAGGTGATTCTTCTGTAGTCCAGCACTTGAAACACAATGGCACCATTCTCACATCACTCCACGAAATAAGTGAAGAATTGGCTCGCACCTTTGCTGGAAACTCGTCTTTGGCAAACTGCCTCCCGGGCTTTCGGGTGGTAAAGGAATGCCAAGAGCGAAAGCTCTTGGACTTTTCTTCCGATGGCGAGGAGCACGACAACTCCCCATTCAGTATGGGTGAGTTGAGGTGTTCTTTGGAAAGCTCGCATGACACAGCAGTTGGACCTGATGGAATTCATTATCAATTTTTGAAACATCTCCCTGAACATGCACTGAGACTGTTGCTTCAACTCTTCAACAACATCTGGGAGTCGGGTGTCGTCCCCGCCTCTTGGCGGGAGGCGACAGTAAAACCGATTCCCAAACCTGGTAAAGACCAGAGTGAAGCCCACAACTATCGTCCCATAGCCCTTACAAGCTGCATCTGTAAAACCATGGAGCGAATGGTAAACAACCGCCTCGTCTGGCTACTGGGGTCAGGACACCACCTGTCCAACCTTCAATGTGGCTTCAGATGGGGCCGCAGCACCCTCGACCATTTGGTGTGCATAGAGTCCTTCATAAGAGATGCTTTCCTTAAGAAGGAGCACGTTGTGGCTGTCTTTTTCGACCTCGAAAAAGCCTATGACACAACGTGGCAGCATGGCATCATGGAGGATCTTCATGCAATTGGCCTTCGTGGCCACTTGCCAATTTTCATCAGGAACTTTCTAGCCTTCAGGCATTTCCGCGTCCGTGTCAAGACTACCTATTCCCGCCTACACTCACAGGAACTAGGAGTACCTCAAGGCAGCATACTGGCCGTGACCCTTTTCGGGGTCAAGGTCAATGGTATTGCTGCTGCTGTAAAGCGGGGCGTCTCCTGTAGTCTTTTCGTGGATGACTTTGTTTTATATTACAGCAGTGCTAACATGAATGTCATAGAGAGACAGCTACAACCAAGCATAAATGGGATCCATCGATGGTCAGTTCTGAATGGTTTCAAATTTTCCAAGACCAAAACAGTCTGCATGCACTTCTGCCTGCTGCGTAGAATGCATGCGGAACCGGAGCTGACCCTGGATGGGGATCCCATTAAAGTCGTTGAGAAAAACAAATTTCTGGACTCATTCTCGATGCAAAACTGTCTTTTGTGCCACATATAAAGTACCTGAAAACAAGATGCCTGAAAGCACTGGATATTCTGAAGGTGCTGTCCAGCTCAGAGTGGGGAGCGGACAGAGATGTTCTGCTCTCCATGTACAGAACCTTGGTTCCGCAAGGAAATCATATATTGGGCTGCTAGACACGATCCACCACCAGGGACTGCGCCTGGCCCTTGGGGCCTTCCGCACCTCACCAGTTCAGAGCCTTTATGTCGAAGCCAATGAACCATCACTTAACAACAGGAGAATCAAACTGGCCATGCAATATGTAGTCAAGATAAAAACTAATGCATTGAATCCTGCACACAATTGTCTGTTCGAGCAACATGACAAATCCAGGTATGAAGCCAGGCCAAATTACATCCGGCCACTGAGGCTCCGAATGAAACCTCATTTGGAGGCCTTGGGCGTGGATTTGGACGTGTTGGAGGATGCCAAAGTCCCAGAACATCCCCCGTGGTCGTTGAGAAAGCCATCGGTTATCCTCCGACTCACGGAACTGAGGAAGTCTGGGACACATCCACTCGAGTACCAAGGACTGCATGCAGAGATTCAAGGCCAGTTTGCAGACCACCTCTCCATATACACTGATGGTTCGAAAGACCAAAGCCGGGTAGCTGCTGCGGCAGTCTGCCGACGGGAAAAATTTGGTGTACGTTTGCCCGATCAGAGCTCGATTTTCACTGCAGAAGCCCGTGCACTCCTTCTCGCTTTGGAGTGTATCGAGGTATCCAACCACACTAACTATGTTATATACAGTGATTCCTTCTCTTGCCTCCTGGCTGTTGCTGGACTGAAAACGAATCACCCTATTCTAGCAACGGTCATTTATAAAATGAACCAACTGACAACGGATGGGTATGACATCCACCTGTGCTGGGTGCCTGGCCATGCGGCATACAAGGAAACGAACGAGCTGATCGGGCTGCGAAGAAGGCCCTGAACTGTGATCTTGAACCGTGTCTGATCCCTCACTCTGATCTGAAACCACTAATAGCCACCCACATAAAATCCAAATGGCAACATGAGTGGGATGAAAACATCAATAAACTTAAAGAAATTGAACCATCTGTGGGAAAGCCACCACAGACTCATGCGGGAGGTCGGCGGGACCAAGTGGTCCTTAGCCGCTGCCGTATTGGCCACTCGTGGCTTACACATGCTTTTCTGCTCAAGGGGGAACCTCCCCCTGAATGTATTGGGTGTCAGTCCCCGCTGACACTCAAACACATTTTACTAAGTTGCGTTGATTTTTTGGCCCTGCGCCAACGGTTCTACACTGCAGACAGTATGCATGACCTTTTTACTAAGGTAAAACAGGAAAACATTTTAGCCTTTTTGAGGGCAGCTGGACTGTACCACCTCATATAGTTTACTAAATAGATTCTATCAATTATTAATAAAACTTTTCTTTTTCTATGGGAATTTGTTTCCCTTGACCACAAATATATGATTGTGAGCTTTCTAATTTAATGAGTGTCTATTGGCACATAATTGATTGTCTGCTTTTACATGTAAAAGCGATGGTTTGAACAAACAAAAAATTAAAAATTCTTGCCGTGAATATGGCCTATGCTGCCAACACGGCGTAAAGCAACCACCAATCAATCAATCAATCCCATGCTGCCCATGTCAGCTCCCCCCAGCATCCCCTTCCCATGCTGCCCATATCAGCTCCCCCCCAGCCTCCCCTTCCCATGCTGCCCACATCAGCTCCCCCCCAGTCTCCGCTTCCCATGCTGCCCACGTCAGCTCCCCCCAGCCTCCCCTTCACATGCTGCCCATGTCAGCTCCCCCCAGCCTCCGCTTCCCATCGTGCCCACATCAGCTCCCCCCCAGCCTCCCCTTCCCATGCTGCCCACGTCAGCTCCCCCAGCCTCCCCTTCCCATGCTGCCCACATCAGCTCCCCCTTAGCCTCCCTTCCCCATGCTGCCCATGTCAGCTCCCTCGATCCTCCAACTTCCCATTGTAAAAATATACGGATTTTCGGTTCGGATTTATATATTGGCAAAGAACATTATTATTCTCAGGCGACAGAGTGGGGACCATGATGATGTAACAGAGAAGCAATGGGTGCCCCACTCACTTTGTGACATAAGCGCCTATTTGGAAATATGATAACACATACTGACATAGCGACCGAGTAGGTGATGTGATGTTCATACTTAAGAGACAGTTAATAATTATTGAAATGTTCCCACCATGCACCAGAAAGAGCGCCATTGAAGGAAAGGGTCATTGATATATGTTTGTTGTAACTGTCTGCAATTACCTGTTACCATGGGATCGATGGACAAGTACACCCAGCCATCCTGCATACATTATGGACACCACCTGCAGCTGGGGTTGAGTGACAGCTTCCCCCTATTAGGGCGTCGCCCACCCAGGCTGTAGGGGGTGTCTGATTGGCTGGCTCCGTGAGCCCAGTCACCTGCATTCCTTATACCTGACACACAGACCCCACAGGAGGTTCTCTCCATTTTCTTCACTCAAACGAGCAACATCTATTCCAAAGACACTGAGCTGTGTGCAACAACCATTGGACTTAGGTTCAATGCTCTGTAGGCACTGATTCTGATATACACAAGCAAGAGTCATGCGGATCTGTGTGGGAAGTTGATAAGGAGTGAGGGTGATAGGTCGCCAGTAGGTGAACAGGAGTTGATGCCAATAAAGCACAACCTCTTTCTTCACTGTCAATCTTGTGAGACTTATCTTCTTTTAGGCCTTGTCACATTACGATGCATCTTGCAAGCGCACGGCCAACGCATAAGATCACTTTTTTACGTCGAGAAGCGTCTAACTTTTCGGCATGGGGTGCAAAGTTGGATGTATACTTACCGTATACATAGCATGTAAAGACAGATAAACCAAATATCAATATAACCATAGATGGCACAAACATAGAACAAGTATCCGAATTCATATATCTCGGACAAAAGATTACAAATGATGGGAGATGTGAGGAAGAAATTAAAAGAAGGATAACAATAGCCCGAACAACATTCTCCAAAATGCATAGAGTGTTAACATCAAGTAAGATATTAATACAAACAAGGAAGCGTATTCTTCAGTGTTATGTGTGGTCTACTCTAATGTATGGGGCTGAGACATGGACAATCTCTAAGAAAATGTACAAACATTTAGCCGCATTTGAGATGTGGACTTATCGAAGGATGATGAAAATATCATGGACAAAGAAGATCACCAACAAAGAAGTTCCTAGAAAAATTAAAAATAAGAAAAGCTTGTTTGCCACTATACAGACAAAGAACCTTATTTATTTTGGCCACATCATTCGTCAGAGTTCAATATACCGTACATTGTTGGAAGGGAAGGTGAATGGCAGCAGAGGGAGAGGGAGACCAAGAACATCATGGTTTACAAATATTTCACAGTGGACACGCTTGAATTATTCACAGTCTATCAGAACAGCACACCATCAGGACAAGTGGAGAACCATTGCATCCAACCCTCGACTAGAGGACGGAACTATTGATTGATTGATTGATACATAGGTTATGACCAACATGTGACCAACGTATAGCTAACATACCTCCTGGCGGAAAACGCTTGAATTACGCTCACGGTACGTTCACAGAACGATGGTGAACATTATGTTATTCGAATGCCAGAACTATGCCTCTTATGTTACATACATCAATACATGCTGGAGAAATACTAAATGTACGTTAGACTTACATTAGGTGTATGTTATCCACATGTTGTCAGTTTGCGGACTGTACGTTCCCACTACCTTTAGACGTAGGTCAACATAGTGCAACGTAGCACAATGTAGTGCAACGTAGCGCAACGTAGCGCAACGTAGTGCAATGTAGCACAATGTAGCGCAACGTAGCACAACATAGCACAACATAGTGCTATGTGGCACAATGTTGCACAACATAACACAACGCAGTGCAACATAGCACAATGTAGTGAACAACGTTTGTCTAACATACGTCTAATGTACATCGATGTATGCCTATCGCATACATAATGTACGGCGGACTAAAATCAACACATTGTCGAACATTGTCATACGTCGAAAGTTTTGTGAATGCACAAAACTTTACCGACCCCCTGACGTGCAACGCCGTATCTCGACGAACGTCAACATACATTGACATATACCAATGAGTGCCTAATGCACGCGCAATGCATAACGACATATCCCGACATAGTGGCCAAAAATCACATACATCGGCGTACGTTGGTGCGATGCATCGTAATGTGACAGCCCCTTTTCTTCCTTATGGGTTGTAGGGAGTAATTACAGGTGGGGACTGACAGACAGTTGTCAGAACACACCTGTGGAGCATAGTAATGTTTGGGGTTCAGATGGCCGAGTCCCGACATATTACACCATGATTCCCAAAACAGCTCCCCCACAGCCTCCCGTTCCCATGCTGCCCACATCAGCTCACTCCCCAGCCTCCTCTTCACATGCTGCCCATATCAGCTCCCACCATCCTCCCCTTTCCCATGCTGCCCACATCAGCCCCCCTAGCCTCCCCTTCCCATGCTGCCCATGTCAGCTCCCCCCAGCCTCCCCTTCCGATGCTGCCCATATCAGCTCCCCCAACCTCCCATTCCCATGCTGCCCACATCAGCTCCCTCCCCCAGCATTCCCTTCCCATGCTGCCCATATCAGTTCCCACCATCCTCCCATTCCCATGCTGCCCATATCAGTTTCCTCAGCCTCCCCTTCCCCTGCTACCCATATCGGCGCCCCCCAGCCTCTCGTTCCCATCCTGCCCATGTCAGCTCCCCCCAGCCTCCCCTTCCCATCCTGCCCATGTCAGCTCCCCCCAGCTTCCCCTTCCCATCCTGCCCACATCAGCTCCCCCCCAGCCTCCCCTTCCCATGCTGCCCATGTCAGCTCCACCCAGCCTCCCCTTCCAATGCTGCCCATATCAGCTCCAACAACCTCCCCTTCCCATGCTGCCCACATCAGCTCCCTCCAGCCTCCCGTTCCCATGCTGCCCATGTCAGCTCCCCCCAGCCTCCCAATCCCATGCTGCCCATGTCAGCTCCCCCAGCCTCTGCTACCCATCCTGCCCATATCAGTTCCCCCAGGCTCCCTTTCCCATGCTGCCCACATCAGCTCCCCTCGGCCTCCCCTTCACATGCTGTCCATTTCAGGTCGACACTCCATCTCTCATTCTCCATGCCTCTATATCAACATTTTCTGGCCGCGATGTCTCTTCCCCGCCCGCTACGTGGCGACCATATCAGTGGTCCCCCCACCACCCACCCCCACCCCTCACGTCTTCTCCCATCCTCCCATTGCGCACATATCCGGCCCTCTTCCCCCCCGCCCCTCCGCCCCTCCACCCCTCCGCCCCTCCGCCCCTCCGCCCCTCCGCCCCTCCGCCCCTCCGCCCTCCGCCCCTCCACCCCTCCGCCCCTCAGCCCCTCAGCCCCTCAGCCCCTCAGCCCCTCAGCCCCTCAGCCCCTCAGCCCCTCAGCCCCTCAGCCCCTCAGCCCCTCAGCCCCTCAGCCCTCAGCCCCCTCAGCCCCTCAGCCCCTCAGCCCCTCAGCCCCTCAGCCCCTTAGCCCCTCAGCACCTCAGCCCCTCAGCCCCTTAGCTCCCGCCAAGCCGCCCGGGTGGTTCCTACGTCATGCTTGTACCCGGGTGCTGCTCCCCCAAGATGCCGGTGCGACTGCCCTCTGTGCCCGCTGTGCCCTCCCGCCCCAGGCTGCCGGGCACTAAATCACAAAGCCGGTGTGGCCGTCTCAGCTGCCACAAGGCTGATATGCCAAATGTCGCTTCTGCGCATGCGCGGATTCGAGTGACGAATGGAGACTGCAGATTGTGGCCGTCTCAGCTGCCACAAGGCTGATTTGCCATGCCCAACTTTCACTATTATCTCTGTTTTTAATACTTTCAGAGAAAATTACCCTTAAGTTAAATTAAATACTTCAGATCTTCCTCTTCAATTGCGCATTAATATATTTTTAATCGACTCAGTGAAAGCTTTTAAATTAATTTTGCTAAAATAAATGCTCTGCATAGACATAGCATTGCTGCAGTGTTTACCCTTCGCGGGTTAGTCCGCGAAGGGTAAAATACGGCAATGCTATGTCTATGTGGGGCATTTATTTTTGTAAAATAAGTTTAAAAGCTTTCATTGGATCGATTAAAAATATCTTAATGCGCGATTGAAGAGGAAGATCTGAAGTATTTAATGTAACCTAAGAGCAATTTACGCTGAAAGTATTAAAAACAGAGATAATAGTGAAAGTTGGGATATTCTGAGTGTCAGTGCCAGTGCATTGTCAATGGCCGTGAGCAATCTTCATACAGAAAAAGTGAAATATCTCTAAAAATACACCACCTAGAGACAAACCGCTTGGTGCACATATGGAAAACATATTTAACGAATAGATTATATTAGATTTATATGGTTAGGCTTCTGCATTTCTACTCGCGGTGTTCGATTTGAAATTCTGACGACTCGGATGACCCGAGTCGCCAGGGTCGTGTTAATCGATTACGGCCTTTGAGACTGGCCCAGTTTTGACGCATGCGCAGACGACGCTGTTGGATTCTGACGCATGCGCAGAAGCGACATTTGGCATATCAGCCTTGTGGCAGCTGAGACGGCCACACCGGCTCCACAACCCCTCGCTTCACAACGCGGCGGTAATGAGCGCTCAGTCCCATACATGGGGGTAAAGTTGCATGGTCCGAATGTTTTGAGTTCTGCCATTTTCTGAGATGAACACATTAGGCTGATCATTATAATCTACCCTACTTTAGCTTGAAGTAACTTTTATTTTAAAATGACTAACTTTGGATATATTTGTTTTGAAGAATAGGCTAAACATACCAAATCTATTTTGGCGTGCTTGTCAAAACTTTATCCCCATAGCTTTCAGCAGTAACAGGTTCTGTTAAATTGACTTAAGAACCCTTATATGCAGCAATAAATACTTAATAAATGCAACAGTATCTAATATAGAATTGTAGGTTCAAATCTAGATGAGGGCTTTGTTTTCTCAAATCTGATTTTCTTATCGGACTAGTTAAAACTCAAACAAGCAACCAACTAGCTATCCATCGGGGTTCTTTCACACAGATGATGATTTGTCTTGTACGAATCCTATTCATTGTGAAGGCATCGCTAAATGCTATCTATATGCCTGGTGTCGCTATTTATTGCGTGGTTTAAAATATAACAAAGAAGTAAAAGGAAAGATTCCTTGTGTTTCTATGCATTGCACCCCATAGTGTATCAGTAGTTGTGGGTGCATTAATATGATGTCAATAGCCATAAGCACAACACACGTAGCAACAAGAAAGACGCTACCAGCCCGAGCTTGTTAGGTCCGCGCTTGTTAGGTCCGCGCTTGTTAGGTCCGCGCTTGTTTGGTCCGCACTTGTTAGGTCCGCGCTTGTTAGGTCCGCGCTTGTTAGATCGACTGAGTGTGGCAACACCACACACCTCACACACCTCACACACCACACCTCACACACCACAAACATCACACATACACCACACCTCACACACAGCCACACCTCACACACCACACATACCCCACACACCTCCCACACCACACCTAACACCACACCTCACACCACACCTCCCACACCACAACTCACACACCACACCTCCCACACCACACATACACCACACCTCACACACCCCACATACCCCACACATCCCACACACCACACCTAACAGCACACCTAACACCACACCTCACACCACACCTCACACACCACAACTCACACACCACACCTCCCACACCACACATACACCACACCTCACACACCCCACATACCCCACACATCCCACACACCACACCTAACAGCACACCTAACAGCATACCTCACAACACACCTCACACACCACAACTCACACACCACACCTCCCACACCACACACATCACACATACACCACACCTCACACACCCCACACACCTCCCACACCACACCTAACACCACACCTCACACCACACCTCACACACCACAACTCACACACCACACCTCACACACCACACATACACCACACCTCACACACCACACATACCCCACACATCCCACACACCACACCTAACAGCACACCTAACAGCATACCTCACAACACACCTCACACACCACAACTCACACACCACACCTCCCACACCACACACATCACACATACACCACACCTCACACACCGCCACACCTCACACACCCCACACACCTCCCACACCACACCTAACACCACACCTCACACCACACCTCACACACCACAACTCACACACCACACCTCACACACCACACCTCACACACACCACACACCACACACCTCACATACCATACTAAACACCACACCTCACAAACCTCACACACCACATCTAACAGCAGATCTCACACCACACCTCATGCACAACACATACACAACACCTCACACAACCCACACACCCACACACTACACCTAACACCACACCACACCACAACTCACACACCACACCTCCCACACCACACACATCACACATACACCACACCCCACACACAGCCACACCTCACACGCCCCACATACCTCGCACACCACACCTAACACCACACCTCACACCACACCTCACACACCACAACTCACACACCACCCCTCACACACCACACATACACCACACCTCACACACCACACACACCCCATGCAACCCACGCACCCCACACATCCCACACACCACACATAACAGCACACCTCACAACACACCTCACACACCACAACTCACACACCACACCTCCCACACCACACACATCACACATACACCACACCCCACACACAGCCACACCTCACACGCCCCACACACCTCCCACACCACACCTAACACCACACCTCACACCACACCTCACACACCACAACTCACACACCACACACATACACCACACCCACACGCCGCACACACCCACACACCACACCACACACCACACCTCACACACCACACCTCACACACCACAACTCACACACCACACAACCCACACCCACACCTCACACACCACACATACCACCACCACACCTCACACACCCACACACACACCCACGCAACCCACCCACCCCACACACTCCCACACACCACACAATACACAGCCACACCTCACAACCACACCACACACACCAACAACCAACCACCCACAACCACACCTCCCACACCACACCACCACCCACTCACACACACTACACCACACCCCACACACAGCCACACCTCACACGCCCCACACACCTCCCACACCACACCTAACACCACATCTCACACCACACCTCACACACCACAACTCACACACCACACCTCACACACCACACATACACCACACCTCACACACCACACACACCCCATGCAACCCACGCACCCCACACATCCCACACACCACACATAACAGCACACCTCACAACACACCTCACACACCACAACTCACACACCACACCTCACACACCACACCTCACACACCACACATACACCACACCTCACAAACCTCACACACCACATCTAACAGCACACCTCACACAACCCACACACCCACACACCCCACACACCACACCTAACACCACACCACACCTGACACACCTCCCACACAGCCACACCTCACACAAACCTCACCCACACCACATACCTCCCACACCACACCTCACACACACCACACACCACACACCACACACCACACACCACACACCTCACATACCATACTCAACCCCACACCTCACACACCACACCTCACACACCACACCTCACACACCACACCTCACACACCACACCTCACACACATCACACCTCACACACCACACCTCACACACCACCTCTTATACCTCACAAACACCACGCACCTCACACACCATATCTCACATCACATCTCATACACCACACCTCACACCACATATCATACCTCACACACACCACACACATGCCACGCTACTTTCTTGGGAGCCAGCACACATCACTACACACCCTGGACAAGAATCGAGGAAATATGGTAATCTTTCAAGAGGTGATGAACAGAAATGTGTTATCCAATAATATCGTGAATGTTCCCATCTTGGTAGTTATGTAAGTTATTTGGTTCCTGTGAAACACAGATCAATCATGAAGGCTAGACCACCCAGTAGAGTTCAAGCCGACCATATTGGACAGTATTCGTGAGCGATAATAAGGGGAATCTGGACCCCTGGACCCCTACTCCCATAACCCGCTGCCTGTGACAGGGCTGCTAAGAAACTCATAAGAAAAAGCGTCAGTTATAGAAATAAAAACATGATTTTTTCAATCTAACATGCTAAATATATTTTCAAATACTTATCTATCGGTCCGCGCTTTATACGATGGGAATTGGGAGTATCTCCGGGGGCCTCTTCTGGCACTGCAGCGCATAATCTAGCAGCATGTTTATACGATGGGAGTTGGGAGTATCTCTGGGGGCCTCTTCTGGCACTGCAGCACATAATCTAGCAGTTTTTTATACGATGGGAGTTGGGAGTATCTCTGGGGGCCTCTTCTGGCACTGCAGCGCATAATCTAGCAGTATGTTTATACGATGGGAGTTGGGAGTATCTCTGGGGGCCTCTTCTGGCACTGCAGCACATAATCTAGCAGTATGTTTATACGATGGGAGTTGGGAGTATCTCTGGGGGCCTCTTCCAGAACTGCAGCGTGGTATCTAGCAGTATTTCTATAAAATGGGAATAGGGAGTAGCTCGCGACTTTTGTTGGTGAATAATTAATGAAATTAGATTAATCGAAATCAAAAGTCAAATTGCGAGCTTTCTGTGATTGCCATCATGGGATTTTTTTTGCATTCTCTCCCAATTTCTCAACTTTATGCCAATATAGATAAACACTGCTTAGTACAACCACCACCTCCACAGTTAATTCCCACTGAAACAGGTTTTACTCAGATTTAGGTAGGACTGTCATTCACTCCGCCTCTGGATAGGGCCTACGGGTGAATCTTATATCTAGACCCCTGCCAGGATGGGTCCCACAAGCTATGAGCACAGTTAATAGAGTACACTTCCTAATCATAGTTCGACCCTACTGGTGCCTTATATACATGCACTCACACTTTGGTCTGCACTCTGTTGGGCTATGTGCATTTGTTTCTAATTATTTATTTACACACCATAACCATGTGGAAGCACCAGAATCTAGCAGTATGTTTATAAGATGGACATTGAGAGTATCTACGAGGGCCTCTTCTGGCACTGCAGCGCAGAATCTAGCAGTATGTTTATATGATGGGAATGGGGAGTATCTCTGGGAGCCTCTTCCGGAACTGCAGCGCGGTACCTAGCAGTATTTCTATAAGATGGGAATAGGGAGTATCTCCGAGGGCCTCTTCTGGAAATGCTGCGCCATGCTAAACTGTATACTTTCTTTGATGCCAGATTTCATCTGAAACTAGCAGACAACTCACAATGCACACATTAAAACAATAAAAATTAAAGTCGCCGGATATAGACGGCTGGGACGGCAACTGTACTCTGAGTATTTTTAATTTGTGCGTGCGTGATTGGGTGGTGCGTGATTAGTACTGAACTTTGTCACTTGGAGGTGCAGCATGGCCTAGAATGTGACGTCCAAACTGCTTTATGACCCAGTTTAGGTTTTATGGAGGTCACTAGCCAAGCGAACTAGTTTAGATTTGTACTGCGGAACATTTCTCACAGCCCTCTGACCAGAGCCTAGTTCTATTACTCTGCAGAGAGAATGTTTGTTGGAAAATATATATATATAAATATAATTATGTTTATACATACATAGCATTCAGTATTACCACTACCTTGTTACCAGTGAAAATAGCTTCAATCATGTACATGCTAATACAAGAACAATGCAGTTGGTTCTGAGTGGTTAGAGTGGTTGTTTTGTAATCTGTAGTTGGGAGTTCTAATCCCTTTGGTGCTTTAATTTTGACTTTAACAAAAATGTTTCAACCTACATGCGATTTCTGATTGATCACTACAAAGAAATTACGCAAAGACATTTTACAAACAAATATTTTACATTATATCAAATATATGTCTACAAAAATTGACATACTTTTTGCATTCCCTTCTAGCCACTCTTCCCCAGCCAATTACAACACAGCAGAAAAATAGTAAATTTCAAACATATTTAAAACACGTTAATGTGGTTATACATGAATCAAATTTGTGATTATGTCTGAATACGAAACTACTACTAATACATCTGATTTACACCTAGAATGGCTAACTGGGTTGTTTTCAGAAGATGCGCTCACTCGGTCGCCAACTGAAAACTAACAACTAACAAGCATGGACCAAACAAGCGCGAGCTGGTTGGGTCTTCCTAGCTGATGTGCTTATTATACTTATGGATGGGTGTGTAGGCCTGTGTGAGCGGCGGCTCGGCCCCCTGTACCAACAGACAGAGATGTGGGAGGGCGGGAAAGGGGAAGAGCTTTTTACGTTGCTCATGTGTTTATTGTGGCAGGGTGTCAGAGGAGGAAGCAGCCGTGACGACCCTGGACAGACAGGGCTTTTGTCTGTGATTCAGGCATCGAGTTTACATGTGCAGTGTCGTTGTTTGGCTTCATTCCCACACAAATCAAGAAGCACTTAACGGTTTGGTCCAAAAAGGTTCACCGTACCTTCCGTGACAATTCAAATGCGATGCAGTTGGTCGGCATTTCACCTTCTAGTTCTTGGAACCTTCAGTGCATGATGCTGATATTGACAACAAGAGATTGTGTAGGCCTAATCACGAAGTCCTGACCATATCACGCTTTGTTTATTCAACATAGAATCGTTTCCGATCATTGATCGACAGCATTTAAGATACAATTATCGACTAATGTGAAGCCGGCATTGCTGTGACGATTATAGAATAGGGTTTGGCACCCAGTGTGACCTGTCATTATGTTGCGTATTCTGTAATCGAATGGTCGCACACTCTATGGCATGACAATCCACTATACAGTTGTCAGTGCCCAATTAGTGCCCAATTACTGCCTAATTAGTAGCTAATTAATGGCCTGACCTGCAGCCACTCCCACTTGGGTGGTTACATGATGCACACTGGCCCTGTCAAAGTATGCTTAGTTACAGAAAATGATTCATAGCCATGTGGGGGGGGGGGGGGGGGGGGGGAGTTAATGTGACCGACTTGACACCACATCTAATGCTTCTCTTCAACTTATCAAATTATGTACATGTTACATAATCATGTGCAACTAGAATGCATTATCCTTAGGCAAGCTATTATTTACTATCACATAAGTGTGTGTATGAGGGGGTGCCCGAACACATGGTCTTCCCGTCTTGCTGACTGCATGTCGTCTGCTTGTTGATGCGAATTTTGGTCCATTTCCTGGACTATGACAACATATCGCATTCAGGAAACATGCACATCCGGCCGTCAAACAAATAAAGCCACGTGTTTTACCCGCCCGCGCTCTACTCCCCCTAGTTACTGCCATCGTCTCCAGGAGAGGCTGCTAAAGAATGCTGGGTTAATGACATAGCCACATGAATTTGCAATCTAATTAAAGTGCTAAATATATCTTTCTAATGCGTATCTATTAAAGCACGCTACTTTTGGGGTGAGTAATTGAAATCTTGTAGCTAAATACATTAAAGGTTGAATCAAGAGGTATATGTGGCCGCCATCTTGGTGGGTTTGTTTTTTTGCATTCTCATTCAATTTATCAAATTGTTGTCAATATAGATCAAAACTGCATACTGGAACAATAACCTCCAGAGTTAATTCATACTGAAGCAGCTTTTGCTTGGATTTATGAAGGGTTGTCATTCACTCCTAGTCTGGATAGAGAGGAATCTTCTATCTAACTGTCCGCAACCTCTATTTCTAGGCCATGCTTTGACTCGGCAGGTGTGACTGGCACCGACTGGCATGACATCCGGTACAGGAAGTGGGACACTGCACCAGCAGACTATCGCATCTAACTCACACAAAAAGAGCCAGGGGCAGACAGATAGTCGACTGCCACCTATGCATTGCTGACTTGATAAAAGATTCACCCATATCCAGAATAGCCAGTCGGGCTGAATGACAATCCTGGCGAAATCCAAGAAAATAAATGCTTCGTGGGAATTAAGTATAAACAAATGTGGAGGTGGTGGTTCTAGAACAAAGTGTTTCTCTATATTGGCATAGAATTGAGAAATTGCGAGAGAATGCACACAAAACATGATGGCCACATGAAGTTGTCTATTTGACTTTTAAAGTCTATTAACCTACACAATTTCATTAATTATTCACCCTCAACAGTAGCAGGTTAGCAAGTAATTAAACGATATATTTAGCATATTAGATGGTTATTTGCATAACACAACCCTTCAATACTTATTCTAATGCGTTGCTTAGCACCCTTGTCACACAGATAGTGCTGCGTTTCTACTTGTATTTTCAGAATGGACAGGAGGACCAGTGTCTTAGCACTGTAGAAGCATTATTCGTGAGAAGACATAGACAAAGTTCATAAATGTGTCAAGCTTTCTTAACTTGTCAGAATCGAGGTCCAAATCTAGGGCAATAAGTGTGTTTGTGCTTGTCCAAAGATTTAGTTCAGCCAATCAGAGTGCAGTGTCGTAACGTCCAGGTGAGGGCAGGTGTGGTAATACATCATGCTAGAATCTTTATAACATTAACCACTTCATATATTGTGTATAGCACATGTGCAGCTATGATCATCTTTGAGTCTTGCTTATTATTCATTAATCGTTTTGTAGAACTAGTGCTAATATTGTGGTCAGCGTCCGACCGTGAAAAAGCCTGGTCGTCAGTCGCTTGGCAACTTGGCCAGAGAGTGTGACTGTGAGTGTTGTCCCGGTATTATCCAAGACGTTATCCATGGTACATTCGTTGATTGAGCAGGTACAATTTCAATTATAAACAATTGGTCCAACTTACCAAAAGGGGTGGCGGGTGCTCAACTCATTAGGCAAACACATGGGACTCACAAAACGAACATTGTGGTAAACACGACACTGCAGCAGTATTACGTCATCTTTGGTTGGCAACATTCTTGAAATTCTCAGAAAAGGTAAAATAGCTACTAGGTCCTTAACAAGGGTTTCTGCTGTGCTGGTGGTTTATTTGTACTTTGTGTGTGTGTGTGTGGGGGGGGGGGGGGGGGGTTGTGTTCTCATTTGTGTGTGTTCCTAATGCTAGTGTTAGCGTGGTCCTGGCCTGTCAGCTGTTCCCAGACCTCGGTGTTGGCCAGCCCGCCGAAGTGAGTCTGGGTGACCGAGGCTGCTCCCGGGGCTGCTTCCAATTACTCGCACCTCATGCGCCGCGGCGGACGTCTCCCGCTCATAGCCTCGTTCTGAAGGCGTGGGAAACGCGAGCTGCTCGACCTGCATACACTCTGCATTGACTCAGGTCAAGCGTCAACGCCGCTGCAATTCTCCGCGGGTCGCTTCTTATGTCACACAACTGTATTCTTTGCTCATCTAACACCTGGGACAACGAGATTGGATGATCGAATGAGATGAGCGTTCGTCTCCCGTGTTGGTAGGTCATGGGATTTGAACCCGCGGGTTCGAATTCTGGTTAAGTAAAACTAATCACTTAAAAATGCATCATTGTCCCTAGCTAGCGTGGCATTCGGCATTACCAGCGCGGGGCGAGGAGCAGTCGAATGAGGAAGACCAATTTTCTACAATTGAAATTTCCCCTGTACAAAATCATGGATATATTTGTTTTAATTTTAAAATCATAAAGAGATGCTTGAGCCTCGCAGTATGGTTTATGTTAATTACTCCCGCAGCACTGTTTCCAGGACAGGGCTGGCGTTAAACAACCCATTAGACTTTTAGAGAAAGAATCGGAAAGCTGGGTTATGGATATAAGCACATGATTATGCTTATCTATTATAGTCGCTACTTTTGGGGTGAATTAATGAAATCGTGTAGATTAATATACTAAAAGTTGAATCGAGAGCATTCCGGGGCAGCTATCATTTTTTTCCATTCTCTCCTATTTCATCAACTCTACTTAAATGCATATATGCATATATGTACAACAGATGCTGGAACCAGGAGTCCAATGGCTTATTTATAGTTGATTCATACCAGAGCAGTTTTTCTTCGCTGTTTCACCCCTACTGTGGCTAGGTGTGGATATGTTATGTGGGTTTCTGTGGATTAATGGCTAATGTAGGAGGACTGGCATTAAGTCGTCTACAGTGTTTTTGGATGAGATGCTCTTTGAGATGTTACCTGAGGTACAGACTGCAATGTGCTCACCTCTGTCTGGCCCCACAAAGCGTGCCTGCTCCATCTCCACAGGCTCTAATAAGTAATAGCCAGCGGGCACAGGGAGGTGCAGGCTCGTGGATGCCGCGCTCACAGTTATGCTGCGAGTTCTGCGTGCTCCGCATTCCCCTGTCAGACGCAAAGCCAGCGCCAGAGGCCGACAGTAAGGCGCGCTGTGTGGTTAGGCCTCCGCCTAACCAGCTAAAACGTCGGGGCAGGGCTGGGCGCCACACGTGGGTAACAAGCCAGTGCATTGTTCTTTGGGACAGCAGCAAACACACGAGATCGCAAACTGCAGGGCGTGGTAAACAGCGCACTCCAGCTGCAATATGTCATCTTCGCTTCGCAACATTCTTGAAATTCTCAAAAAGGTTTAAATTAATACTAAGGCCTTAACGTCGGTTTCTTCCGTGAGGCTGGCTTATTTACATGTTTGGGAGGGGATGGTATTTTCATTTTTTTTTTTTTTTTTTTTTTTTTGATAGAGGGGTGTTTGTGGGTTTGTTCCACTATAACTTGTAGTCAGTCCTATAGCGGTATTTCTATTTAAAATGGTGGCATGACACTTACGATATATTAGCAGAACCAAGAAGATGGGTGGCGCTATTGGCAACATGCAGACTGACAGTTTTGTACACGACATTGTAATGGACATGTGTGCTTCTGTTATTCATATGCACATAATATATGCTGTGGCATACCGGGAGCCACATGGACAGGGTGATTGCACCAGCGAGCATAGGTAGTGTAAGGTTAACCTATGGGCATAAGACATTTAAAAGATTTGCAATCCTAGGGGGACATGCTTAGTACCAGTAGTCTGCAATAACCTCTCAGGGAAGTAACCAATAGACAGGTAGGTGTGGATAAGGTAGTTGCATCGGGAGCCTAAGCAGTGTAATGCTTATCATGCTAGCCACAGAATGGCAAGATGCTTGGGTTCGAATTCTACTCAAAGCTCAATATTTCCCATCTTCATCACCTCCATGACAATATACACATATGCATATATATGCATACATACATATACATATAGTACAGGTAGTAATGCGCAACTTCATAAACTGCAGAGGCTCCAAAATAGAGCACTAAAAATGTCTAGAGCTGCATAGGATAGCATGAGTAAAAATTCCTCCAAAACAGGCAAAAGGATCACCTAAAATTGTATGCATACAACACATCTCTAACAAAAAAAATACAGGAGGTTACAATTGGCACTACTGACTGTGCTACTAACAGAGGGTTCAAGGTGCACAAGAAGCAATGATGGTCTACTACTAGCAATGGTAAAATCAAAATACACTGCATATGATCGCAGTGTATCTATCATGAGTGGCACAAAATGCAGAAAACATGTCAGTGTTTAAGAAACTACTCAAAAATAATGTAACCTAGAAGTACAGATGAAGTTTAAATGGATTAACATGAAGTATAGTGAAAGCTGAATATTGGACTATTTGTAATCTACAAACAGTTACAAAATATAAACAAGAGGCAAGAAAACCTCAATTATTACTAAAACTAAATTCCAAAGATTTGATTCAAATTGGAATAGTGCTGCCCAGCGGTGAAACAAGTATTAACACACTTATCCATTATGAGCAGGGTAAATAAATTCATCACCAAAAAAAAGAAAAAAAAGTGTGTATATGGATGAAATATAATTTTGTCAAAATTAAAACAACTAGTTACATTTGATCCTATATATCCAACTTATATACTGGTGTATTAGCTAATCATTTGGGACAGCATATACAGAATAACCAGCTCACCCCTTTAGGCACTCACTTTGAAACACCCATTATGCAGGGAGGCCATTAACCAACTAGGCCAATCTCATGACCTCATTAGCCTCCCCCCAACCAAGAAGGCCTACTGTGCAGGGCCATAGAGGGGAAGGGGATATAAGGTGGATGTGTCTGTGTGTGTGTGTATGTGTCTGTGTGTTTCCTGACCTGACTTTACAGAGACAGACATACACACAGACAGACAGACACAAACATACACACACAGACATACATACACAGACATACACACACAGACAGACACCCATAGATAGGCACACAGACAGACATGCACAGACAGCACACACATACACAGAAACACACAGACATGCACACACAGACATACACACACAGACATACACACATATATATACACACAGACACACACATACAGACACACACATACATACATACATACATAGACATTACCACACATACATATACACAGACACACACAGACAGACACACTTAAATAGACACACACAGACATGCATATACAGCACACACAGACACATAAACACATAGACAGCCGCACACAGACAGAGGCACACACACACATACATGCACACACATACATACACACATACACACACACAAACAGACATACACAGACATACACACCCATACACACATACATACACACATACAGACACACGCAGACATACACACCAACATACACACACATATATATACACACAGACACAGGCACACATAGATAGACACACACAGACAGACATGCACATACATCACATACAGACACATCAACACACATACATGCACACACCCGACATACACAGACACACATACACCCGACCTGACTTTGTGGAGAGAGAGAGACACACACACAGACAGAGACACATAGACATACACATTCATACACAGAGGCAGACACACACATTCATACACACAGATATACACACAGAGAGACATACACACACAGACATTACCACACAGACATATACACACATACATATACACACAGACAGACACAAATAGATAGACACACACAGACAGACATGCATAGACAGCACACACAGACACAGAAACACACAGACATGCACACACCCGACATACACAGACACACATACACCCGACCTGACTTTGCAGAGAGAGAGACACACACAGACAGAGACACATAGACAGACGCACACAGACAGAGGCAGACACACACACACATACATACACACACATACATACACAGACACACACATACATACACACACATACACAGAGACACACACATACACACCCACACATACACAGAAACACACAGATAGACACACAGACAGACACACACACAGATACATACAGACAAACATAGACAGACACAAGCAGACAACAGACACACATTATATTTTGTTAAAAACCCTAGTGCCATGGGCCTATGGCGCTAATCCGTTCCCAGAATGTTCCCTATCCAAACAGAAATACCTACCTACAGTCCTGTAAGGTTCCAGGTCATCTCACATCACGTGGTCACCGCGAGATGCCCATCTGGGTCATAGCCACAGGACTTTTGGCAAGCTTGTCGAAATTATTTTTGGTTCTTTCAGCTCATATTACTTCAAAACTAATCATCTTTAATCAAAATCACTCCGGACTAATGATTAGTAGCTTGTAACGATCAATTTGATATATTTATCTCACAAATAATACAAAAATCCAAATGCCATCGGACCATGCAACTTTAACCTATTGGGAGTGTGGAGTCGCGTGGTTGGGCCAGTGAATGCATTCACAGATGAGAGGTGGAGTGTTAACAGGCCAGTCCTGGTTATTATGGGCGATAATGGGATTATCACTATATATATATATATGTATATATGTATATATGTATATATATACTCAAGCGTCCACGTGCAGCAGATGCAGAGTGCAGATGTGTGTTGGGGTTGGAGTCGCGGTGGCTGCTTGTCCCACTGCCATCAATATGGAGGCGACTGGTCGCGGCCAAGTTGGACCGGTTGGGGGTGGTGGAACACAGTGGGACGGGTGGAACAGCTGAGCGACCAGTCTACGTCATCCAGCAAGCACACCCCGACAACTGCTCACATCTAACGCGCACTCACCACCGGCACTGTGTGTGCTCTGTGTGGTGTGTGTTCTCTTGTTGAAACAGTCCATTGTTGTAGTGGTTATCGCTTTGTGCGGTATGGAGGAATGTGGGGGTAAGGGGTGATGTAAGGCCGCATCAGATATATCCTCAGTTGGTCATGTGGTGAGGTAGTCATGTGATGAGGTGATCAAGTGTTGAGTTGGTCATGTATTATTAGTACTACTAACTAAGTTGGTCATGTAGTAAGTTGGGGTATATGTTGAGTTAGTCATGTGCAGAGCAATGACTTGGTCATGTGTTGAGTGCGTCATGTGCTGAGTTGGCCGTGTACTGAGTGCCATGTGTTCGAACCGTGCCTGCTGATATGGCGCACAGATGGGACTGGAGGTGTACATGGGGTTTGGGGTTGAAGCCGGGGGCTCTGTTTGAGAAGGTTCCTGGTGGAACATGAGTACTAGCCTGCGCACAGAGACTTGACGCTCCACCACTTACCCCCGCCTTCTAACCAGAACTGCCGCTAGGGGTGATGGCTAAGCACGTGCCCCACCTCGTGTTTCCAGCGGACCACTCACAGTCCACCCGCCACGGTCCACACGTGGTGCAGGCGTCACGTCACGTGGGGGTTCTGCTGGTCTCCCTAGCTCTCTGATTGTGACCCAGCCTTGGTTAAAGTTGCATGGTCCGATGGCCTTTGAATTTTTGTCTTATTTTTTAGATAAATATATCAAATTGATCGTTACAAGCTACTAATCATTACTCCGGAGTGATTTTGATTAAAGATGATTAGTTTTGAAGTAATATGAGCTGAAAGAACCAAAAATAATTTTGACAAGCTTGCCAAAAGTCCTGTGGCTATGACCCAGATGTCATCTCGCGGTGACCACGTGATGTGAGATGACCTGGAACCTTACAGGACTGTAGGTAGGTATTCCTGGTTGGGTGGTAACATTCTGGGAATGGATTAGTGACATAGGCCCATGGCACTAGGGCTTTAAAAAAAAAAATGTGTGTCTGTTGTCTGCTTGTGTCTGTCTGTCTATGTATGTCTGTATGTATCTGTGTGTGTGTCTGTCTGTGTGTATGTCTGTGTGTGTCCATCTGTGTGTTTCTGTGCTGTGTATGTATGTGTGTATGTATGTCTGTGGTGTATGTGTGTCTGTGTGTGTATGGATGTGTCTGTCTGTATGTCTGTATGTGTGTGTGTCTGTGTATGTATGTGTGTGCATGTATATGTGTGTCTGCCTCTGCCTGTGTGCGGCTGTCTATGTGTTTCTGTATGTGGGTGTGTCTCTCTCTCTGGAAAGTCAGGTCAGGTGTATGTGTCTGTGTATGTCGGGTGTGTGCATATCTGTGTGTTTGTGTGTCTGTGTGTGCTGTCTATGCATGTCTGTCTGTGTGTGTCTATCTATGTGTGTCTGTCTGTGTGTGTATATGTATGTGTGGTAATGTCTGTGTGTGTATGTGTGTGTATGTATCTGTATCTATGTGTGTCTGTGTATGTATGTATGTATGTATGTGTGTATGTATGTATGTGCATGTATGTGTCTGTGTGTATGTATGTGTGTATGTCTGTGTGTGTATGTCTGTGTGTGTCTGTCTGTGGGTGTCTGTGTGTGTGGCTCTCTCTCTGCAAAGTCAGGTTGGGTGTATGTGTGTCTGTGTATGTCAGGTGTGTGCATGTGTGTGTTTCTGTGTATGTGTGTGCTGTCTGTGTATGTCTGTCTGTGTGTGCCTATCTATGGGTGTCTGTATGTGTGTGTATGTCTGTGTATGTATGTCTGTGTGTATGGCTGTGTGTGTATGTCTGTGTGTATGTCTGTCTGTATGTATATGTATGTGTGTCTGTGTGTGTATGTCTATGTGTGTATGTCTCTGCATGTCTGTCTGTGTGTATGTCTGTGTGTATGTCTGTGTGTGTATGTCTTGTGTGTATGTCTGTGTGTGTATGTCTGTGTGTATGTCTGTCTCTGTGTCTCTGTAAAATCAGGTCAGGAAACACACAGACACATACACACACATCCACCTCATATCCCCTTCCCCTCTATGACCCTGCACAGCAGGCCTACTTGGTTTGGGGGGATAATGGGGTCACGAGATTGGCCTAATTGGTTAATGGCCTTCCTGCATAATGGGTGTTTCAAACTGAGTGTTCAAAGGGGTGAGGTTATAAACTCACTGGTTATTCTGTATATACTGTCCCAAATCATTAGCTAATAGACCAATATCTAAGTTGGATATATAGCATCAAATGTAAGTAGTTGTTTTAATTTTGACAAAATTATATTTCATCGGACCATCACTTAACAGGAGAATCAAACTGGCCATGCAATATATAGTCAAGATAAAAACTAATGCATTGAATCTTGTACACAATTGTCTAATCGAGCAACATGACGAATCCAGGTATGAAGCCAGGCCGAATTACATCCGGCCACTGAGGCTCCAAATGAAACCTCATTGGAGGCCTTGGGCTTGGATTTGGACATGTTGGAGGATGCCAAAGTCCCAGAACATTCCCCGTGGTCGTTGAGAAAGCCATCGGTTATCCTCCGACTCACGGAACTGAGGAAGTCTGGGACATATCCACTTGAGTACCAAGGACTGCATGCAGAGATTCAAGGCCAGTTTGCAGACCACCTCTCCATATACACTGATGGTTCAAAAGATCAAAGCCGGGTAGCTGCTGCGGCAGTCTGCCGACGGGAAAAATTTGGCGTACATTTGCCCGATCAGAGCTCGATTTTCACTGCAGAAGCCCGAGCACTCCTTCTCGCGTTGGAGTGTATCGAGGTATCCAACCACACTAACTATGTTATATACAGTGATTCGTTCTCTTGCCTCCTGGCTGTTGCTGGACTGAAAACGAATCACCCTATTCTAGCAACGGTCATTCATAAAATGAACCAACTGACAAAGGATGGATATGACATCCACCTGTGCTGGGTGCCTGGCCATGCCGGCATACAAGGAAACGAATGACCTGATCGGGCTGCAAAGAAGGCCCTGAACTGTGATCTTGAACGGTGTCTGATCCCTCACTCTGATCTGAAACCACTAATAGCCACCCACATAAAATCCAAATGGCAACATGAGTGGGATGAAAACATTAATAAACTTAAAGAAATTGAACCATCTGTGGGAAAGCCACCACAGACTCATGCGGGAGGTCAACGAGACCAAGTGGTCCTTAGCCGCTGCCTTATTGGCCACTCGTGGCTTACGCATGCTTTTCTGCTCAAGGGGGAACCTCCCCCTGAATGTATTGGGTGTCAGTCCCCGCTGACACTCAAACACATTTTACAAAGTTGTGTTGATTTTTTGGCCCTGAGCCACTGCAGACAGTATGCATGACCTTTTTACTAAGGTAAAACAGGAAAACATTTTAGCCTTTTTGAGGGCAGCTGGACTGTACCACCTCATATAGTTTACTAAATAGATTCTATCAATTATTAATAAAACTTTTCTTTTTCTATGGGAATTTGTTTCCCTTGACCACAAATATATGATTTTGAGCTTTCTAATTTAATGACTGTCTATTGGCACATAATTGATTGTCTGCTTTTACATGTAAAAAGCGATGGTTTGAACAAAAAACAAACATTTCTCACCGTGAATATGGCCTATGCTGACGACACCGCATAAAGCAACCACCAATCAATCAATCAATCAAAACTTCTGGTTCACCGCTATTTTACTCGCAAACGCCCACTCGGCTCCACACCAGAATTACCTGCTTACTATAAATGTTCTCATATTCTGGAGATACAGTGTACCTTCGTAAAAATGTACTAATGAAGTACAAACATACTAAATTAATTTTGGCCTGCTTGTAAAAATTCTGGACCCCATAGGCTTCAGCGGCAACAGCTTGACTTGATCAGGTAGGGACCACGACTTGGATTTCAAAACGTCTTGCTTTCTCAAGACGTCTTGAAAAATCAAGACAGTTTACATATAGGAACAAATAGGGGTGAGCTGTCACAGTCTGCTACTACCTTAATATTGAGGATGGAACCTAACAAAACATATCATTGGAATGGGCGCAAGTAGCTCTTCAAAGTGTCTATGAAGAAAATGCTACTGTGTATAGTATGTTCATAATATTCAATTAAAACTACATTAAAATAAAGAGACAATCTAATTTTGCCTATAACATTGTGCTGCTTGTATTTTATAATTATGCCTATTATGCATATATATAGGTATATGAATATATATATATACATGTATATGTCTGTCTGTATATGCACATACACATATACTGTATGGTGGATATACCACACAGAGAGAAATCTCACTTTGCACCCACACCCACACACACACCCACACCCACACCCAACCAACACCCACACCCAGCTCCAGTGGCCATCCTTGTGTAGTTGACTGCTAAAACAACAACCCATCTGCCTGTGTACATTAGAGTAATGGCATATATGATGCTATTCATCATGATTTGTTCATATTGTTGGTTATTTCTCATTAAATATGTCCAGGATTTTGATTCTAAGAAAAATACTTGTTTAAATAGACCATGGTGTTTCACCAGTAAATATGACTAATTCCAGAATAAAAACAGCACAATGTTATAGGCAAAATAAGATTATCTCTTTATTTTAATGTAGTTTTAATTGACTATTATGAACATCTTATACACAGGAGCATTTTCTTCACATGAACTTTGAAGAGCTACTTATTGCCATTTTAATGATGTATTTTGTTAGGTTCAATCTTCAATATTAAAGTAGTGGCAGTCTGTGACAGGTCACCCCTATTTGTTTCTACATGTAAACTGGCTTGGTTTTTCAGAACGTCTTGCTTTTTCAAGACGTTTTGAAATCCTAGTCGTAGCCCCTACCTGTTGATATTCCACTTTAAGTAGCACTAAATGCGTAATATGTGCACCAGTATCTAAGTTGGACATGTAGATTCAACTCCAGATAAGCGTCTTTTTTTTGCTTTAGACAAATTAATGCTTTTATCAGAATACGCAGCTTTAATGGATCCCAGCAAAATTTTTAAGTTGCATGATCCGATGGCATTTGAATTTTGTCTTATTTTTTAGATAAATAGATCAAATTGATCGTTACAAGCTACTAATCATTAGTCCGGAGTGATTTTGATTAAAGATGATTAGTTTTGAAGTAATATGAGCTGAAAGAACCAAAAATAATTTCGACAAGCTTGCCAAAAGTCCTGTGGCTATGACCCAGATGGTCATCTCGCGGTGACCACATGATGTGAGATGACCTGGAACCTTACAGGACTGTAGGTAGGTATTCCTGGCTGGAGTGGGAAACATTCTGGGAATGGATTAGTGCCATAGGCCCATGGCACTAGGGTTTTTAACCAAATATAATGTGTGTCTGTTGTCTGCTTGTGTCTGTCTATGTATGTCTGTATGTATCTGTGTGTGTGTCTGTCTGTGTGTATGTCTGTGTGTGTCTATCTGTGTGTTTCTGTTTCTGTGTATGTGTGTGTATGTATGTGGGTGTATGTGTGTGTGTCTGTGTATGTGTGTATGTATGTGTGTATGTGTGTATGTATGTGTGTATGTATGTGAGTGTCTGCCTCTATCTGTGTGCATCTGTCTATGTGTCTCTGTCTGTGTGTGTCTCTCTCTGCAAAGTCAGGTTGGGTGTATGTGTGTCTGTGTATGTTGGGTGTGTGCATGTCTGTGTGTTTCTGTGTCTGTGTGTGCTGTCTATGCATGTCTGTCTGTGTGTGTCTATATATGTGTGTCTGTCTGTGTGTATATGTATGTGTGGTAATGTCTGTGTGTATGTGTGTCTGTGTGTATATCTGTGTGTATGTATGTGTGTGGCTGCCTCTGTCTGTGTGTGTCTGTCTATGTGTCTCTGTCTGTATGTGTGTGTCTATCTATGTGTGTCTGTCTGTATGTGTCTGTGTGTATATGTATGTGTGGTAATGTCTGTGTGTGTATGTGTGTCTGTGTGTATATCTGTGTGTATGTATGTGTGTGGCTGCCTCTGTATGTGTGTGTCTGTCTATGTGTCTCTGTGTGTGTGTCTCTCTCTGCAAAGTCAGGTCGGGTGTATCTGTGTCTGTGTGTGTCTGTGTTTGTATGGGTGTGTCTGTATGTGTATGTCTGTGTATGTATGTATGTGTGTATGTATGTGTGTGCATGTATGTGTGTGTCTGCCTCTGTCTGTGTGCGGCTGTCTATGTGTCTCTGTATGTATGCAAAGTCAGGTCGGGTGTATGTGTGTCTGTGTATGTCGGGTGTGTGCATGTCTGTGTGTATGTGTGTGCTGTCTATGCATGTCTGTCTGTGTGTGTCTATCTATGTGTGTATATGTATGTGTGGTCATGTCTGTGTGTGTATGTATGTGTGTGTATGTGTGTATGTATGTGTGTGTCTGTGTGTATATGTATGTGTGTGTCTGTGTGTATATCTATGTGTGTATGTCTGTGTGTGTATGTCTGTGTGTGTCTGTCTGTGCATATGTATGTGTGTGTCTGTCTGTGGTTGTCTGTGTGTGTGTGGCTTTCTCTCTGCAAAGTCAGGTTGGGTGTATGTGTGTCTATGTATGTCGGGTGTGTGCATGTCTGTGTGTTTCTGTGTATGTGTGTGCTGTCTGTGCATGTCTGTATGTGTGTGCCTATCTATGGGTGTATGTCTGTGTGTGTATGTCTGTGTATGTATGTCTGTGTTTATATGTCTGTGTGTGTATGTCTGTGTGTATGTCTGTGTGTATGTTTGTCTCTGTGTCTCTGTAAAGTCAGGTCAGGAAACACACAGACACATACACACATCCACCTCATATCCCCTTCCCCTCTATGGCCCTGGGGCCATATTCATGAGCTCGGGGTACGCTTAGCCGGAGGGTAGGCTTAACCGTTGGGTAGCTATCCCGCGGGTTAACGGCAGAGGTTAATTAGGTCAATCGGTATTCACCAATGCCCTAGCCGTTGCGGATAGCTACCCGTTCGATTATTTATAGATTTGGGAATTCCCTCCAGTCGCTGCCTTGTTTACTTTACATTCGGCGATTCGAAAATATCAATATCGCCGCCGTTACGGCGTCAGTGTTAATTTTGCTTCGGATTGAGGGGTTAATTTGAATAAATTTCACTTATTGCGTATGTAATTCTGTTAAATATGACAGCATTGAATAGATTTGGGCGTAAGGAATTCACGCCGATTCGGCGGCGACGGCGGCAGCCATTTTTGCGCCGGTTTGTGTACTTTACATTCAGCGATTCGAAAATATTAATATCGACGCCGTTACGGCGTCAGTGTTAATTTTGCTTTGGATTTAGGGTTAATTTGAATAAATTTCACTTATTGCGTATGTAATTCTGTTAAATATGACAGCATTGAATAGATTTGGGCGTAAGGAATTCACGCCAATTCGGCGGCGACGGCGGCGGCCATTTTTGCGCCGATTTGTGTACTTTACATTCGTCGATTCGAAAATATTAATATCGCCGCCGTTACGGCGTCAGTGTTAATTTTGCTTCGGATTTAGGGTTAATTTGAATAAATTTCACTTATTGCGTATTTAAATCTATCAAATATGATCGCATTGAATAGATTCAGAACCACACACACTCACTATCCCCTCGGGATAGTGGCTTACCCCTGGGTCGAAATTGGGGTAGGGTACCCTCCGGATAGAGCCCCAGGGTAGTGCTACCCCGAGCTCATGAATAAGGATTTTCCGCCGTTAGCCGGGGGGGTAGCGTACCCCCCCGGTTACAGCCTCAGGATAGCGCTACCCCGAGCTCATGAATACGGCCCCTGCACAGTAGGCCTACTTGGTAGGGGGGAGGGTAATGAGGTCACGAGATTGGCCTAGTTGGTTAATGGCCTCCCATCATAATGGGTGTTTCAAAGTGAGTGTCCCAAGGGGTGAGCTTATAAATTCACTGGTTATTCTGTATATGCTGTCCCAAATTATTAGCTAATACACCAGTATCTAAGTTGGATATATAGGATCAAATGTAAGTAGTTGTTTTAATTTTGACAAAATTATATTTCATCGGACCATGCAATAGTCTGCATGCAATAGTCGAAAATCTATAGCAGTCGGTCTCCAAGGTGTTTGTGTGGGTGGGCGCTGACGCCTCAACGGGCTTCGACGTAGAGGCTCTGAACTGGTGAGGTGCGGAAGGCCCCAAGGGCCAGGCGCAGTCCCTGGTGGTGGATCGTGTCTAGCAGCCCAATATGTGATTTCCTTGCGGAACCGTATACTATGCTGCCATAATCCACTTGTGACCGAACTAAGGTTCTGTACACAGAGAGCAGAACATCTCTGTCAGCTCCCCACTCTGAGCTGGACAGCACCCTCAGAATATCAAGCGCTTTCAGGCATCTTGTTTTCAGGTACTTTATACGTGGCACAAAAGACAGTTTTGCGGCGAGAATGAGGCCCAGAAAGTTGGTTTTCTCAATGACTTTAATGGGATCCCCATCCAGGGTCAGCTCCGGTTCTGCATGCATTCTACGCAGCAGGCAGAAGTGCATGCAGACTGTTTTGGTCTTGGAAAATTTGAAACCGTTCAGAACTGACCATCGATGGATCCCATTTATGCTTGGTTGTAGCTGTCTCTCTGTGACATTCATGCTAGCACCGCTGTAATATATAACAAAGTCGTCCATGAAAAGACTACAGGAGACCCCCCGCTTTACAGCAGCAGCAATACCATTGAGCTTGACCCCGAAAAGGGTCATGGCCAGTATGCTGCCTTGAGGTACTCCTAGTTCCTGTGAGTGTAGGCTGGAATAGGTAGTCTTGACATGGATATGGAAATGCCTGAAGGCTAGAAAGTTCCTGATGAAAATTGGCAGGTGGCCATGAAGGCCAATCCATGATGCCATGCTGCCACATTGTGGCATAGGCTTTTTCGAGGTAAAAAAAGGCAGCCACAACGGATCTCTTATGAAGGTCTCCACGCACACAAAATGGTTGAGGGTGCTGCAGCCCCATCTGAAGCCACATTGAAGGTTGGACAGGTGGTGTCCTGACTCCATTAGCCAGAGGAGGTGGTTGTTTACCATGCGCTCCATGGTTTTACAGATGCAGATTGTGAGGGCTATGGGATGATAGTTGTTGGCTTCACTTTTTTAGCAGGTTTGGGAATCGGTATTACTGTCGCCTCCCGCCAAGAGATGTTGTTGAAGAGTTGAAGCAACAGTCTCAGTGCATGTTCAGGGAGATGTTATAAAAATTGATAATGAATTCCACCAGGTCCAACTGCTGTGTCATGCAAGCTTTCCAAAAAACACCTCAACTCACCCATACTGAATGGGGAGTTGTAGTGCTCCTCGCCATCAGAGGAAAAGTCCAAGAGCTTTCGATCTTGGTGTTCCTTGATGGCCCGAAAGCCCGGGAGGCAGTTTGCCAAAGACGAGTTTCCAGCAAAGGTGCGAGCCAATTCTTCACTTATTTCGTGGAGTGATGTGAGAATGGTGCCATTGTGTTTCAAGTGCTGGACTACAGAAGAATCACCTCCCCTTCGTTTGATTCTCCTGATCATTTTCCACACTTTGCCCAATGGCGTGTGCATGGTGATGCTAGAAACAAATTGTCTCCAACACTGCCTCCACGCTTCTTTGATTGTTCTGCGAGTGCGAGCGCACAGAATTCTAAAGAGCGCCAGATTTTCAGCAGTCGGTCTCCTGTGGAATTTACGCTGAGCTTTCTTTCGCTCCTTAATAGTCCTCCTACAGCCATCATCTAACCATGGAGGTGTTAAACGCTTGGGAGTTGCCGAGGTCTTCGGAACAGTTTTCTCTGTGATCCATCTCAGCATCTCAGTGAAGGCATCGATGTCACTGATGTCTGGAGTGAACTCCTCGCGACATAGGGTCTGGAAGGTGGGCCAGTCAGCTTTACGAAGCCGCCAGCTCCTCTCTCGCTCTATGGGAGATGCCCCCCCTGGGAAATTAAGAATAACTGGGAAGTGATCGCACCTGCAGAGGTCGTCCCAGACCTTCCACGAAAAGTCCAGCGCCAGTTCTGGTTCTACAATGCTGAGATCCATGAGAGCTATACCGGTGGGGGCTAGCCCCCCTGGCAGGTTTAACCAAGCCAGGCAGGACTCATGGTAGAGGACAGACTAAGAGCAGCAACTGGTCCTCCAGGTTGGGGGTTGGGCGAGGGGCCTACAACCCCACTCTGGAAAAAAGAACAATGTTACAGAATCACGAACAAGAAACTCAAGGCCCAGTACCAGGAAAACTGGAGAGCCTTTGTGCGTGGCCTATGCCCAAAGTTGGGCGGTAGGCGACATGTTCATCTACGACACGGCTGAGGAGGTGTTTGTGTGGGTGGGCGCTGACGCCTCAACGGGCGAAGAAGAATATATATACATTATCGAAAGGTGAGTTCCTGAAGAGGTTACAGAGCTCGGTTGAACTTAGATTGCGGGATGGTGAGCCATTCGAGCGTTTTTTTCTGTAGCACTGCTACAGATTACTCCCACCATACACGTGGGTGAGTTTCTCATAAACCCGCCTGGATAGCGAACTTCTGGTTAAACTTTTCAACCCGATAAGGTCACGTGTTGACACTGATGACCTGTTTTGTGCAGCTGACTTCCGCCGCAGCCTGTAGTACTGCACCGTCGCCTGGCAGGATGTCGGGGACAGGTTCAGGCATAGGTTATCAGCACACTCCAAGACTCATAATACGTGTATGGCTCTCGGCATTGCTAGGATAGGACATGCGCTGGTTGACTGAGTGTGAGGATCATGTGACTGAGTAGTGTACTGTGTAATGTAGATGCAAGATTCACCCCTATCCAGAGTAGGGGTGAATGAAAACCTTGCCTCAATCTGAGCAAAAACTGTTTCAGTAGGAATCATCTATAAATAAGCTGTGAAGGTGGTGGTTCCAGCATGCAGTCTTTATCTATATTGGTGTACAGTTGAACAAAATGGGAGAGAATGCACAAATAAAAGATGGTGGCCACAACAAGCTCTCGATTCGACTTCTGAAGTCTATTAATATACATGATTTAAGAAATTCTTCACCCTCAAAGATAGTGGACTACAATAATGTCGATAAGTATTTGAACAATGTATTTATCCCATTATAGTTCTTTAGACCTCAAAATCATTTGCTTATTTCCATAGCCCAGCCTTCCGACTCTATTTCTAATGGGTCGTTTAGCTTGTCATGGGGACAGTGTTGCGGGAGTAATTATACAGCTCCCCCATTGGGATACCGTGGTGCCAAAACTATGACCCAATATCCCATTCAGTCACAGTATCCTCACACTAAACAAACCAACCATTGCCCTATCCCAAATAAAGTGGCGACGAGCATTAGTTTTATTACTAAAGTATTTGGTTTGAATCGGCCGAGATTGATCCCGGAGGGTTAATGACGCAGAGCGGGCACCCTTACCGACTTGACCAACCAGAAGGCCACAGAGTGACAGGGCAGTAGAGTGCTGCACGGCCTTACGGAACGCAGACCCACATGGGAACTCTCCTCCACAAGACGGGGTTCCACCATCGGGGCAATTGAGCGGAGGGGAGAATCGACACACTGACCAAGCGCAGCCCTGGATGACTGCCACTTCACCGTGTGTGCGGCCTGGTGCTTGGAGAGCTGAGGTCAGACTGCTAATGGGAGGTAATGCGGCCCCATTGGTGACGTCACAGAGCACTCACCGGCTGACCTTGTTCTGGGGCCTCGTTGAACTGCAAGGCGCCTGCAATCCTCCGCTAATAACATTGCATTACGTCGGGTTCAAGGGTCACGAGTTTGGAGGGGGGGGGGGGTGCAGGGAGCGCATTCTTTTGAGAAGAGCCGACTGGCCATGGCTCCTCAAAGGTTGGAGACTGAACTGATATATTCCCACAAGTGGTAATCAAGTGCGATCAGGGGTATACTTTTGGGGGTACATTAGTCGATTAACTGGGGGAAATTTAAATCCTGAACAATAGACTACATCACGGTTCCAGCGGCGCGGTGCATTGTGGGATGCATCAGAGCAAAACAACACCCCCAAAAGCACATGGCACATGCTAATACACTGGGTGCAGCTATGAAATGTGCTAGTTTCAGCTCATTATAGTTCTTGTTTGAAACATAGAATACTAACTAAAAAAATATATATAATAAATTAAGATATTAATCTTTTATCCAGCATTCCATTTACATCAATATAATCAGCACATCTTATGCCATGTGCGTTTAGATTTAGAAAGATCTAGGCACTCAGACTAGTGTTAGAGCCATAGCCATAGTACTCAATGCATTGTCAGTGGCAGTGAGCAATCTCCATACAGAAAAAGTAAAATATTGATAAAACCACACCACCTAGAGACAAACCGCTTGGAACACATATAGAAAACATGTTTAACAAAAAGATTATATTAAATTTATAAGGTTAAGGTTTTGGATTTCTATTAATTTTGAATAAAACTGACATTTGTCATTGCGCGTATAGGCAAAGTCAATGGCCGTATGCCTTGTCTTTGCTCCCACGGCCGTTTTCAGCGCATGCGCAATCGGAACCGTGATGTAATCTATTGGTCTTCCTCATTCCACTGCTCCATGCGTATCCTTGTAATGCTGAACATTAGGCTACGTTAGCAACAGGAATAATTATTTTAAGGCATTGCTTTGACTCAGCCAGGGTTTGAACACGGGGTTTTGAATCTCATGATCTACCAGAATGGGAGTCGGGTGCTCAACTCATTGATTATTTTAATGTATGCCTCTATTTCTAATAACAGAAACGCTTCTTACAGATACATGTGGTGAGCAAATACTGGTGTTTGTAATAATAGCAGTAATAATGCAGCCATATATCAATTAGTCAAATTAAAGATTAATAACACACTAAAGGAGTAGAATTATAGTAATAAGTGTAGTAGTGATAGCAGAAATGGTAGTCGTCGCAGTGATAGGATCGGGCATGCCTTTATTACAGGTTCAGTTTCACATAGCCACGCTTCGCTCAGTTATGTCAGTTGATAGCCATAGGTTGCATGCAGCGTAGAAGAAGTTTACAGCTTGGTTGCAGATTGGTTGGAGGTAGTCTTAAAGTAGTTTTCATATAGTTGGCAGGTTGTTTTCAGTCAGCTTTCAGGTAGTTTCAAACTGTTTGCAGATCGTTTTCAGATAGTTTGCATAATCTTTTCATGCTGTTGCATGCTGTTTGCAGGTTGTTTGCAGCCCGCTTCCAGGCCGTTACCAGGCTGTTTGCCGGCCGTTTCCAGCCTGTTTGCAGACAGGTTGCAGATTGTTTGCAGGCTGTTTGCAGACAGTTTCTAGGCTGTTTTCAAGTTTTGTTGCAGGTTGTTTGCCGGCTGTTTAAATGCAGTGTACCCACTACTGACATTATTCAACACCCACTAAGTACTTCCGGTTGGCCAGCCAATGAGCGCGTAGTTGCGGCGCTGTTGCACGGCGGGCACAGTGAGGGTTGCCGGCGTCTGTCGTGGGAAACTGTTCCGTGGTTAAGTGGGAGACCTCGTGACGCCGGCAGCCCGAACCGCTGTTGCAGTTTCCCAGGGACACCAGTTTCCCAGGGACACATCGCTTCTGCACACGTGTCAAAATCGAAGAGCATCGTCACTAACCTTATAAATGTAATATAATGTTTTTGCTAAACATGTTTTCTATATGTGTACCAAGCGATTTGTTTGTAGGTAGTGTCATTTTAGAGATATTTCACTTGTTCTGTATTGTCTGTATGAAGACTGCTCACGGCCATTGACAATGCCTTCAGTTTGACGGTACGCGCAGTGCAAAACGTAAGTTTTAGTACAAATTAATAGAAATCCAGAACCCTAACCTATTAAATTTAATATAGTCTTCATGGTAAAGATGTTTTCTATATGTGTACCAAGCGATTTGTTTCTACATGGTGTAATTTGGGAGATATTTGACTTGTTCTGTATGAAGATTTGCTCACGGCCGTTAACAATGCATTTCAATGGAAGTGTCCCTGTCAAACTGGTGTCCCTCGGAATCCGCATCACCGCCATCGTGGGATGCGTCTCTCCAGGCGGCGCTCTGTGCAACTTTAAACAATCCACTCTACTCCAGTGTTGTTGCCGTTGTTTCTTCCAACAATATGTCCACTTCAGTTCTTCACAACGGTTTACCAAAGGATACATTTAAAGTTTCATTGTTCGACAGTTTTGAGTGTCTGCCAATTTCTGAGATGCATATAGTAGGTTGATCGTTGTAATCTACATTACGTTAGCTTAAAGTATTTTTTATATTAAATGCCTAAATTTGGAGAAATTTGAAGTGTAACCATGCACAATTAATTTTGGCAAACAGGCCAAAACTCTGACACCACAGGCTTCTGCAGTAATAGCTTTTATTCAATTGCCTCAGTATTCCTTTCTGTGTGGCAACACACGTTTAATAAGTGCACCAGTATCTAAGTGACCTAGGTAGAATCAAGTCCAGATAATTGCTTTGGTTTTGAAGATTTGGTGTTTTCATCAGACTATGCAGCTTTAACATTAGTGTCGGTGATATATTGCAAGGCTTTGTGGGTCCCAACATTGCAAGGTTCCCTCTTCCTGCAGCTAGGGTTGGAATTTTCGGAATTAACAGGGAATATTGTTGTTTTACGGGGGGTTGTGCATTCAGCAATTAAGCAGGGGAAATGTCAATCGCGGACAATTGGTCTTCCTTATTCCACTACTCCTTGCCATAGTATTGCCGGACGCCAGGCTACATAGTGACAAGTGTCAATGTTTAAGTCATTGGTTTGACTCGGCCAGAGCTTGAACCTTACTAAAACGGGAGGCGGGCATTCAATTCATTTGGTCATCACGCCTGGTGTGTAAGTTGTGCCGATGAACTCAGGTCGGTGATGAGGCGGTGATATCAGATTTAATTACAGTTTGCTTATTCTGGTGGGTGGGTATGAGGCGGTTATATCGGCTTTAATTACAGTTTGCTTATTCTGGTGGGTGGGTATGAGGCGGCGATATCGGCTTTAATTACAGTTTGCTTATTCTGGTGGGTGGGTATGAGGCAGCGATATCGGCTTTAATTACACTTTGCTTATTCTGGTGGGTTGGTATGAGGCGGTGATATCGGCTTTAATTACAGTTTGCTTATTCTGGTCGTTGGGTATGAGGTGGCGATATCGGCTTTAATTACAGTTTGCTTATTCTGGTCGGTGGGTATGAGGCGGCGATATCGGCTTTAATTACAATTTGCTTATTCTGGTGGGTGGGTATGAGGCGGTGATATCGGCTTTAATTACAGTTTGCTTATTCTGGTCGGTGGGTATGAGGTGGCGATATCGGCTTTAATTACAATTTGCTTATTCTGGTGGGTGGGTATAAGGCGGTGATATCGGCTTTAATTACAGTTGACTTATTCTGGTCAGTGGGTATGAGGTGGCGATATCGGCTTTAATTACAATTTGCTTATTCTGGTCGGTGGGTATGAGGCGGTGATATCGGCTTTAATTACAGTTTGCTTATTCTGGTCGGTGGGTATGAGGCGGCGATATCGGCTTTAATTATAGTTTGCTTATTCTGGTCGGTGGGTATGAGGCGGTGATATCAGCTTTAATTATAGTTTGCTTATTCTGGTCGGTGGGTATCAGGCGGTGATATCAGCTTTAATTGCAGTTTGCTTATTCTGATTACAGCAATCATGAAGCTACCTTTATGATGACAGATCAGATGCCATGTTGCGAACAGTCGAGTCATCTGTAGCCATGTAAGCCTCATTCATGCATGGCTAGGTGCGATAAAAGAAACCGAGCAGTATCCGTGTGATTGTGAATTAGGTTATCCTGTGGGTATCGCCCTCCCCATCTAAAGGTACATTCATTGTAGGCGTTGAACCTGCTCGCAGAACATTTCCAGTAGGTAACTTTACTTAAAGTATTTAGAGTGTAACACACTTGCTCAACACTGCTGTAATTATACTTAGCGCTAGCTGAGGTTCGGGGTGGGATCCAATTGGTTATTCAATCGACTTCCCATTTCCAACCAAACATTCATGTGTTGACCATGACCCAATTCCCAGCTTTGCTCACAGTTTTTTTTATTTGGGCTTTATGTCATAGCATCATCTACGATCATATAAGGATGTGTATCAGCTTGTGGCAGTGAACATTCATTGTGACTGTATTGTGCTGACCCACTGGAAGTACAGGTTATTGGCACCATGAGCAGATATCCCATTTAGTCACATTATCCAAATACTGAACTCACCAGTCCTTGCCCTATCATGTTAATACCGAGCACCAGGCTGGGTAATGCCAACTATCAATTGTGTACATTGACTTGACTCGGCCGGGATTGGACCTCCTGATCTTCCACATGGGAAGTATGTGCTCTTACTTACTCGACCACCATGTCTAGTCAGTTTCGCTCACATCTCCGATTGTCTTAATTGCGCCTGAAGTGGGACTTGCAATCACCGATATAAGCAGTGGTAAGGAGGATACAAGCCAAATTGTCGACCACTGCTAGGCGGGCATTAATCATATGTTAGCACATTGTACTGGTAATTAGTATTACCATTGATTAACACTCATGAATTGACTTAGTCTGTTTTGAACATTTCTTTTAGATAAAATAGTTGCATTCACTCGCCTCATAAACTACCTACAACATACCATTGTTATCATCTCCACAAGTTTAGCTTGAAATATATCTATCGGGATGGCCCACTGGGTTGAACATCCGTCTCCCGTTTTGGTAGGTTGTGATATTAAAACCCCCAGTTTCGAGCCCTGGCCAAGTCAAACCAATGACTTAAAACTAATACTGTATCACTACCTAGCCTGTTACTAGGATCTAGTAAAGAGAAGTGGAATGAGGAAAACAAATTGTCCCTGATTGAAATGTATCCCGCTTAATCAATTAATCAACACAAAAGAAATGGTGTGTATTGTGAATAGACAATTTGAATTCTATTTTTGAAGAGTTCAGGAGCAAAACCACGTAAACGCCAATCTAAAAATGGAGTTAAACATTGGAATGAAACCTACAAAAAGTAAATTGTTTATATTCCTACGTTGTTGTTCATTGAATCATATTATCATATGAAAAGTGGAATTAGTGAGAATTCAAATTAGTTTCAGGGAGGAATCTTTTATGTAAGCTACAATTTTTGGATTGGTGTTTACGTGGTTTTTTCGCCTGAACTCTTCATTTGTTGAATCTTAAAAATATAACAATGAAATACAAAAACAGATATTAATTACATAATTAAAAGCAGGAAGTCGCCGTAAGCTGACCACTGTAAAACCCCGTCTGATCATAATGATACCTGCACATTGGATATGACATGGGACTCTCTAAGTCTAATGGCCGGTACACACCTACCATTTATGATTCGTGCACTAAAACTCGCGACTCGACCCGACCCGCTTAAAACTGAAAACGGGTCGATTCGTTTTTCGAATCGCGAATCGCAATCGTAAACGGCCGCTTTTAGCACTAAAAACTTAGTTTTATGCGCGAATCGCAATCGCTAGGTGTGCGCGGGGGGGCGCACACCTAGCGATTTTTGTGCGTGAAATGGGAAGTTTTCGATCGTAAACGGGAGGTGTGCGCGCACAAATGGTAGGTGTGTACTGGCCATAAGACAGTCACTTCCAGGACACTGCTGAGATGAATAATGTCAGTAGCGATGACAACCCCAGACCCGGGTGAGAGAACAACGTCGTTCCGCGTGAAACAGAGGCGTCCTGGGGAGACTTGGCAACAAACATTGGTCCTAACGAGTAAGTCAGGTCAGGGGTCTGAACACCTACATCCCCCCTCCTGCCGCCTCACCCCCACCCCCACCCCCACACACCCCATAGAGTATGTGTGCACATGTGCCACTTAAATAGATGGAGATCGGCAGGCGGTGACCGCGTTCGTCCTGGGGTACGGCACAGACGCAGCTTCCCCCACCCCCACCTCCTACCCCACTCCCACCCCAATCCCCACCCTCATCCCCCCATCCCCACCTCCTACCCCACTCCCACCCCAATCCCCACCCTCATCCCCCCACCCCCACCTCCTACCCCACTCCCACCCCAATCCCCACCCTCATCCCCCCATCCCCACCTCCTACCCCACTCCCACCCCAATCCCCACCCTCATCCCCCCACCCCCACCTCCTACCCCCCACCCCCATCGAGCCAAGCGCTGACCGGATGCGGTGGTCCAATCAGTAAGAGTGCAGGCTTCCCATGCGGAAGGTCGGGAATTTGAATCCCAGCCGAGTCAAACCAATGACTTACAAAATGTATACTTGTCGCTACTTAGCCTGTTGCTTGGCATTATTAGTATAGGGCAAGGACTGGTTTGCTCAGTTTCATGATAATGTGACTGTGTGAGAAATCGGGTCATGGTGGCAGCGGCTTAGTCTCCCAGTGGGGTAGCACTATAAAGTCGTCAATGAGTGCACATTGTTACAAGTCAGTACCCATCCTGATATGATCTTTGATGTTGCCAGGATATAAAACTCCTACAAATACACAAATGCGCGTCCTGGGAACCGTCGCTCTTTGCAGGTTTTGGAACGAGCATGACTGAGTTATTACACTCAGAGTGCTGAGGGGTTGGTGTGTGTTTTGATTGGCTTCTTGCGTTGCAGTCGATGTGTTCAGGGCGGATTGTATTTGACAGACGTGCTAGTGGGGGTTAGTGGTAAGGTGATTATACCACTAACGACCATGTTATCCAATAACGCCAGGCGGCTGGTAATCACGTGACCGCGCTCTGGTTCAGAGATCATCTCACTTCTATTCTGGCTTTGGACCAAGGTGGCCAGCGGTGCATCCAACAACAGTGCGATACTACACTTTTTATTTGTTATTTACGTTGGGGTGATGAAAATGGAAAATATTGCAGGATTCGAACCCACACATATAGACCTATTTCATGTGACGTCAGCACGGGTATCTAGGTCACTGCGCGTGGGTTTTGGCTGCAGGACGACACACTGTCACACTGCAACCTCAATGGCTATGAGCAATCTTCATACAGAAAAAGTGAAATATCTTTAAAACCACACCACCCAGAAGCAACCTGCTGGGAACACATATAGAAAACATATTCAACAAATAAATTATATTACATTTATAGGGCTAGGGTACTGCATTTCTATTAATTTTGAATAAAATAAACGTTTTGCACTGCGCGTACCGGCAAACTCAATGCATTGTCAATGGCTGTGAGCAATCTTCATACAGAAAAAGTGAAATATCTCTAAAGCCACACCACCTAGAGACAAACCGTTTGGTACCCATATAGAAAACATATTCAACCAATAGATTATATTAAATTTATAAGGTTAGGGTTCTGCAGTTCTATTAATTTTGAATAAAATAAGCGTTTTGCACTGCGCGTACCGGCAAACTCAATGGCAGTGTGCCTTCGTTCTGCAGCCAAGCTGCGTGCGCATACACGATGTTAGTAAACATTGAAATAGGTCTATTGCCATTCCAGGACTAGTGTGCTAACCATTACACTACCCAGGCTCCCTGATGCAATCACTATGTCCACACCTACCTGTGCGTATGGCTCATTGCCTGAGAGGTCAATGCAGAAGACTACACTCATCCACCTGCAATTGCAAGTCTTGTCAATGATTTATGTCCTAAGTGATTTAATGATTACAGTTACATACATACAGGCATATATATTTACATGACGAGACGGGATGGCCGAATGAGTTAGAGTGTCCGTCTCCTGTGTTGGTAGACCGTGGGATCGTGGGTTCGAACCCTGGTGGAGTCAAACCAATGACTTAAAAATTGATACTTGTTGCTTCCAAGCCAGGCACTTGGCATAATTAGGATAGGGCAAGGGCTGGTTGGCTCAGTATCAGGATAATGTGACGGAGTGGGATATCAGGTCATGGTGCTGGTGGCCTGGTCTCCCAGTGGGGCAGCACTATAAAGTCGCCATGAGCACGCACTGTCACAAGTCGGTACCCGTCCTGATATGACCTTAGATGTTGCTAGGACGTAAAACAACAACAAACAAACATATATTTACATACACAGGGTAGGTTCAACAACCACACAATATGTAGCTTGAATGGGATCTAGGTCACGGAAATCAGTGACATGGGGGTGATGAAAATTTCAAATATTATGCCTAGACCAGGATTTAAACCCACACTTCTTTCTATTCCGGGGCTTTCTATTCCGGGGCTTTCTATTCCGGGGCTTTCTATTCCGGGGCTTTCTATTCTGGGGCTTTCTATTCTGGGGCTTTCTATTCTGGGGGTTTCTATTCTGAGGCTTTCTATTCTGGGGATTTCTATTCTGGGGCTTTCTATTCTGGGGCTTTCTATTCTGAGGCTTTCTATTCTGGGGCTTTCTATTCTGGGGATTTCTATTCTGGGGCTTTCTATTCTGGGGCTTTCTATTCTGGGGCTAGCAGGTTAACCATTCCAAAACATACATGCTCCCTGATATAATCATCATATCCATACTTATCTGTCCATGTGGCTTCTTGCTTGAGAGGTCAGTGCAGATCTCTCCATTAGTTTGGTAAATAAGATATCCATTATAATAAACCATTTATTTCAGCATCAAGAAACTGGTCTTCCAGACATTGGTGGGTACAGCTGGGTATTAATGTCTTAAATCCATTATGCTTTTACATCTTTTGTCCGTGGTTTCATTTGATCATTATTTACTTCCTTACATCCTACATATAAAGGTTCCTGGCAGGGCCTTTGGTGTTCACCTAAAGAGTATTTATTTTGGGAAATTGGTTTGATGAAATCTCAGGGGTTTTTTTTATAAAGAAAAGATGAGACCACATTTAAAGGTTCCGTGAATCAATTTCTAAGGTGGATTTTCACCTTTATTCTTGATAAAGTTAATTTTTGCTAACACCGCCTAATTGGATATTGCATCAGCGTCTGTAGTTCGCCCATCACCACTCACCGGGAAGTGGCCGCGCGCAATTTGGCGGAGCGGCGTTTCGCTGGTAGCCGCCGCGGAACGCCGCTAGGGAGCCGCCCGCCAGGAGGCAGGGGCTCAGCGGACGTGGTGTGGGAGAACTTAGGGAGGAAGAGCGGGGGGGGGGCAACAGGGCGGGCATACATTGTTGGTTTAGCAGGAATTTAGCGCGACAGGCGCTGTCTGTATGAAGCAACTTAACGCATTGTGTGAACTGTGTCGTCGCGCACAGAATACAATGTGCAGTTTGAGTGCTTGGATTATCTACTTTACACTGTGTCTGTGTGTATAAGTTACTGGCTTGGTGCTGCTTGAGCGACGTGGGTATGACTATGAGGGTTTTACATTGAAGTAGGGACAGTGGCTGTGGGTATGAAGTGCAGCCAGGTGTTGGCATATTGTCCCATTTTACTTTTAAAGAATTCCTAAAAATTAAAGAGATTAAAGTACGGTGGGATTTGTATTAGACCAACCAAAGCCCAAAGTTATTGACTAAAGCAAAACGATGTTTTCTTAAAGCCGCATAGTCCGATGAAAGATCAAATTTTCAAAACCAAAACAAGTATCTCAATTTGATTCTACACATCTAACTTAAATACTGGTGCACTTGTTAAACATGTGTCACCACATAGAAGGGAATACTGAGGCAATCTAATAGAACCTATTACTGCAGAAACCTATGGTGTCAGAGTGTTGACAAGCTTGCTATTTAAAATAAAGTTACTTCAAATGAAATATGGTAGATTATAATGATCACCCTAATATGTTGATCTCAGAAGATGACAGAAACTCAAGACCCATCAGCCTATGCAACTTTGAATATGTTCAAGTTAGCAATAGAACAATTTGGGGGGGGGGTACATCCTAGAAACATCTAAGGTCATGGGGGGGCAGGTACCGACTTGCAACAGTGCACTCTGATTCTCCTTTTTATATTATAGTGCTTTCCTATTGGGAGACTGGGCCACAGGTACTATGACCCGATATTCACAGTCAGTCACACTATCCGAATACTGAGCCCGCCAGTCAGCAATAAGAAAATAGATGCTGTGTTTGTGACGGTGAAGTGGCAAGTAGGAGTGTGGAGGGTGACCGCTGATGAGTTTGGTAAACACTTGGCCCCCATGTGTGTGATGTGTGACTAATGCGGATATTGCGAGTTCCGTTGGTTGGTCCCCCAGTAAGAACTGAAGCTGAAATCTAGGACGCCGGGTCGCAGCTATAGCTACATGTCAGAAATTAAAGTTCGTACCCCTTCATGCCCCATACTTCTTCATGGAACCGATATTAAAACTCACTTTGCACGTATAACTGCAGCCTCCTGGTGACCAAACTTGGGGGGTTCTTGTTATGTATTTGTTTCTAATCTAAATTGAAGTTAAATTGTTGTAACAAAATATTTTACATGAGATAAAAGACCTGTTTATGTAACATGCTGCATATGCATTCACCACCTCCCGCCCCACCCAACATAGAAGCTGTAGCTGTGTCCTGCTATGCTGCGTCTCAGCCTCAGCCCTTACTGACGGACCAGCGGAACTTGGACTAGCCGTGTTACCAGCATCGCCTGCACCACCTGGTGGCGGCCTCCGCAGGCTGCCCGCCAATAGCGCGCATTGTTACAGAACGGGAAGGCGTGGTTGAGGAGCTGCGCGCCTTTGTGCTCACACCCTTCACCACCAAGTGTTCACACCTTTCCCCAAGGCGCGCCTCCTATCATAAACAAGCTGCTGTCACCCACCTATGAACCGCCTCTGGGTTTTAAACCTTTTTTTGTGGTTTTAAGCTGCTATGAATCATTGGACAACTCAATCGGAAACCAAGAGTAGCCAGCCTTGTGTGCCCTTATTTAAAGTTGCACACTCCGATGGTATTGAGCTTCTGCTGTAACTTTAAGATATATATATATATATATATATATATATATATAGTTATAACTGGCATTATAATCTACTTGATTTTAGTTTGAAGTAACTTTTATTTCTAAGGGTTAGCTTTAAATATATTTAAGTGTGCACACCAATGACAAATAAATGTTGGTGTGCACACTGAAATGCTGGACATGGGTTTTGTGTACCGCCTTTAGAGTGTAGCTGTTTAGCACATGAGTACCAAACTGCAATAAATGTTTAACGAGTGGACCGGCATGTAAGGTACCTATGTGGGATTAAATGTAGGGCAGTGGTTTGGTTTAGAAGATATAATGCTGAACCACCCAGGCCTTATCACCCAGATATAATTTGCAGGGGATCAACATAGCCCAGGGGGCATCAAACATAGCGTAGTCAAGGAAACCAAAGGAACCAACAGCCAATTAAAATAAGGTTGCCACGACACTTGCCACCCGCTATTTGCCAGCTGATTGTTATAACCCAACCTGCTGCCAACAAAGCAAGTTATCCACCTTACAAATTATTTGCCCAGCAAATTCAGAAAATGTATATCAGTCTGGTAGTATTGCTATAAAAATAGACACTAATAAAGACTATACTACTACAAGACTACTAAATGACTGAAATGCACCTCAAAGTATAGTTTATCCCATCTACTTACTCAAACTACTTCAAGTAGTCAAAAACACCCCCGAGGTATTAACCTTTTAAGCATAGCCCTACAAGCTAACCACACTCTAACTAACAGAATAAACAAACCATTCTACTAACACTCCATCTCAAAATGTTATCTCCAACAATATAATAATTATGCAATTCACAACACAGTAGGCATACAAACCTATGAAGGGAAACTATGCACCTAACCGCTCCGTAATGTACACCCACCCAAACATACAGCCTTACCACTCCGTCCTCACATACACACAGAGCCTAACAACTGTGTCCTCAGATACACACACATACAGCCTTTCCACTCCGTCCTCACATATACACCGAGCCTTACCACTGTGTCCTCACATACACAAACATACAGCCTTACCACTCCGTCCTCACATGTATGTATCTAAGTATGTATGAATACAACATATAACTACTATTTGTATATGTGAATTGTCAAACCATACCGTATGTAAGTCTTGGAATGATTACTATTGTTATTTCAGCTAACTTGCTCCCCACTCCAACCCACTATCAAAATCAGACTACATATACATATATTGTAAATAACTGTATTGTCACATGGCTGGAAGACCAGTGCCATGGCGCTGACAAAATACTTTATTCAATGAATAAATTATATTTACAACAACAAAAAACACTTTCCCATCCAAGATTTGTGCCAGCCGTGACTTATATGTGAGCAGATTATATTGCCGTGTGCCACAGTGTATGCATGTGTGTATGTGTGTGTACCAGAGTGTGTTTGTGCGTGTGTGTATACACATGTGTGTGGGTGTGTAGGTGCTAGTGTGCATGTGTAAATGACCTTAGATTTGTTTAGGATGTAAGCCCCTAAGAAAAACAAGGCTGGGAAAGTGTTGTGTGACAATTATCAGTTGGCAAGTAGCGGATGGCAAATGCCGTAGAGCCGTTTGCAGTTTGCGTTAGCAGTATGATTCAAGCTCTACTACTTGTAACTCACACCAAAATTACCTCCCCCGACGTCACCCCTGGGTTACATCCACCCCACACCCACACCCACACCCCCACCCTATACCTACAGCTACATTCACATACACCTCCACCCCCACCCACACCCACACCTCCACCCCATACCCATACCTACATCCACCTACACCTCCACCCCCACCCACACCCACACCTCCACCCCATACCCACACCTACATCCACCTACACCTCCACCCCACACTCACACCCACACCTCCACCCCATACCCACAACTACATCCACCTACACCTCCACCCCACACTCACACCCACACCTCCACCCCATACCCACAACTACATCCACCTACACCCCAACCCCACCCACACCTACACCCACACCCACACTCACACATCCACCCATACCCACAACTACATCCACTTACACCTCCACCCACACGCACACCTACATCCATCTAAACCTCCACCCCACACTCACACCCACACCTCCACCCCATACCCACAACTACATCCACCTACACCCCCACCCCACCCACACCTACACCCACACCCACACTCACACCTCCACCCCATACCCACAACTACATCCACCTACACCTCCACCCCCACACCCACAACTACATCCACCTACACCTCCACCCCCACACCCACACCCAAACCCACACCCACACCCACACCCACACCCACACCCACACCTACACCCACACCCACACCTACACCCACACCCACACCGCACAGAGCGGCATGGATGATAGATTATCTTCCGTACATCTATACTCGCATAATACGCTATACATCAGATAATTCCAACATTGAGCGCAGCAGGCAGTCTCCACTGCACGTTCCCGTGAGTTTACACTGCCTTCCGACAGACGATCTGGATGCGGGTGAGCTGTGTGGCCCTCCACTGCGCGGCGTGGCTTTCCCGGGCAGACATTCCCACCCGCGCTTCCCCGTCACGTCTTGCCCAGCTGTTCACGTGATGAGTGATGGGAGACTGCCGTCTTCAGGTCGGGGGAAGTGTCTCAGTGAGCCACTAGGTGGCGCCTTAGGGTTTTGTGTGCTTGATGTCAGGTTTACCTCATACTCCTAACTTACCGCTCGTCCGATAAAAGCATAACAGTGTCTAAGGAGAAGCACTTATCCTAATTTGAACCCACATATCGTCCTTAGATACTGGCGCACTTATTAAGTATGTGTTGCTGCATAGAAGGACTTTCGTAATAAGTCAATTTAATAGAACCTGTTACTTGAAGTTTATGGGGTCAGAGTTTCGACGAGCATGCCAAAATTAAGTTGGCATGTTTACACTTTAAATATCACGCAAGTTAGTCAGTTTAAATCAAAGTTACCTCAAACGAAAGCAAGGTAGATTATGCCGATCAATCTAATATGTTTATCCCAGAAAATGACAAAAACTCAAAACCATCTGACAATTCTTTAAGGTTACGTCCGCGAGTGAGTCCCCCTCATCAGGTCAGTAGACATGCAGGTGTATACATTGAAACCCCGTTAATACGGCCAGGGGAGGATCTAGATGATAAACTGAGGGCTATTAGATCCCAATGGCAAACGAAATATACGGAAGTGAATGAGCGAAACAGGCCGTTAGAGTTAATCGCAATGCAGAGCTGCACTCTATATGCGGTCTCAAATTCGATGTTGGCCAATTTGGGAGCATGATCTGTCGAGCCGACCAATGGTATTGTGCTTTGTTTGGGCTCAGGTGATGGACGAACTGTTTGCAATACGAGGCCATGTTGGCGTGCCTGGACATGGTGAAACCCACACCGCCCAGCCTGTCATACCCATACCCACATGGGCTGTCTTACCACTGTGTCCTCATATACACACACCCACACATACATCCTTACCACGGTGTCCTCATATACACCCACACACACATACATCCTTAGCACTCCGTCCTCACATACACACAGAGCCTTACAACTGTGTCCTCACATACACACACATACAGCCTTACCATTCCGTCCTCACATATACACCGAGCCTTACAACTGTGGCATCACATACACAAACATACAGCCTTACCATTCCGTCCTCACATACACACACCCACACATACATCCTTACCACTCCGTCCTCACATACACACAGAGCCTTACAATTGTGTCCTCACATACACACACATACAGCCTTGCCACTCCGTTCTCACATATACACCGAGCCTTACCACTGTGTCCTCACATACACAAACATACAGCCTTACCACTCCGTCCTCACATACACCCATCCACACATACAGCCTTACCACTGTGTCCTCACATACACACAGAGCCTTACAACTGTGTCCTCACATACACACACATACAGCCTTGCTACTCTGTCCTCACATATACACCGAACCTTAGCACTTTGTCCTCACATACACAAACATACAGCCTTACCACTCCGTCCTCACATACACCCACCCACACATACAGCCTTACCACTCCGTCCTCGCATACACACAGAGCCTTACAACTGTGTCCTAACATACACAAACATACAGCCTTGCCACTCCGTCCTCACATATACACCAAGCCTTACAACTGTAGCATCACATACACAAACATACAGCCTTACCATTCCGTCCTCGCATACACCCACCCACACATACAGCCTTACCACTGTGTCCTCACATACACACAGAGCCTTACAACTGTGTCCTCACATACACACACATACAGCCTTGCTACTCTGTCCTCACATATACACCGAACCTTACCACTGTGTCCTCACATACACAAACATACAGCCTTACCACTCCATCCTTACATACACCCACCCACACATACAGCCTTACAACTCCGTCCTCACATACACACAGAGCCTTACAACTGTGTCCTCACATACACATACAGCCTTGCCACTCTGTCCTCACATATACACCGAGCCTTACCACTGTGTCCTCACATACACAAACATACAGCCTTACCACTCCGTCCTCACATAGACACACCCACACATACAGCCTTACCACTCCATCCTCACATACACACCGAACCTTACCACTGTGTCCTCACATACACAAACATACAGCCTCACATACACCCACCCACACATACAGCCTTACCACTGTGTCCTCACATACACACCGAGCCTTACAACTGTGTCCTCACATACACACACATACAGCCTTGCTACTCCGTCCTCACATATACACCGAACCTTACCACTGTGTCCTCACATACACAAACATACAGCCTTACCACTCCATCCTCACATACACCCACACACACATAGAGCCTTGCCACTCCATCCTCACACACACACACTCCTTCCCACACCCATCCCTCTCTTACCGCTGTGTGTTCGTCTACACCCACACCACCACTATGCTACCATTACCCTCATCCCCTCACATGAACTCCTGCCCACCCAACTCACACCTATCCCTCGTCCCGGAAGTAAGTGCTCAAAAGTCAGGCAATTCATCCGCCATGTGGCGCGCTGTGAGCACTGCGCCTGCGCATGACCCAAGAGGCCGGCATCTCAGTAATAACCAATCATAACCGTACTAATTGTCTTCCGGTAGTTACAAAATATATTGTTGTTGTTACTATATGTGAAATTCAACGCTCCGTCGAATGGCTACCGAATATTAGTCGAGTTTTATTTTGTTGAGTTGAGTTGTATTTATCCACAAACATATAAATGTATGGCTTCCCCAAGTGATCTTTCAGCCAAGCAACCAATATTACATTAAATTGAAGTTCATACTTATGTAAAATACATGTTAGAACAAATTGGAAATTGAAATTGTTACCTAGAATCAGATATGTCCCTATATGTAAGCATTTCATATGCAGATATACATATGGCCACAGGACTAGTGTCAACATTAAATAAAAGTGGTCGTTGGTTTGCCGCTATAAGTGGCGCATGTGACGACAATAATAATGTTATTAATTTAGTAGCAGTATGTAGTTATTATACCGGCCAGGTATGTAGGATAAGAGAACCTCTAGTTTCGGAGATCTACATAAGGTTAGGTTTGGTATCCAGGCAACCCACAAGACAAGGGCGCACAAGGTGAAGCCAATTTGCAGGAATTTGCAGCTGGGAAGAGTAGCTTTGATTCATGTAGGGCGTGCACGGCGTGAAGCTACCCGTCCATCCTACTTTCCTGCTGCCAGCTTCCGTGTGTAATGAATGTCGGCTTGTTTGCGAGTGTGCACAGGGCCTGGTATGTGGGTGGGTGGGTGGGGGGGGGGGGGCGGGAGAGGGGGGATGGTGAGGATGAAGGCGGAGAGGCGAGGGGTGAGGGGTGAGGGGGGAGGGGGGCTCAACGTATGCCTTGTCATAATCGTTACCTGCATCCCAGAGAACCATAATCGTTGCTCATCCCAGAGAACCAGTTTATGTGTCATGGAGGATTAATTAGGCTCATAGATCGTCTCTTTAATTCTAGCACTCTGGCTATATCATATTGGTATTTAAACTGAAAAATATGCAAAATTGGGCTTAGAGAGCATTTGGCGGAATACAGTTCCTCTCCCAACGGCCTATGATATGCCATTTTAAGTGGCGATCATAACGCTATAATAATGATTCACATTTCCGGCAGATGGCAGCACATTTCAGTCACTACGATGACTGATGCTGCACATTTCCGCTAGGTGGCAGCACGCTGATTCGACAGAGTCTGTTCTGTTGCTCCTATTATGTGAATTCGTGGCAGGCATCTAAGGCGCGTACGCGAGCGTCTGTGAATACGTGTGTAAGCTGATATCAAGTATTGAGACGATATATGAGCCTAATTACTCCTCCATGACACATCAACTGGTTCTCTGGAATGAGCAAAAGGTGGTGCCAGACATCAAGTATTGCGTCAGTCATCACATGTCGTGTAGTGTACACGGGGAGTGAGGTGTAGGGGGGGGGGGGGTGTTAATAGTCAGACCGATCATCTAGCTGCAAGTCATAGTCTGCTGCATGTCGTATCTCCCCTACATGTCACACGTCCTGTTGTACGCCACATGTCCAGCTAATGGCACATGTCTTGCTACAGGCCAATTGTCCTGCTGTAGTTCAACGGACAACTCTGCATCCAGGCTAATGTAAATAACGGAAGCACCCTAACCCAGAGTAGTGGCGAATGACAACCTCGACTAAATCAAGCAAACACTGCCTTGGTATGAATCAAGTTGTCAAGTTGCCGGTTCAAGCATGCAGTGATATCAATTTTGGTGTAGAGTTGGGAAATTGGCAGAGAATTCCAGGGCGCAATGTTTATCAATATTGGCACAGAGTTGATGAAATGGGCGAGAATGCAAAACGACAAGATGGCTGCCGTGAAAAACTCTGATTGGACTATTAAAATCTATTAATCTACATGATTTCATCAATTATTTACTCAAAAAAGTAACAATAGATCAATATTTTAGCAATATACTTAGCATGTTATGGTGCAAAGTCATGTGGTTATATCCTACTCAATACCCAGCCTTGTGACCCTTGTTCGAATGGCTTGCTTAGCGGCTGTCACGCAGACGGTGGTGCGGGAGTGACTGGTGAGTTCTCTACACGACTGCACACCGACAGGAGGCGGTGTCGTCTACCCCCCCCCCCCCCCCCCCCCCCCCCCGTTGTAACCCCGGGATGCTTACACATGTACGTGATCGTTAAATGTCAGAACTAGAGTTCCTCACCTATACTGGAGCAGCCACACATTCAGCATTACACAAACCCCAAATTTAGTTTACATTAGATGCAGTCTCCATGAGAGTCAACCAGACATGCCCCACTGGTTGCGCTCATTCCCAAAGATCTAAGAGCTATATAGGAGTGAAATATATAAGGAAATATACAAATCTTAAATTTTAAAAATAGAAATAAATACACATATTTTCTCTACTCGCAGCTAGCTGGCAATGTCCGTCCGACTAAACATCCGATATTCCTGCGCGCACTAACCGATTCAGCTCAGAAACATGCCTGGCGAGTTTTCAATCGGATCACATCGCTCAGACAATCATGAATCGCGCGACGTCGTGAGTCTGCATGCACATATTGTGCGACAATATTGTCGTAAACAAACAGCAGACCGCAAAGACGTTATTAGCCCTGTCAGCGTGAAAGCTCTCTGTACGTCCGTCACACACGTCGCCAATGTCGGGTGTCGTTGTCGGCGACCCGACATCGCTGCTGATCAGCTCCTTTGCGTCGCGTGGTATCTTTAGTGAATTTATGGTAGTCGCGCAATATCGTAGGTGTTTCGGTAGCACTGCCGAAAATCTGGCAGGACACCCTGCCAGGTCACATTGTAGCGGTTACCATGGAAACCACAGCCCACTTTAGGCTAATTGGCGTTATTGTTTAACAATCAAACACTAGGTTTCGCATTAGTTTACCAGCGTTCCTGACATATGCGATCATCTGTTTGTTTGTTGGGGTTTTACGTCCTGGCAATATCGTGACAGGTGCCGACTTGTGACAGTGCGCACACATGACGATTTTATAGTGCTGCCTATCTGGGATACCAGGTCATCGGCACTATGACCCGATACCCCACTCAGTGACATTATCCTGACACTGAGCTAACCAGTCCTTGCCCTATGCGATTCATGCCAAGTTTCAGCCGAGGTAGCGACAAGTATCAATTTTGTAGGTCATTGATTTGACTTGGCAAGGATTCGAACTCCCAACCTTCCACACGGAAAGCCTGGACTCTTACCAATTCGACAACTGTGTCCGGTCCACATTGTTAACTAAACCCTTGCTAAATGTAATTGCCCATAGTGTTAACTGAATCACACACAAGGGTCTACGCGTCCACTTGCGGTGTTCTAACTTGGGGCTTCTCTTTAACTTTGTTTCTTTTTTTAGGGGTGAGGTGAGTTGTGGCTTTGTTTGGTAGACATTGGAATGCATTGTCATCTGAATGGGTCTGGCTAAACCAAGCTGCCAGGTATAACCATATATGGAATAAGAGTGTATTCACAGCAGACGTCTACAGATAAATCTCAGGGTGTGCTCCGCAGAACTTCCCATACACCCCCCCCCCCACACACACACATTCACTTCCCTCCCTAATAATAATATATGCATCTCAAACCACAACACCGTGCACACATTGGTCGCACATGGGAATGCACAGTAGACAAAAAACATAGATCAGTAGAGGAACAATGCACAATTTTCAAATGTATTTAGTAAGCGTTACAAATGAGAAAGATCCCGTAAAGTTTCACTAAAAATAGCTATATATATATATATATATATATATATATATATATATATATATAGTTATGCATATATATATGTGTCAAATCACACGGCACCTTTTTTTTCTCTCTGCGCCTTCTGCAGTACATCTAAGTTATAAAATGATCTGACTTCTGACCAGGATCTGTTCGATTGCCATTGTGGGGTGCGGGTGGGGCTGGAGGTGGGTTGGGGTGAGGACTTAGCAATGCGGCTCCCCATTAGTAACCATGGAGACGAAATGGGATGGATGCCGTGATGCTTTCCTAACGTGACACAACAAATTAGCACACGCAACTCGCGTCTCAGTGTCGTCTGCTCTGACTAAAATGTCGTCTGCTGCTAAAGAAATACTCTTAAACTGTGGCGAGTTTCTGAAAGGGTGTCTGACCGGCAATCTCTCTCTGTGGTTACCCAGTGTCGCCTGCTCACACGGCACACGGAACAACACGGGGACCTGAGGGGCGCGAAAAGAAGCGTCCACATCTGGCCTTGTCGCTGGTTCGCGGTTTGCCACATGCTCTTGTTGGACTTTAGGGGGTCATGACCCTGGATATAGCCTACACCCAGCCAAGGTTTACTGTGTGCTACAACCAACAGATCCAAGTTATATCACCCCCCAAATGTACCCCGTCGGGCCTGAGCAGAGCGCCTAGAATGTGGAACTGTTTTTCTTTTCTTTTTTATAGATAAATACTTTTATTCATCTGAATATGATCTTTCTTCAGTGTGGAAGCACTGCTCTTCCGGTCATATTTAACTTCAATCATTTACACTATTTAATTACAAGAATAAATGTAAGGTAATCAAATATTGTGGTATATCCAGTTGGGATCGCGCATCCAGTGTATGCATTTATATGTAGGTGGTGTTTTGGGTAGTTTTCTAAGTCAGTACAGTCTGGTTTTAGGTATAATCCAAATTTAGCTAACCACCTGACCTGGTTGTATCTAGTTGGTAGCAAGCATTCGGTGTAGTATGATCAAGTCTGGAATATGGGATACTTGTAAGTTAGCAAGGAATCCTTTTGGTGAATGGTGAATCTGAAAATAAACTTATCGTATAATGTAGGCTGGAAACAGACGGTGGAAAAGTTAGATAAGATCAGGTATTTTGATATGTGACAGGCCTGCTATGAATGGGAGACGGTTCCCAGGATGGGGGTTCCCACAGAATACTTAAAGCCATATAGTCAGATAGTGTTGGGGTTCTGTCATTTTCTGATATAAATATATCAAGTTAGATGGTTATAATCTACCTTACCTTAGTTTGGAGTAACCGTCATTTAAAATAATTAACTTAGGAAATATTTGGACTGTAAATATGCGAAATTAATCTTGGCATGCTTTTAAAAAATATGACCCCCATTGGCTTCGGCAGTACCAGGTTGTATTGAATTGGCTTAGTTTGCCCGTCTATGCAGCATCACATGCTTAATAAGCACATTAGTATCTAAGTTAGATATGACGTTTTAAATCGAGATAACTGTTTTGCTTTTGACAGTTTCATCGGACTATACAGCTTTAGTGTGAAATGTGACCGAGCTTAGAAGGAAAGGTGGGGGGAGGTACTTACCGATGAACACGATGGCAAGCATGTGCCACGAGGCGGGGAAGGTGTTGGCGATGCTGAGCACACAGTAGAAGAGGACTTGCCACTTCCCCCACCTCCCCAAGCTGGTAAGCGCCTCGTCGACGTCCATGCTGCCGGGTCGTGGCCGGGGGCCGGGCGAGTCCGGGCGGGCGGTGCGGGCGGGCGGGCGGCGCGGGGCGGCCGGTCTCTCTTCCCCGGGTCGGTGTACTCTCCGCAGGTGGCGAGAGCAGGTCCGTCGGCTCGCGGGGGCACCTCACAGTGCCGGCTCTGGAGGCCGCCGAGGCTGCGAGCTGCTCCGGGGGCTCGGCCAATACTCGCCGAGCAGTTCGTCCGCTGTGCGTGTGGGCGTGGGAGTGTGGGTGTGGGAGAAGCGGGAGGAGGAGGGTGGGAGGGGTACTGGGGAGGGGAGTGGGGGGGGTGGTCCTGTTAGATTCGCCCAGCAGTGCACCTAGCGGGCGCTGCTCACCCGCGCCTCCAGCGGCAGGGCGCATGCGCTAATCCGGGCAGGGCGCGTGCGCTAATCCGGGCTGTGCGGGTGGCGCGCTGGCGGCTGCTCCAAGCTGCGCGTCCTCAGCGACACTTGGGTGATGCTGACGGACCTGCGCCGCGCCGCTCCTGCCTCCTCCTCCTCCTCCGCCCAGTGTCGCGCGAGTGGCCCCGCGTCGCAGACACCATACCACGTGAGCACCCCGGGTGACCCACAGCGGCGCCGGCAGAGGGCGGACGGCAGAGGGGCACTGCGGGCGGGGGTGATGGGAGAATGGCGCTTGTTGGTCCGGTGCTGGGTCGTTACTGGGGAGTGACGCCTCCTTTAAAAAAAGAACCCTGTTGTTGTGTTCGGGCGCCGACCGCCTACCCAGAGGTCCTGGCTAGGGAAAGGCTCCGACCACTGCGGCGCGGAGAGGCATAGGGGTTGGACGCTTCGCGCTCAGGGGCTGCGCACGACCACGTGACTACCGCCTGCGAGACTGGCGGGAGGGCGGGGCTGACGGATCTATGACAGGCCGGGTGAGTGGGTGAGTGGGTGGGTCGGTGCCGCCCCCCGCCCCCTGCTCCCATCTCCGCCGGGTCCCATATGAGGATGTTGTCAGTGGTTTCCGCACTTGGTGGAGCAGCGGGTAATCGATGGTGCAAGTGGTGCTGCCTCCGATTCCCCGCCCCTTCCCGCCCCCTCCCGTCTCCCCCCTCCCGCCCACTCCCGCCCCCTCCCGCCTCCCCCCTCCCGCCCCATCCCGCCCCATCCCGACCCAACCCGCCCCATCCCGCCCCAACCCGCCCCATCCCGCCCCATGAGCCTGGCACACCCTCCCAAATGACCCCCTCCGTTCTCATCTAAGCCGCTCTTATCTGCCATCAATATTGACAGCCTCACATCCGCAATATGAGCGGAATAATAGCGATAATAAAATATAAAAGTTATCTATGGAATGATTAGAAGTCATCTATCTCAATGGGATAAGAATAGCAATGGAGGTGATACATTGATCCAATGATGTAGATACTTAAGTTAAATATCCAATTAATGGTGCTTTGTTTTTATGCATAAGTTACAGTAGAGTATCTGTTCATAATTTTGTATAACTAGTCATACGTAAAAATAGAGTTAGGAAAACACTGCTTAATAGAGAGAAACTATATATATATAGGTCTGTAAAATAGTGGGATGCTATAGTATCACCATCGATCAGTCTGCATAAGTGTGGGATACTATCAATCTATATGAGTGTGGAGGACTATCAATATATGTGAGTGTGGGACACCAACAGTCTGTGTGAGTGTGGGACACCAACAGTATGTGTAAGTGTGGGACACTAACAGTCTGTGTGAGTGTGGGACACCAAGAGTATGTGACAGTGTGGGACACTATCAGTCTGTGTGAGTGTCGGACACTAACAGTATCTGTGAGCATGGGACACTAACAGTATGTGTGAGTGTGGGAGAGCAACAGTATATGTGAGTGGGGGCCACCAACAGTCTGTGTGAGTGTGGGACACTAAGAGTTTGTGTGTGTGGGGGACACTAACAGTATGTGTGTGTGAGTGTGGGACACTCACAGTCTGCATGAGTGTGGGACACTAACAGTATATGTGAGTGTGGGACACCAACATTATGTGTCGGTGTGGGACATTAACAGTATGTGTGAGTGTGGGACACCAACAGTCTGTGTCAGTGTGAGACACTAAGAGTCTGTGTGAGTGTGGGATGCTAACAGTATGTGTGAGTGTGGGACACCAACAGTCTGTTTGAGTGTGGGACACTCACAGCCTGTGTGAGTGTGGGATACTAACAGACTGTGTGAGTGTGGGACACTAACAGACTGTGTGAGTCTGGGACACTCCCAGTATGTGTGAATGTTGGACACCAACAGTCTGTGTGAGTGTGGGACACTAACAAACTGTGTGAGTGTGGGACACTAACAGTATGTGTAAGTGTTGGACACCAACAGTCTGTGTGAGTGTGGGACACTCACAGTCTGTGTCAGTGTGGGACACTAACAGTCTGTGTGAGTGTGGGACCCCACCAGTCTGTGTGAGTGTGGGACACTAACAGATTGTGTGAGTCTGGGACGCTACCAGTGTGTATGAGTGTTGGACACCAACAGTCTTTGTGAGTGTGGGACACTCACAGTCTGTGTGAGTGTGGGACACTAACAATCTGTGTGAGTGTTGGACACTAACAATCTGTGTGAGTGTTGGACTCAAACAGTATGTGTGAGTGTGGGACACCAACAGTCTGTGTGAGTGTGGGACACTAACAGTCTGTGTAAGTGTTGGACACCAACAATTTGTGTGAGTGTAGGACACTCACAGTCTGTGTGAGTGTGGGACACTAACAGTCTGTGTGAGTGTGGGACACCAACAATCTGTTTGATTGTGGGACACTCACAGTCTGTGTGCGTGTTGGACACCAACAGTCTGTGTGAGTGTGGGACACTAACAGATTGTGTGAGTGTGGGACACTAACAGACTGTGTGAGTGTGGGACACGAACAGTATATGTGAGTGTTGGACACCAACAGTCTGTGTGAGTGTGGGACACTCACAGTCTGTGTGAGTGTGGGACACTAACAGTCTGTGTGAGTCTTGAACACTAACAGTCGGAGTGAGTGTGGGACAAAAACAGTCTGTGTGAGTGTGGGACACTAACAGGGTGTGTGAGTGTGGGAGACAAACAGTTTGTGTGAGTGTGGGACACCAACAGTATGGTTCAGTGTGGGACACCAACAGTATGTGTTACTGTGGGACACTAACAGGGTGTGTGAGTGTGGGAGACCAACAGTCTATTTAAGTGTGGGACAGAAACAGTATGGTTGAGTGTGGGACACCAACACTTTGTGTGAGTGTGGGACACTAATAGTCTGTGTGAGTGTGGGACACCAACAGTCTGTGTGAGTGTTGGACGCCAATAGACTGTTTGAGTGTGGGACACCACAGCCTATGTGAGTGTGGGACACTATGAGTCTGTGTGACGGTGGGACACTAACAGTCTGTGTGAGTTTGGGACACCAACAGTATGTGTGAGTATGGGACACTCACAGTCTGTCAGAGTGTGGGACACTCACAGTCTGTTGGAGTGTGGGACACTCACAGTCTGTGTGAGTGTGGAGACTAACAGCCTATGTGAGTGGGGGACACGAAGAGTCTGGGTGACTGTGGGACACTAACAGTCTGTGTGAGTTTGAACACCAACAGTATGTGTGAGTATGGGACACTCACAGTATGTGGGAGTGTGGGACACTCACAGTCTGTGTGAGTGAGGGATACTAACAGTATGTGTGAATGTAGGACACCAACAATCTCATTGTGTGTGGGACAGCAACAGTCTGTGTGTGTGGGATATTAACAATCTGTGTGAGTGTGGGACACCAACAGTTTGGGTTAGTGTGGGACACTAACAGTCTGTGTGAATGTGGGACACCAACAGTATAAGTGAGTGTAGGACACCAACAGTCTCTGTGAGTGTGGGACACTAATGGTCTGTATGAGTGTAGGACACCAACAGTCTCGTCTGTTTGAATGTGGGACACTGACAGTCTGTGTGAGTGTGGGACACCAACAGTATGTGTGACTGTGGGACACCTACAGTGAGTGTGGAGCACTAACAGACTGTGTGACTCTGGGACACCAACAGTCTGTGTGAGTGTGGTAAACTAACAGACTGTGTGAGTGTGGGACACCAACAACCTGTGTGAGTGTGGGACATCAACAGTCTGTGTGAGTGTGGGACACTAACAATCTGTTTGAGTGTGGGACACTAACGGTCTGTGTGAATGTGGGACACCAACAGTTTGTGTGAGTGTGGGACACAACCCGTCTGCCTTAGTGTGGGACACTAACAGTCTGTGTGAGTGTGGGATACTAACAGTCTGTTTTACTGTGGGACACCAACAGTCTGTGTCAGTGTGGGACACTAATAGTCTGTGTGAGTGTGGGACAATAACCGTCTGTGTGAATGTGGGACACCACCAGTTTGTGTGAGTGTGGAACACTCACAGTATGTGTGTGTGTGGGACACCAACAGTCTGTGTGAGTGTGGGCCACTAACAGGGTGTGTGAGTGTGGGACACCAACAGTCTGTGTGAGTGAGGGACACTAACAGGGTGTGTGAATGTGGGACACCATCAGTCTGTTTAAGTGTGAGACACCAACAGTTTGGTTGAGTGTGGGACACCAACACTTTGTGTGAGTGTGGGACACTAACAGTCTGTGTGAGTGTGGGACACCAATAGTCTGTGTGAGTGTTGGACACCAATAGACTCTTTGAGTGTGGGACACCAACAGCCTATGTGAGTGTGGGACACTAAGTCTGTGTGACTGTGGAACACTAACAGTCTGTGTGATTTTGGGACACCAACAGTATGTGTGAGTGTGGGACACTCCACGTCTGTGTGAGTGTGGGATACTAACAGCCTATGTGAGTGTGGGACACTAAGAGTCTGTGTGACTGTGGGACACTAACATTCTGTGTGAGGTTGGGACACCAACACTATGTGTGAGTATAGGGCACCAACAGTCTGTGTGAGTGTGGAACCCTCACAGTCTGTGTGAGTGTGGGATACTAACAGTATGTGTGAATGTAGGACACCAACAATCTCTTTGAGTGTGGGACAGCAACAGTCTGTGTGTTTGTGGGACACTAACAATCTGTGTGAGTGTGAGGCACCAACAGTTTGGGTTAGTGTGGGACACTAACAGTCTGTGTGAGTGTGGGACACCAACAGTATATGTGAGTGTGGGACACCAACAGTGTGTGTGAATGTGAGACACCAACAGTGTGTGTGAATGTGAGATGCCAACAGTCTCTGTGAGTGTGGGACACTAACAATCTGTGTGAGTGTGGGGCACCAACAGTATATGTGAGTGTGGGACACCAACAGTCTCTGTGAATGTGAGACACCAACAGTCTGTGTGAGTGTGGGACACTAACGGTCTGTATGAGTGTAGGACACCAACAGTCTAAGTCTGTTTGAATGTGGGACACTGACAGTCTCTGTGAATGTGGGACACCAACAGTCTGTCTGACTGTGGGACACCAAGAGTATGTGTCAGTGTAAGACACCAACAGTCTGTGTTAATGTGGGACACTAACAGTATGTGTCAGTGTGAAACAGTAACAGACTGTGTGACTGTGGGACACCAACAGTCTGTGTGAGTGTGGAACACCAACAGTCTGTGTCATTGTGGGACACTAACAGTCTGTTTGAGTATGGGACACCAACAGTATGGTTGAGTGTGGGACACAAACAGTTTGTGTGAGTGTGGGACACCAAGAGTCTGTGTCAGTGTGGGACACTCACAGTCTGTGTAAGGGTGGGACACTTACAGACTGTGTGAGTGTGGGACACTACCAGTATGCGTGAGTCTGGGACACTAACAGTCTCAGTGAGTGTGGGACACTAACAGTATATGTTAGTGTAGGACACCAACAGTCTGTTTAGTATGGGACACCAATAGTCTTCGTGAGTGTGGGACACCAACAGTCTGTCTGAGTGTGGGATGCCAACACGTTGTGTGAGTGAGGGCCACAGTCTGTGTGAGTGTGGGGCACCAACAATTTGTGAGTGTGGGCCACTAACGGTCTCTGTGAGTGCAGGACAACAACAGTCTGTGTGAGTGTGGGACACTAACAGTATGCGTGAGTGTGGTAAACTAACAGACTGTGTGAGTGTGGGACACCAACAGTCTGTGTAAGTGTGGGACACCAACAGTCTGTGTAAGTGTGGGACAGCAACAGTCTGTGTGAGTGTGGGACACTAACAATCTGTTTGAGTGTGGGACACTAACCATCTTTGTGAATGTGGGACACCACCAGTTTGTGTGATTGTGGGACACAACCCGTCTGTATTAGTGTGGGACACTAACAGTCTGTGTGAGTGTGGGATACTAAAAGTCTGTTTGAGTGTGGGACAGCAATAGTCTGTGTGAGTGTGGGACAGCACCAGTCTGTGTGATTGTGGGACACTAACACTCTGTGTTAATGTGGGACACCAACAGTTTGTGTGAATGTGGGACACAACCCAACTGTTTTAGTGTGGGACATTATCAGTATGTGTTAGTCTGGGACACTAACAGCGTGAGTGAGTGTGGGACACTGACAGCCTGTGTTAGTGATGAACAGCAATAGTCTGTTTGAGTATGGGACACCAACAGTCTATGTGAGTGTGGGACACTAACAGTCTGTGTGAGTGTGGGACACAAAAAGTATGTGTGAGTGTGGGACACCAACAGTATGGTTCAGTGTGGGACACCAACATGCTGTGTCAGTGTGGGACACTAACAGTCTGTGTGATTGTGAGACTCCAACAGTCTATTTGAGTGTGGGACACCAACACAATGGTTGAGTATGGGACACCAACACTTTGTGTGAGTGTGGGACACTAAGAGTCTGTGTGACTGTGGGACACTAACTGTCTGTTTGAGTGTGGGACACCAATGGTGTGTGTGAGTATGGGACACTCACAGTATGTGTGAGTGTGGGACACTTACAGACTGTGTGAGTGTCGGACACTCACAGTCTGTCTTAGTCTAGGACACTAACAGTATGTGTGAGTATGGGACACTCACAATCTGTGTGAGTGTGGGACAATCACAGTCTTGTGAGTGTAGGACACCAACAGTCTGATTGAGTGTGGGACACCAATGGTCTGTGTGAGTGTGTGACACCAACATTCTGTGTGAGAGTGGGACACCTACAGTCTGTGTGACTGTGGGGCACTAACATTAACAGTATGTGTGAGTGTGGGACACTAACAGTCTGTGTCAGTGTGAGACACTAAAAGTCTGTGTCAGTGTGGGACACCAACAGTCTGTGTGAGTGTGGGACACTAACATTATGTGTGAGTGTGGGACACCAACAGTCTGTGTGAGTGTGGGACACTAACAGTCTGTGTGAGTGTGGGACACTAACAGTATGTATGAGTGTGGGACACCAACAGTATGTGTGAGTGTGGGATGCTAACAGTATGTGTGAGTGTGGCACACCAACAGTCTGTGTGAGTATGGGACACTCACAGTCTGTGTGAGTGTGGCACACCAACTTTCTGTGTGAGTGTGGGACACTAACATTCTGTGTGAGTGTGGGACACCAACAGTCTGTGTGAGTGTGGGACACTAACATTCTGTGTGAGTGTGGGACACCAACAGTCTGTGTGCGTATGGGAGACCAACAGTCTGTGTGAGTGTGGGCCACTAACGGTCTGTGTGAGTGTGGGACACTCACAGTCTGTTTGAGTGCAGGACACTGACACTCTCTTTGAGTGTGGGACACCAACAGTCTGTTTGAGGGTGGGACACCAAAAGTATGTGTGAGTGTGGGACACTCACCGTATGTGTGAGTTTGGGACACTGATGGTCTGGGTGAGTGTAGGACACCACCAGTATGTTTGAGTGTGGGACACTCACAGTCTGTGTGAGTGTGGGACAATAACAGTTTGTCTGAAGGTGGGAAACCAACAATCTGTGTGAGTGTGGGACACCAACAGTCTCCTTTGAGTGTGTGACACAAACAGTTTGTGTGAGTTTTTGCATAATGGCAACATCTTAAAGCTGCATAGTCCGATGAAGCATCAAATTTTCAAAACCAAAACAATTATCTACATTTGAGTCTCCATATCTAACTTAGATACTGATGCACTTATTAGGTATTTATTGCCGCATAGAACGGAACAGTGAGTCGATTTAATAGAACCTGTTAGTGCAGAAGCCTATGGTATCAGAGTTTTGGCATTCTTGCCAAAATTATGTTCACATGTTTGAATTTCAAATATCTCAAAAGGTAGCCATTTCAATTAAAAGTTATTTCAAACTAAAGCAAGGTAGATTATAATGATCAATTTAATATATTTATCTCAGAAAAATGTTAGAAACTCAAAGCCATCTGACTATGCAACTTTAAGCTCATACCAGGACATGTATCGACTTGTGACGGCGCAACTTTACTGTACTGAGTATTAGAACTGCTACGAATAGCCATGGGAGGAGGGATCAGTCTGTACCTATTGTGGTTATATCGATATAAATCGACAAATACAAGAAAATAAACACGGCATTGATGTGAACGATGGGTAGAGAATGAGGCAAGAGAAAAAAGAACCACAGGGGGAGGTAGTTATGTGGGACAAGGACGGTGAGAGTTAGTAGGGAGGCACAATTGAATATTTTCTAGAGGTGACACTTTTTTAAAGGGTGATGATTGTGGGGTGTGCGATGGGCCTTGCGGGGTTGATCAATCAATCAATCATCAATCAATAGGATACAGCTATAATAGGCCTTTGACCTGTTAGCCGCTCTTAATTAATAGAAATGGAGACAGTTCTTCAGATGTGGTCGATCGTAGCAACTGTCACTGGCTCCAAGATATATGTAATGCTTGACCAGTATGCATCCAGTCGGGACTTGAAACAGTTCACCGACTCTGCTGCTACAACACTCTCCGGCAGGTCATTCCACAGGTCAACCACCCTAAAGCCGAAAAAGATGTGATCTCCATGGTAATATCAGGTGGGGGTCAATAGTTTGAGTAAGTGGGCCCCTATTGATTAATTATCTATCTCAATAGTATCCAACTAGAAGCATTTGCAGGCACTCAGTTAGTAGGTTAGGTTGTTGAACTAGACTGACTTATACCCACACCATGACCCACTCAGTTAGTAGGTTGGGGTGTTGAACTAGACTGAATTATACCCACACGATGACCCACTCAGTTAGTAGGTTGTTGAACTAGACTGAATTATACCCACACCATCACCCACTCAGTTAGTAGGTTGTTGAACTAGACTGAATTAAACCCACACCATCACCCACTCAGTTAGTAGGTTGTTGAACTAGACTGAATTAAACCCACACCATCACCCACTCAGTTAGTAGGTTGTTGAACTAGACTGAATTATACCCACACCATCACCCACTCAGTTAGTAGGTTGTTGAACTAGACTGAATTATACCCACACCATCACCCACTCAGTTAGTAGGTTGTTGAACTAGACTGAATTAAACCCACACCATCACCCACTCAGTTAGTAGGTTGTTGAACTAGACTGAATTAAACCCACACCATCACCCACTCAGTTAGTAGGTTGTTGAACTAGACTGAATTATACCCACACCATCACCCACTCAGGCAGTAGGTTGTTGAACTAGACTGAATTATACCCACACCATCACCCACTCAGTTAGTAGGTTGTTGAACTAGACTGAATTATACCCACACCATCACCCATTCAGTTAGTAGGTTGTTGAACTAGACTGAATTATACCCACACCATCACCCACTCAGTTAGTAGGTTGGGGTGTTGAACTGTAGATTGGGGTGTTGGGGTGTTGAACTAGACTGAATTATACCCACACCATCACCCACTCAGTTAGTAGGTTGTTGAACTAGACTGAATTATACCCACACCATCACCCACTCAGTCATAGTAGGTTGTTGAACTAGACTGAATTATACCCACACCATCACCCACTCAGTGACATTATTCTGACCCTCAGCAAGCCAGTCATTACCCGGTCCTGTTAATACCGAGTATAAATTTGGTAAGTCATTGGTTTGATTCGGTCAGGATGTGAACCCACGACCTCCTGATAGGGAACGGATTCGACGACCCGTCCGGTACACGACGGTTTCACAGAAGAACCACACCAATATGTGCGTGTTCCCTTATGGACATCACCTGACTTAGTCACGTGACTGGGGAGGGACACCCATAGTCCCTGGCTGACATAGGCCACACCAGACACGGTGGTCGAATCGGGTAGAGCGCAGGCTTCCTGTTCGGATGGTCAGGAGTTAAAATTCGGAGCGGGACGTAGCTCAGGCGGTAGAGTGTTCACCAGTGAAGGTGTTGGTCATCCTATCGATCCTGCACAATGGACACATTTGCAGTTTGTGTTATTTTCCATTCCAACTGGTGGTCCACAATTGGTTCATCAAAGGCTGTGGTATGTGCTGTCCTGTCTGTGGGAAAGTGAATATAAAAGACCCCTTGCTGCTTATAAGAAAGAGTAGTATATGTGGCGGCAGCAGGTTTTCTCCAAAGAAATATGTCAGAATGACCATATGTTTGACGTCCAATAGCCGATGATAAAATCAATGGGCTCTAGAGGTGTCGTTAAATAAAACAAGCTTTTTTTTGCATTCCTACCTAGTCAAACCAAGGACATATTAAATCTATACTTGTCACTACCTACTCTGGTGCCTGGCGTTACCAGAATAGGGAAAGGACTGATTAGCTCACTATCAGAATAATGTGACTGAGTGGAAAATCAGGTCCCAGTGGAACAGTACTATGAAATAATCATAAGTGTGCACTCTCACAAGTCTGCATCCATCCTGATCATTAACCTTAGATGTTGCCAGGATATAAAACCCCAACAAACATACACCACGTCATAAGGAGGCCCTGGAGAATGTGTAATTTAATAAATGTTCAAACTATCTGAAGATTTTCTCCATCATATCTGTGAACGTATGAATTGATGTTGGTCCCTTTGACCTTTCATTAACAAGTTTACACAGTTTGTAAACTGTCGCGAATGTCGCAGGGGTCGGCCAGCAGACTGCCGACCGTCGCCAGTCTCGGCAGGTGTCCGCCCGGCCTAGCGCCGCGCCAGTTCTAGCCGGCAAAGCGCCTCGGTAATTGAACGACTGCTGGGCAATTTGAAAATGTGCAGGGGAAGTCGTCCAATTGTGGCGGGGGTATGGAGTAATAAAAGTCCGTATGTATGGGGGCCGGCCCGGCGGGCGGGGGCGGGGGTTAAACAGGGGAGGGCGGGGGCGGGGGAGGGGGTGTCATCTATATGCTGGTACAGTACATGATCTCAACTGGGCCACGTTTTACTAGAGAAAGACAGTTATTACCCCCAATATTCAAAGTGGACTATATCCACGTGGTAGGGCTTTTGGGGCGGGTGGTTTTAATTATATTCATTATATTATATTGCTAATTATTTTCATAAAAATGTACGTGTGAAATCAAATGGTCTGTGATTATATATATATATATATATATATATATATATATATATATAAAATATATATATGTCATTCTCCATATATGTATGTGTGTTACATATGTACTAGTACTACATCCTTATGTGTTAATTCTATTTATATTATATATATGTTATATATATATATAATAACATATGGTTGTGCATGTGTTTATTTGAACATTGTTATGTGTGACATTATGGATAAACAATTTCTAGATAGAAAGAAGCCTGGAGTTCGGAGATAATAGAGCAGAGTTCCACACGTTGGTAATGGTATGGGAATATTTCCCGTTCATCAGGTCTGGTCAAAACCATCTTGCAAAACACAGTCTAAGGGGGGGGGGGGGGGCGGAGAAGACAATGCCAGCAAAAGAAGAGGTGGGAAGACAACATTAGGGAATCGACAGGCCTGGAGTTTGGAAAGTCCGAGAGGGAAGTGGTGAACAGGGGAGAAATGGATCCAACTGGTTGCAAAGTCATCTGTAGTGCTCCAAATACCCTCTGGCTAAGGGATTGATGACGATGGTGAAGATGATGATGATAGTGCCCCAGTGGCGGGTAGGTAAACGAACGTGGGTGATACTGTGTAGTGCACATGCAGGCTGACCTGCACTGCAGACTGCATTACAGGGCGCGCGCCGCCTGCTTGGTGCGGCTCGTGGGTGAGCTGCAGGGGAAGTGGGCTCACCACATGACCCACATCCACCGGGGCCCAGTAAGTGGGTCAGTGGTGCCCACGCCGAGTACAGCCTGCTGGGTCTTCACAGGCGGCGCTGTACGGACGCTGCCCGGCGCCCCCTGGCTAGTGATTATTATAAGACTTGTTTTGAATGCTGCCTGCAGATAATGTCCTATTCTAAAACATCTTCTTTTTTTTTCATGCTCATCGGCAGACCCTGGCTCCGTGCTCCTATACCTAGATAAACCCGTTCTGACATGACCTTAGATGTTGCTATGACGTAAAACTCCAATAACCAACCGACCTAGCTAGAGATTGTTTTCTGGCAAAAGAGACCTCAGCCAACGCACTCGACCTGACACCTTACGGCTTCATTGGCTGTTCCTGGGGATTATTCAGATTGCTTGTGGACGCCGTATTGTCTGGTTGTTTGTTGGGGTTTTACATCCTGGCAACATCTAAGGTCATATCAGGACGTGTGACACTGCAACTCATGACGACTCTTTAGTGCTGTCCCACTGAGAGACCATGCTGCCAGCACCATGACCCGACAGCCCACTCAGTCACATTATCCTGATACTGAGCTAACCAGCATATGCCCTATCCTAATAATGCTGAATGCCAGGTTAGGTAGTGACAAGTATTAAATGTGTAAGTCTTTGGTTTCCGACCTTTCACATGGTAAACCTGTGCTCTTATTAATTCTGTCACCACGCCCGGTGTGTGAAGGCTACGGTCCTGGTTATTGTTGCCCGTCGCCATTAAAGATGGCTAAAGCGAATTCGTGCTTGCTTTCTGCACATATTTAATCAAACGCCTTACAGCTACAACTCATTCAAAGAATATATATTATTTGTTTGTTGGCACAGGATTCACGCAACATTTCCAAAGCAAGAGCTTTTGATGTTGATAGTTCTATTCCATTATTAGTGTGCACTGCTCCTGAAGATACTGTTTAGTAAAACCATGCCATTCTGTATGAATATTCCATCGGGGACTTCACAGTGTATGGGGTGTGCTGAGTTCATTTAAATTATTTGGTTCATAGTTTCCAACAGCCACAGCTTAACTCATTGCTTCGATTGGACTATAGAGGCGTTCCCTATAATCACGAGTTTCGAACTATACTAATACAGTATAACCCCGTTAAACCAGGCTCCGTTAAACCAAATGAACGGTGAAACCAAACTTTTTTTGGCTGTCCTGCTAAATACTACCATTTATCATATATAAAAGTTGGTTAAGCCAAAGTCTGTTAATCCAAATTATCGGTTAATCCAAACAAAAATGTTGGACCTTATGCCACTTCCGGTACGGTTAAATCAAACTTTCATGTGGTTATAAGGTCATCTGAGACCCCACCGACGTTTTTATGTGATAAATGGTAGTATTTTGAAGGGACCCTAGACATTTGTTTGGATTAACCGATCATTTGGTTTAACCGAGCTTGGTTTAACAGGGATATACTTTATGTACATAAGAAACAATAATCAAAGTATCCATACACATTGTATATTGCATGTGCAATACACCATTACTCAATGTCAAAATCGAAGCCAAAGCTCGGTTAAACCAATGATCGGTTAATCCAAACAAAGTTATAGGGTTCCTTCAAGCTTGTTAATAATAACTGGGCATAAATGTGAATCCGTCAAAACGGTTTGGACATGTAAGCACAAATCTGGGTTCAGAGCCTGTCTAGTCTCTATGCCTATAATGTGACTCGTGATTCAATCGGGATGCAGTGCAATCCAAAACATCACGAACACAATTAATCGTGAGTAGTTTATGTAGAGATGTGAACTTCATTAATGAACTGAATCCATCGGCGTCTTTTGTGGGGACTATGTATATCGTTTTATTATGGGTCACACTGCATATTAAAGAAGGACATAAGTTATTTTAATGATATTCATTAATTTAAGTGATTACTCATCAATTTCAATAATGTCATCACCTTATTCATCACAAATGGTAGCACTGCGCCCCAACAAAAAAAAATACACATCTTTCGACAATGCTCCCCTGTCTTTACCAATCCTAATCAATGTCAATGTATGCGGCAACTAAATATCGTCTGTTTCCATCACATCGATGGCAAACCATATGACATTCAGTGCACAGAGTTCACACTTTTAGAAACAACCGGCGATTTTCGGTTTTAAAAAAGAGGAAAGAAAAGAGGGGCTGTAATTTGGTAACTTTCTTTGATTAGCATACGGTATTTAGTAAGGGCAGACGACAATGCCCGGCTATTATAGTATTCGGGATCTGGATTATGAGGGCAGAGTTAACAGTGATAAATCCTGATGGAGACAGCTAGCCACCCACACATAAGCGCGGCCCATGTCACTGAGGGCTAACAGGAGATGAACCACCACCAACTCGCCCATTATCGCCCATTGATAGCGGAAACTGACGCCTACCGGTAGCAACAGAAACTAACGCCATCAAAGGACCCCTGCGGGTCGGGGTGGGTGGGGGGTGGGGGAGGGGCTGATCGGCCGTTTCCAATCAAGCTGTTGCTTCTCCGCCCGCCAAATAATAACCGACCCTTCATTTTTCAGCGCGACGCGGTTCCCATTGACTCGCCCCGCGCGCATTGATGGTGACTGTTTTTTGCTATTCGCGCGGTGGTTGTAATTGGCGGGCGGCGGCGTGCAAAGTGGCGGCGGGAGGCGCCAGCCCGCCGCGGTGGCCGTATCCGACATGTCCGACATCTTCCTCCCTTCCACACATCAATAGGTCTCCCAACTAATAAATGTTCAGCTTTAACTGAGCCGTTTGCATGATCGGTGGCCATGACAGAATCTCCCAACTAATAAATGCTCAGCTTTAACTGAGCCGTTTGCATGATCGGTGGCCATAACAGAATCTCCCAACTAATAAATGTTCAGCTTTAACTGAGCCGTTTGCATGATCGGTGGCCATGACAGAATCTCCCAACTAATAAATGCTCAGCTTTAACTGAGCCGTTTGCATGATCGGTGGCCATAACAGAATCTCCCAACTAATAAATGTTCAGCTTTAACTGAGCCGTTTGCATGATCGGTGGCCATGACAGAATCTCCCAACTAATAAATGCTCAGCTTTAACTGAGCCGTTTGCATGATCGGTGGCCATAACAGAATCTCCCAACTAATAAATGTTCAGCTTTAACTGAGCCGTTTGCATGATCGGTGGCCATGACAGAATCTCCCAACTAATAAATGCTCAGCTTTAACTGAGCCGTTTGCATGATCGGTGGCCATAACAGAATCTCCCAACTAATAAATGTTCAGCTTTAACTGAGCCGTTTGCATGATCGGTGGCCATGACAGAATCTCCCAACTAATAAATGTTCAGCTTTAACTGAGCCGTTTGCATGATCGGTGGCCATGACAGAATCTCCCAACTAATAAATGTTCAGCTTTAACTGAGCCGTTTGCATGATCGGTGGCCATGACAGATTCTCCCAACTAATAAATGTTCAGCTTTAACTGAGCCGTTTGCATGATCGGTGGCCATAACAGAATCTCCCAACTAATAAATGTTCAGCTTTAACTGAGCCGTTTGCATGATCGGTGGCCATGACAGAATCTCCCAACTAATAAATGTTCAGCTTTAACTGAGCCGTTTGCATGATCGGTGGCCATGACAGAATCTCCCAACTAATAAATGTTCAGCTTTAACTGAGCCGTTTGCATGATCGGTGGCCATGACAGAATCTCCCAACTAATAAATGTTCAGCTTTAACTGAGCCGTTTGCATGATCGGTGGCCATAACAGAATCTCCCAACTAATAAATGTTCAGCTTTAACTGAGCCGTTTGCATGATCGGTGGCCATAACAGAATCTCCCAACTAATAAATGTTCAGCTTTAACTGAGCCGTTTGCATGATCGGTGGCCATGACAGAATCTCCCAACTAATAAATGTTCAGCTTTAACTGAGCCGTTTGCATGATCGGTGGCCATGACAGAATCTCCCAACTAATAAATGTTCAGCTTTAACTGAGCCGTTTGCATGATCGGTGGCCATGACAGAATCTCCCAACTAATAAATGCTCAGCTTTAACTGAGCCGTTTGCATGATCGGTGGCCATGACAGAATCTCCCAACTAATAAATGTTCAGCTTTACCTGACCCGTTTGTATGATCGATGGCCATGACAGAATCTCCCAACTAATAAATGTTCAGCTTTAACTGAGCCGTTTGCATGATCAGTGGCCATGACAGAATCTTCCAACTAATAAATGCTCAGCTTTAACTGAGCTGTTTGCATGATCGGAGGCCATGACAGAATCTCCCAACTAATAAATGCTCAGGTTTAACTGATCCGACTGCACGATCAGTGGACATAGCAGAAGAATGCGACATCTGGTTACTGGTCCACAGTCGGGGTAAATGACAACCATATCTAAATCCAAGCAACAACTGTTTTAGTATGAATTAACTGTATTGCAAGTTCATGTGTTTATTATATCCATAACCCAGATTATTTTCTGGGCACATTTTCCATAGGTTTGTTTAGCAGCCCTATCTCAGGGCTGCTGGACTAACTAGTTTGTACTATGCAAATCATAGTCACGCATTTGCAGGCTGTCTGCCCAGTTAAAGTGTGTGTAAGGTACATTAAGGCAGCTTAATAAACCGACAGTACCAGGAATAATTAATAGCGGGCAGATTCAGACTATAAAATAACCAACAGAACAGGACTGTTTTATAATCAATCGAACAGGTCTGTATTATAACCAACGTAACAGGACTGTATTGTAACCAACAAAGCAGGACTGTATTATAACCAACAGAACAGGACTGTTTTATAACCAATCGAACAGGACTCTATTATAACCAACAGAACAGGACTGTATTATAACCAACAGAACAGGGCTGTATTATAACCAACAGAACAGGACTGTATTATAACCAATCGAACAGGACTGTATTATAACCAATCGAACAGGACTGTATTATAACCAATCGAACAGGACTGTATTATAACCAATCGAACAGAACTGTATTATAACCAATCGAACAGGACTGTATTATAACCAACAAAATAGGACTTTATTATAACCAACAGAACAGGACGTTATTATAAACCAACAGAACAGGACTGTTTTATAACCAATCGAACAGGACTGTATTATAACCAACAGAACAGGACTTTATTATAACCAACACAGCAGGACTGTATTTTTTCATAACCAACAAAACAGGACTGTATTATAACCAACAGAACAGGGCTGTATTATAACCAACAGAACAGGACTGTATTATAACCAATCGAACAGGACTGTATTATAACCAATCGAACAGGACTGTATTATAACCAATCAAACAGGATTGTATTATAACTAATTGAACAGGACTGTATTATAACCAATCGAACAGGACTGTATTATAACCAATCGAACAGGACTGTATTATAACCAACAAAACAGGACTGTATTATAACCAACAGAACAGAAATGTATTATAACCAATCGAACAGGACTGTATTATAACCAATTAAACAGGACTGTTTTATAACCACCAAACCAGGACTGTTATACCCACTAAACCAGGACTGTTATAACCAACAAAACGGGACTGTATTATAACCAACAAAACAGGACTATATTATAACCAACAGAACAGGACTGTTGTAACCAACAGAACAGGACTGTATTATAACCAACAAAACAGGACTCTATTATAACCAACAGAACAGGACTCTATTATAACCAACAGAACAGGACTGTATTATAACCAACAAAACAGGACTCTATTATAACCAACAGAAAAGGACTCTATTATGACCAACAGAACAGGACTGTATTGTAACCAACAAAACAGGACTCTATTATAACCAACAGAACCAGACTGTACTGTAACCAACAGAACATGACTGTATTATAACCAACAAAAGAGGACTGTATTATAACCAACAGAACAGGACTGTATTATACCCAACATAACATGACTCTATTATAACCAACAGAACTGGACTGTATTGTAACCAACAGAAAAGGACTCTATTATAACCAACAGAACAGAACTGTATTCTAGTGGCCAAGCTGAACTTCAGCCCTTTACAAGAATCCTATTTTAATTTACACAAGGAGGAAAAACTGCTAATGTAGGAATAAGCGTTTATTACAATATACAAGCTAAGGAAAACAGTTTTATATATGTATATATATATAATTATATATATATATATATATACATATATATATATATATGTATATATGTAAATATATAGATACGTATAATATATATAGGCCCCCTATGTGGAAAATATATTTCAGGGAATTATATTTGTATAAAGGGGCGGAGACAAAGTACATACCAATTATTTACTTAGGCGCATTGGGTTATATTGCTTTTCTACCGATGCTATCCGCGGTGCCATTCACCGCCGACCGACGACTGCAGCGCCACCGCGCGGCGGTTTTGGCGGGCCGCGTCACCGAAAAGTCACTCACTGTGTATATTTCAAACTGCGTGTGTGTATGTGTTAGGATCTTTCTAAATGTATCGGAACCAACAAAATGTATATATGTAGCGTTCCACTCTTGGACGTGGAGTAAAAACGTCTCACTTCCTGTAAGAAAGGATTGGTCGGGGTTTGAGTGCGCAGACGTCAGGGTTGGCAGGTCGAGTCCCTTCTACTAATAATTCGATAACTATTCTTGACGAACTGAGTAACAGATAATCAGATTTTAGGGAAGGTGGTGGTGTTTAAAAATGTCCGTTTACTTTGGGGAACTGTTAAACTTGCTTAATTCGTTGATTGTTGATATAAAAAAGAACACGCATTCCATTAGCTTTCATTTTAATGTTGCAACTAGAAACTCGCATCACAACTATTATTAACTCATCAAATTACTAACATATTGCAGGGTGGGTTTTTTTCAGCGTGAAAATGGGAGATTGGTCAGTTTCCAAACGTGGTATATAACTGTATTATGGGTAGAAAGGAGGGAGAACGCCGGTGTGTTCATGATTAACCTATTGGGGCGAACAACTCAGTGTTAGTGTCAAGTACGCAGCCCCAGGTCGAGCAGCCTGCACCGCTACCTGCCTCGCACAGACGCGCCACCTCCAAACACGACACCCTGGTCCGACATGCTGCCTGCGGGAATCAGCAACATGACACCCTGGTCCGACATGTCAGCTGGGGGAACCGCCAACATAATATTTAGAGTGTGTATATATATATTGTGTGTGTATATATAACCAGTATATATTCATATATACAGGAGTAGGTAACCATGGGGCTCTCCTTTCCTCTTGGGTTGATTACTATAATACTATGGCTAGCTATCGAACGCACTAGCGTATCAGTTCTAGGTGGTTCCAATTCCGCTAGTCGGCGCCTGTGTCGCCTTGAGCTGGTTGAGTTCTTTCATTATGCTGGTGTGAACTGCTAGTCAGCGCCATGCTTTGCTTTGGGGGTTGTTTGTAACCTTACGATAGTTACCGGCTGCAGAACTACAGCAATATAGAAAGGGACCAATAAATCGGTCCAATCTTTGGTTGAAGATTAATCTTCAGGTGGGACGATTGTAGAAGCTGGGGATCTCTTTACAATCAATCAAACGATGAGTCATTGGGGTGGCCCCCAATCTCTCCGGTCAAGCAGTAGCAGAGCACTCACAGTAACAGCAGCAAAGGTTCAGGAGAAAGGGACGGGTAGAGGCGGGTTCAGCAGGTTCCAACAACAAGAACAAAGGGAGAGAGCGATAAGGTACAGGGCCCCACCCAAGCAAACAGCTCCCTTGATCAGGGGGAGAAGTAAGCCCGGCAGAAAAGAAGAGGGTAGAGTATAGGAAAGAGAAATGAGGAGAGTTGAGTCAAAGGGTGGTGTCTCTTTGCTATATGGTGACCAGAAGGCGAACCAGAGACACAGACATGTTAGTGAACGTAGTTGAATGTAGGATAGATTAACGTGGGTCAAACCTGGTGTAAGTACGTTAAACTATGTTAAGGTACTTAAAACGTTAAGGTACGGCAGGTTTTGGTACAGTTAAATATGCTACGGCACGGATGTCGGTACATTCAACTACGTTCAACTACGTTCAACTATGTTCAACTACGTTCAGCTATGTTCAACTACATTAGCCTTCACTAAGTTCAACTACGTCAACTAACGTGTATGTGACCGGGCCTTTAGAGTAGAAAGTGAAATGCTGGCGGCTCCCCCTCCTGGAATTCTTTTCAGACATAATCAAGGAGGAGCAAGGCCAGTGGAGAGGAGATAGGGAGAGGTGTGGATGAAGTGCGGTCCGGATAACAAGTCAGCGCCATGGTCATCGATATAACAAATGAGTGTGCATGATCAGATGGTAACACGATGCCGGAGACTCGCCATGCGAGCCTCAGCCTTTGGTAAGTTTTTCTACTGAGCATGCCGAGTGATTTCTCCAGGCTGCGTGGCTTCATGCCGGTTGACGACAGATGCACGAGACACCCGCCAAAAACATATCATTCAACGCATACCATTCAAGGTATGGTGGACATAGAAAAGGTTGTGAAAACTGAGCGTCAATTGGACAGCACTAAAGTGGGACTCATACCTACTAACAAGGTGGACAAACCCATTGAGCGACGATGAGTAGGCCCTTATTGAGCGACATTGCTCGCTTGAGAAAAAGAAGCGGAAAGCAGCAATGGAGGCGGAAGCAAAAGTTCTAGAGCTCAAACTAGCAAAGCTTTCGCTAATGCCACAGTCACACTATGACGTGCTGCACCAACGTTTGACAATGCGTGCCAATGTGTTGGGTTTTTGGGCGAAACGTCGGTACACGTCCAGCACGTTACCGGCATGTTACCGGCGCGTTACCGGCGCGTCGGTACACGTACACTGATAGCAACGTGTGAGCCAACACGTTGGCGCCCGCTGGCTCGCGCCGATCGTTTTGTGCTTGCACAAAACTTTCGACACGCCCCGACACACGCCAACGGGTTGGAGGGGACATTACAGATGCGTTAACAACACGTCGAAACCCGTTGCGGGCGCGCCGGCGGAACGCTGGCAGACCGTTGAGCAACGTTGCTTAACCTTGGCATTTCTTTTGCCAAAATGCGACCGTTCCGTCGGCGCGTCTGCAAAGTCCCATCGATGGGTAGTGGGTGTGCCATTGGCGTTGCTCCAGTGATTCTCGGCGCATTGGACGTGTTGCCGGCATGCCTGGACGCATTGGTCGCGTGGTGTGGACGCGCTGCCGGCGCATCCTGACATGTTGCTGGTGGGTATGTACGTGCTGACACGGTACTAACACGACACCAACACGCTACCGGCACGCCATCAACATGCTACAAGAATGCCAATAACGTGCTACTGACACGCTGCTGACGCGCTAGTAGCACGGCACTAGCGCGCTAATAACGCGCCAATAGCGCGCCACCAACCCGCCACTAACACGCTGCGCCCCGTCAAACTTTGTCCCAAAACGCCGAAAAGTTGGACGTGTCTCGCGTGCTAGCAAATATTTTGCGCGTTGACGGCACGCCGGAAAACACGTTGTAGTGTGACTGCACCATAAGGGACAACAGAGAAGACGGCTCGCAGGACGGATGATATTGCAGCGAGTCACACGACCTGGAATCGCGAAGCGGGTTGCGGCACCGATGTTGAAGCGTTTCTCCTGGGTGGCGCATTCGCAACAACTCCAGGGAGCGGGCCAACAACATAACAACATGCAGCTGTGGGAGGAGCACTTCGCGGCACTGGTGGCGGCGGCAGCGGCGGCGCAACGGCTGGACTTCCAAGTCTTCTGAAAAGACAGCGAGCCAAGAAGGGCGCCTACGAAGTAATTGGTCTATCCGTCGGTTCACGGAAGACAAAAAGAACGTTCGAAATCTGCCACCCTTTGAGTTGCTTACGTAGGTAGGGCAGGTACATACATACAGACATATATATATATATATATAGACCATATCCCCTTGTGTGCAAGTCCAAGGTAACCACGTGACTCTTCCTAAGCGTTCAGCCGCTGAAAGGGTCGGTCCTCTTTTTTTTTTTTTCTTTTTTTTTTTTTATTGAGGCTGTATTTATACTGTCCATAGCATATAAGCCCGGGTACCCAGGCTTGTTTTCAATGCTGGCCAGTTGTAGTGTTGGTGTTATCTTACCACACAGTGGCTGCTGATAAGGTATTTGATTGCCTGCATTTCAGTAGCAGATAGATAATTGGTTGGTATGGTTAGTAGCCTATGTTAGTTTTTTTTTTATTTTCTTGGTATATATGTATTTATTTTTCTACTCTTATTACTAGACTAGCCTACTCCTATTTACATATCATAGGCTTGTACGTAGCTGTGTGGTGTGTTATCTGGCTACTTTTGGCATGGTTACCTTCCATTGGGCATCCCGCTGGTGGGCCGTGACATATCACATGCCCCTTTGCAGTGCAGTTTACTGGGGGTTTCCTAGGCTTATTTTGCACAGATATTTTTTGTAAGTTTTTAGGTCAGGAATTTGTCGTTCATTTACCGTCAGACGTCAAAGAGAAGGCTTAATTCGATGAACAAATAAATCAAAAGCATTTTAACAGCTGTACAAAAAGCACAAGTTTAGTATATTTCAATGACTATATAGTTATTAATGCGCACACACAATCCCACAATGACTATATAGTTATTAATGCGCACACACAATCCCACAATTACTATACAGTTATTAATGCGCACACACAATCCCACAATGACTATACAGTTATTAATGCGCACACACAATCCCACAATGACTATACAGTTATTAATGCGCACACACAATCCCACAATGACTATACAGTTATTAATGCACACACACAATCCCACAATGACTATACAGTTATTAATGCGCACACACAATCCCACAATGACTATACAGTTATTAATGCGCACACACAATCCCACAATGACTATATAGTTATTAATGCACACACACAATCCCACAATGACTATACAGTTATCAATGCACACACACAATCCCACAATGACTATACAGTTATTAATGCGCACACACAATCCCACAATGACTAAATAGTTATTAATGCGCACACACAATCCCACAATGACTATATAGTTATTAATGCGCACACACAATCCCACAATGACTATACAGTTATTAATGCGCACACACAATCCCACAATGACTATACAGTTATTAATGCGCACACACAATCCCACAATGACTATATAGTTATTAATGCGCACACACAATCCCACAATGACTATACAGTTATTAATGCACACACAATCCCACAATGACTATACAGTTATTAATGCGCACACACAATCCCACAATGACTATATAGTTATTAATGCACACACACAATCCCACAATGACTATATAGTTATTAATGTGCACACACAATCCCACAATGACTATACAGTTATTAATGCGCACACACAATCCCACAATGACTATACAGTTATTAATGCGCACACACAATCCCACATTGACTATATAGTTATTAATGCGCACACACAATCCCACAGATTTTGAACTTCAATAAGTGTTTATTTCTTCAACCCATTCTTCAAATACTGGACGTGAACAAAAACTGACCAGCATATATATGGATCTAGTTTGAAATCATTTGGTTTGCAGTTTGGATACTTTGCTAGTTACTTAGTGTTAGTTTGAAGAGACACACCTGTCGCCACTGTCAACCAAAAACGCTACCATATTTTATAGTTAACAAATTTCAAATTCAAAATAACTGTTCCTGGGTTATTAATCCTTCAATGCGCAGCTGTCCACTGTCGGTTGGGCGGCTCCATCGGCATCCGTAACATTTGCACAATTCTTCTTTAAAACCGCGCTGAAGCATTTTAAAAGGTCATATATTAATGCAAACAAATTTGAATCGATTCAAATTTGAATCATAATTTCCGCCAATTTGCAAAGAGATACTAGAAGGTTCTTATTACTGATATATGCATTTTTTATTTTAATTAATGTAATCTACAACATTCAAAATGTCCCTGCATATTCAGACATACAGGCTACTCTACAACTTCCACATACTGGCTCATCGTGAGCAGAGGCCCAAGTCTCAACGTGCTGAAGGTGTAAATCCCTGCCTCTGGTTGAGACTAGACAACAGTGCTGCACTAACCCATAGGCCTAGATAACAGTGCAATATTTGCCTATAGTGACTATGGCCTCAAAAATCTATGGGTGGTGGCTCCAGCTAAAGTGCATAATAGTACTATATAGCGAGTCAAGCTCATTATGTGTAATGTATAAGTATTATATGTGTATAAAGGCGTGGAAGGGAATTCTATTATTATTGTTATTATTGATATGTATGTGCTACTATTGTTCATCCTGACCACCACTCATGGACCGGCGGCGCCACCACCGCCTCCATCCCTTATGGACACGCGCCCATGTTCATTCATGGCGGAGAATTGTTCTTTGCTTTTGTGGTGGTTTGTAACCCTACAACGGTTACAGGCTGCAGAACTGCAGCAATATAGAAAGGCCCCGATAAATCGGTCCATTCTTTGGTTGAAGATTAATCTTCAGGTGGGACAGTTGTAGAAGCTGGGGATGTCTTTACAACATTCAAAACGGCAAAGCGTTGGGGAAGCCCCGAATCTCTCCAGTCCGGCGGTAGCACAGGACTCATATCCAGTCGACAGCAGCAAGGGTTTAGGAGGAAGGGATGGCTAAAGGTGGGTCCAGAGGTTCCAGCAACAAGAACAAAGTGAGAGAAACGATAAGGTAAAGGGCCCCACCCAAGCAAACAACTTGGTTTATCAGGGGGAGAAGTAAGCCTGGAAGAAGAAAAAAGTGTAGAGTATAGGAAAGAGAAATGAGGAGAGTTGAGTCAAAGGACCGTGTCTATTTGCTCTATGGTGACGGCCGAGCCAAAGACACGGACAGTGTAAGAGTAGAAAGTGAAAGCTGGCGGGCTCCCCTTCCCGGAACTCTTTTCAGACATTATCAAGGAGGAGCATGGCCATCAGAGAGGAGATAGAGAGAGGTGTGGACGACGTGCAGTCCAGATAGCAAGTGAATTGTTCTTGACACTGTCATGAATAGGCCTGTCGGAGGGGTCTCACAGGTGGAATAGCTTAGGGCCTCTCTTCATCTAGATCCAGCACTGCTGGACAGCTTGCTGCTTGGCTTCATTTCAAGGACAGTCTTTGGTGGACTGTTTGTAAAGTAGCCGTGATTCCCTCCGCTGCGTGCAGACTATTGCCCCCGTGTTGCCTTCATAAATCACCCCTCACATCTCGGCCCAACTCCTCCCCTCGCTTCGTCACCCGAACCACGTGACCAGCGCGTCTGCGCAAAGGCACGTGCGCACTGTGCGCACGCGCGCGCACACTGCACGCTCCTTGAGGTCAGCCGAATGTGGAGCCTCACCCGCAGGGCGTACACCGGCAAAGTCCGCCGCAAACAAACCGACAACTGCGGTTGAACGGCGATCGGCGACGATCGGGAAACCCGCGCTAAAAGTCTCTGGTGTGAGCCGTGTGTGGTGGGGGGGGGGGGGGGGGGGCATGACGCCCATATCGATAATGGGCAAAATGAGACCAGTCATTCATTTAACATCAGCGCCAGTCATTGAACAGAATGGCCAAGTCCTGTTGTCACACAATGTACGGTGGACTTTAATCGGGCTTTTACGTGATGGTTATCCGGTTAGACAGTTCTTACAGTGACAGGTACAAATAATACCATGTTGTGGCTTCAAGGGGTTAATATAATATCCGCCGGTAACTAAGAACGCGGGTTATCTATAGCCGTGTTCACACGTGCAAAATGTGAAGCGAATTAGACAAGTCGAATCATATGATGCAAATTAGTTTGAAAGTGTTTCGCGTTCACATGGGCAGTGCTTTGAATCGGTTTAAAGCGGAAGTGGATATCTGCGCATGAGCAAGTCCAGACTAACCAGCGCCAGTTTGGGTGCGTCGACGTCGACCGAGAGAGTGTGGGTTCGACCTAGATATTTATGGATTGAATCGTATTGGTTTGGAACGGTCAAAACTTCTGCTGGGCAGTGAAACCCTACAAATAAATGATGAAAAAAATATATGTGCACCTCTAGCAGGTTCATAAAGCAAATTTACCGGAAAGTAGGTCTCGACTGTCACATCCTTAATCCGCCTCAAGTAAGTGGGTTGCGTTCACACGGGCGATATAAGTCGAATCATATAATTCGCTTCATATAAACCACCTACAGAGGTGGTATAGATGAAGCGAACTAGTTGATTCGAATCAGCCCTAAACCGACTCAGACGCGCGTTCACACGCCAAATCTGAGCCGAACTAGGCAAGTCGATTCATATGATTCGCATTAACTGCCCCGTGTGAACAGGGCTTTTGACCTGCCTGCCTACCATTCATTCCTGTTGCTCACTAAACACAGAAGGGCGGTGCAGTATTGAATGTTTTCACTGCTTGCATACCTCTGACCCTTAGTGTCATAATTTCAAATCTTCTCGTAGTCTAGCATCGCATTCTTCTCGAATCATCCACCTACCGTCTCTTCTCACCGCATCTCTGGCCCCACGCTCCCTTCTTCCGGTCACTGTGGATGACGACCCGGCTCCTGCTAACTTCTCTTCTTCTCAGCGGATGTGGGGCAGCTCGTTTGCAGTCAAACCAATGACTTAAACAATTGTACCGCGATTTAGCCTGTTGTTCGGCATAACTAGATTAGCGTAAGGAGCAGTGGAATGAGTCAGACTAACTGTTCGTGATTGAAATGTCCCCTGTAAACCAAGGAATTTAAACAACCATTAATCACCATCTATCAACGAATTGTCTGTCGGCCTTAGCCCTTCAGCTGTTTCCGGGGATTAGTGCAATTATTCAGTATGTTATTACATAGAAGGCGGATGCGAAATCAATTTAATAGAACCGGTTATGATGAAACCTATGCGACACAATTGTGTGCTGCTCAAAATTAGATTAGGGTGCTTTCACCTTAAAGTTATCCATTTGAAATAAAAGTTACTTTTAAATAAAGTAAAGTAGATAATAACGACTAACCTGATGTATTTATCTCCGAATATGGGAAGAAAGTCTTTCTGACAATTTAAATATTTAAATAACATGTTATATTACCATTTTTATAATTTTCAGGTAAGATTTTCCTTACACCAAATTGGTTTCATCTAAATTAGTTGTTGTTTTTTTTAGAAAAGAAAAACAAAGCTGTGGTAATCGTGTTCGAAGAACCATGTCTTAGCCACCAGGACTTTTGCAAAATAGTGTTGTGATGAATCAACCATTTTTCGTTCATTTCCGGTGGCTGTGAGAGCCTGGTTGTGAGTTCCCGGAACTAGCTTTGTGTGAATGAAGTCCACGGTCGGCGCACTAATTGGCTTCTCATGTCACGTGATGCTAGATGACTCCCTCAGGCATGTGTGTGAGGTCCTCCAACTGGGAATCCTGCCAGCGGTGTCGTCTGCACACTTAAAGTTGCACAGTCCCATGGTGTTGAGTTTCTGCCATTGTCTGAGATAAATACACGAGCTTCATTGTTATTATCTACTTTGCTTTAGTTTGAAGTAACTTTAATTTATTTTAAATGGCTATCTTTGGAGATATTTGAAGTCCAAACATGGCAAATTAATTTTGTCATGCACGTCAGAATTCTGATACCACAAGCTTCAGTAGTAACAGGTTCTATTAATTTGATTAGACATCGCCTTCTATGCGGCAAAATATGCTTAAAGTTGCATAGTCCGATGGCTTTGAGTTTCTGTCATTTTGCTGAGATAAACATATTGAATTTATTGTTATAATCTTCCTTTAGTTTGAAGTAACTTTGATATTAAATGACTAAGTTTTGAGATATTTGAAGTACGAACATGTAAAATTAGTTTTGGTAAGTATGTCAAAACTCTGACACCATAGGCATCAGCAATAACAGCTTCTATTAAATTGACTCGATATCCTCTTCTATGTGGCAACAAAATGATTAATAAGTGCATTAGTATCTAAGCTAGCTATGTAATCAAATCTAGATAATTATTTTGGCTTTGAAAATGTGATGCTTCATCGGACTATGCAGCTTTAATAACTGCACCAGTATCTAAGCTGGATTTGGAGGCTCAAATCTAGATACGTGTTTTGCTTTTCAAAATGTAATGGTTTCAGCGGACTATGTAGCTTTAATGGCGGCCTACGTCCCTGAACCGAAACGAGGCTGAGAGGACTGGCATGTCCGGTAGGTGGCTTCCTGTAGCCTTCTTCTGAACACAGATCATAGACCCCAGCTGTGTCCCCCTGGTGGTCGAGCCATTAAACATCACCTCCACCTTAACAGCTCGCTGCTAACGGAGCTGGTAACGTTGTAGAATCGTGGCTCTGTTTGATTACAGTACATTTAGATAAAAGATTCACCCTACCCAGAGTGCTTAGATTCTAGCAAAAACTGCTTCAGTAAGAATTAATTGGACGAGGTGGGGAGGGGGTGGCCAGGATGTAATGATTATCAATATTGCCACAGAGTTGATGAAATGGGCGAGACCAACAACAAAAAAAGACAAAATGGCAATCACGGAATGCTCTTGATGTTGCTTTTATATGTTTCATTATATTTTTCAATTCAAAAGTAGCGGGTAAATATCAAGAGACATGTGAAGAATATATTTACCTTCTTTGATTACGAATTTATGTGCTCATTTCATTTACCCAGCCTTCCAACACTTTCTCTGATGGGTTCTTCAGCAGGTGTGTCTGAGGGTTGCGCGGGTAACTACAGGATACGGAAATCATGCTTCTGTCCACAGTTGGCTTCTTCTGCATAATAACTGCCCTTTCAGTGCTGCGTTATGTGGGTCAGTAGTCTCTGTGATGCAACTGGCCAGCATTCATCGTTGGCCATTCTCTACGTGTGACGTCGATAATGATGATAATGAGGGTCACACTTAGTGATGAGGGATAACTAACCGCACAGAGCGTCGTGACTGGGGCCCAACCCAAGCAGGCCAGGCTGCACGCTTAAAGCTATATAATCCGATGGTTTTAGACCTTCTGTCACTTTGTGAGGTAAATAAAATAGGATGATAAAATAGGATGATTGCTATTATCTACTTTACTTTTTAGTTTGAAGTAACCTTTTTTTTGTAAACAATTGTATTCATGTGAATACACCATTATTCAGCGGCGAGGCACACGTCTTCTGGTCAATCTTGAATTCAGTCAAATACAAGAACATCTCGTAAGATAATACTATATTGTTATTACATTTTAAATGTTATTTTAAAACACAAACTTTGGATGCATTAGAAGTGCAAGCATGAAAAAAGGTAAAGTAAGTATTTTGGTTTCGAAAATTTGATGCTTTCATCGGAGTATGCAGCTTTAATAAAAGATCAAATTCAGCTTTCAAAGTTTTCAGGATTGTTTGTTTAAAAATCCATAACACATTAGCATCATCTCATAAAATTCCAGACGCATAACTCTCTTTTTGAATGGGTTTTGTGAAGATTGATTCAAAGAAATGTTAATACAGATGTACCTTTATTTGCCTGTGTACATACTGTTAGTAAAAGGGCCCCGTGTAGGTCAGAGGCTGCCGGCCCATGTGACCTCGACCTACACTGGAGGAGAAAGCAGCACAGGAGGTCACAAGGCGGGCTGCTCAGCACCCCCAAAGCCTGGCGTACCTTCAGCGACATCCGACATTCGGCGACTCAGAGGACACTACCCGGCCTTTGGCAACCTCCTGCGGTGTGTTCCAGGCTTTACGGTAAACAATTGCAGATTTAGTGGTTTTGCACATCAAATAACACTTGGGCAATTTGTCACTTCTTGGCCTGCCGTGCTATAAAATATGCAGTTCTCTGCTCCACCATTTGCATAATTGTTGGTGGTTCTGACAACGATGACCATAAGCCGGAAATGCGAGCTTAGAGCATGGAATTGTTATTTACTTAATTTCTGACGAGATATGGGAGACAACCCTCTCCCAGCACTATAGCCCGGGGTCACTGCCACGCTGTCAGCAGGTTGTATATATGTGAGGGGTGTAACGCTGTCAGCATATTGTATATGTGAGGGGTGTAACACTGTAACCACATTGTATATGTGAGGGGTGTAACACTGCCAGCATGTTGTCTATGTGAGGGATGTAATGCTGTCAGCATGTTGTATATGTGAGGGGTGTAACACTGTCACCACATTGTATATGTGAGGGGTGTAACACTGTCAGCATGTTGTCTATGTGAGGGATGTAATGCTGTCAGCATGTTGTATATATTTGAGGGGTGTAACACTGTCACCACATTGTATATGTGAGGGGTGTAACACTGCCAGCATGTTGTCTATGTGAGGGATGTAATGCTGTCAGCATGTTGTATATATGTGAGGGGTGTAACACTGTCACCACATTGTATATGTGAGGGGTGTAACACTGTCACCACATTGTATATGTGAGGGGTGTAACACTGCCAGCATGTTGTCTATGTGAGGGATGTAATGCTGTCACCATGTTGTATATATGTGAGGGGTGTAACACTGTCACCACATTGTATATGTGAGGGGTGTAACACTTTCAGTATGTTGTATATGTGAGGGGTGTAACACTGTCACCACATTGTATATGTGAGGGCTGTAACACTGCCAGCATGTTGTATATGTGAGGGATGTAACGCTGTCACCATGTTGTATATATCTGAGGGGTGTAACGCTGTCAGCATATTGTATATGTGAGGGATGTAACACTGTCACCATGTTGTATATATGTGAGGGGTGTAACGCTGTCAGCATGTTGTATATGTGAGGGGTGTAACACTGTCACCACATTGTATATGTGAGGGGTGTAACATTGTCAGCATGTTGTATATGGGAGGGATGTAACGCTGTCACCATATTGAATATGTGAGGGGTGTAACACTCTCAGCATGCTGTATATGTGCGGGATGTAACACTGTCACCATGTTGTATATATGTGAGGGGTGTAACGCTGTCAGCATGTTGTATATGTGAGGAATGTAATGCTGTCACCATGTTGTATATATGTGAGGGGTGTAACACTGTCAGCATGTTGTATATGTGAGGGGTGTAACACCATCACCATGTTGTATATGTGAGGGGTGTCACACTGCCAGCATGTTGTATATGTGAGGGATGTAACACTGTCAGTATGTTGTATATGTGAGGGGTGTAACACCGTCACCATGTTGTACATGTGAGGGGTGTAGCACTGTCAGCATCTTGTATATGTAAGGGATGTAACACTGTCACCAATGTTGAATATGTGAGGGGTGTAACACTGTCACACTGCTGTACATGTGAGGGGTGTAACGTTGACCTGGTTAACCTCACAGTTCATTATGGTGACTGATCATATACTTTTGCTGACAGCTTCAATTAGTGTGACGTCGCATGAATAATGAGGTTGTATGAGTGCAGAATACTCGCAAATAGTGACGTCATAAAGTGTAAGTGAGTGTGACTTCTTGGTGCCGGAAATGTTGTAGAAACACCAAGTATCCACTGAAATAGACCAAAAGGGAGACAACGCGCTCAAAACACTAAATCTATGGTATAAATGAAAAAGTAGCAAAACTTTGATAATAGATAATTAGTTACAAGATGGCTGTAGCTTTTCTATTGGGTGGGCTCATTGCAGCCTAAAGGCCCGGTCAGATACACGTTAGTGGACGTAGTTGAACGTAGTTGAGGCTAATGTAGTTGAACATAGTTGAACTAGTTGAACGTAGTTGAACGTAGTTGAACGTAGTTGAACGTAGTTGAACATAGTTGAACGTAGTTGAACGTAGATGAACATAGTTGAACATAGTTGAACGTACTGGCATCCATACTTCTCTGTCATGCTAACTTGGTAATAACGTGGGTGGGCCGTGAGTTCCGATTTAATCTTTGGACATGTTCAAAAGAGCGCTACATCAGAGCCTAACATAATGTGGTGAAGTCTCCATACTCTTAATGTACTCTAGCGTACTCGAGCATACTCTAGTGTACTCTAGCATACTTTAGCGTACTTGGACGTAGTTGAACGTAGTTGACCATAATGGAGGCTAACATACGTTGAACGTAGTTGGACGTAGTTGGATGTAGATGGACGTAGTTGGACGTAGTTGGACGTAGTTGGACTTAGTTTGACATAGTTGAACGTAGTTGAATGTACTGGCATCCGTGCCATAATGTATTTATCCATACCAAAACCTGCCGTACCTTAACGTTTTTCACCGTAGTTTAACGTACTTACACCACATTTGACCCACGTTAATCTATCCTACATTCACTACGTTCACTAACGTGTTTGTGACCAGGGCTTAAGGTAGCAATGGGTAAGTTAGCATAACTACCTACCAAGTTTGTTTGTTTGTTGTTGTTTTACGTCCTAGCAACATCTAAGGCCCCACCATAAACCCCCACCAGACAACAACACCCCCACCACATCCTTAAACCCCTAGCAAATACCTACACCCCCACCACATCCCTAAACCCCCACCACACACCTACACCCCCACCACATCCCTAAACCCCCACCAGTCACCTACACCCCCACCACATCCCTAAACCCCCACCTCACACCTACACCCCCACCACATCGCTAAACCCCCACCACACATCTACACCCCCACCACATCCCTAAACCCCCACCAGACACCTAGACCCCCACCACATCCCTAAACCCCCACCAGACACCTACACCCCCACCATAAACCCCCACCAGACACCTACACCCCCACCACATCCCTAAAGCCCCACCACACACCTACACCCCCACCACACCCCCACCACAATTCCGGAAGCAAACCGGACACGTAACGGATGGGTACCGGAGATGAAACGGACAAAACGGACAAAACGGACAAACCGGACACCAACCGGACACCAACGGATGGGTACTGGACACGTACGGATGGGTACCGGACATGAACCGGACAAACAGGACACCAACCGGGCACCAACCGGACACGTCAGTCCGGTGGTGTCCAGTAGAAGTTTTGTGCATGTTCAAAACTTGTACCGGACACCACCGGACGAGAACCGGACGAGAACCGAACATCCCCGTACACCACCGGACATTGTCCGGTTCATGTCCAGTTCCCCAGTCCGGTAAGGTGTGACTGGGCCTTAACGGTTTTATTTGGGGGCCTGGGTCTTTATATTACATGAAGCAATAAAAAAACTTACTTGGAAGCATTAATGGTTGTATTATTTCTCATTTTAAACTGGGGTAGGCCTTTGAGAATACAGCAATGTGTATGTGGATTAAGCATGCGGTTACATAGGGGGTTTCTTTGGGGGTCTTAAAGGGACAATTTCTGTAGTCCGACATATTCTGTTATTCTGCCATAGCCAGGTCCGAAGGTTGCCGGATTAAAAACCTGCATTCGGATGTTGCTTGCCTGTGCTTTGAGGTGGTGCCGATCATGTTAGCGATCATGTGTGAATAGGTTCTACAGTCGGACAGCCAGTGTCAGTCTGTATTCTGTGAGCTGCACTATCATCCCCACCCCCACTACCCCCACCCCCTCCGTGTAGGTGACCGGATGTCATGACCCCCACCCCCAGGCCCTCCACTTCTGGCTTCTGTGCAGAAGTGGCAGGTCACGTTAGCAGAATTATAGCGATCTGTCGAGGTGATGAGGGAGTGTGACAGGATTATAGAATGCTCTCTACCGTAAATGAGGAAGTGGGACAGGATTATAGAGTAGTCTGGGAAATTAATCAGGAGGGAGTGTGACAGGATTACAGAATGTTCTGTCAAGTTAATGAGAGAGTTTGACAGGATCACACATCTGGTCAGTTAAAGAATGAGTGTGATACAGTTATTGAATGAGTATGACAGGGTTACAGAGGAATCTGTCAAGTTGAAGAGAAAGTATTACGGGATTACATAGTGCTCTGTACAGTTAAGGGGGGAGTTTGACAGGATTACAAAGTGCCCTGTATAATTAATGAAGGCGTGTGACAGGATTAGAGAGTGTGCTGTCGAGTTAGTGAGGTATTGTGAGAGGATTACAGAGGGATCTGTTGAGTTAATGAGATATTGTGACTGCATTACAGAATGCTGTCAAGTTAATGAGGGAGTGTGACAGGATTATAGAGTGCGCTGTCAAGTTAATGAGGGAGTGTGACTGGATTATAGAGTGCACTGTTGAGTTAATGAGGGAATGTTGTTTTTAAATGTTACACACATGCACGCTTCTAATCTCTGCACTAAATGTGCAAAACTATATGTGTATGCCTATATTTGTGTGAGTGTTTTCTCATGAACTACAACTATTGCCTCTATTATATTTGGGATCGAGATCTTCAGAAACCTTTAGGTAATCCAGCTTAAAGGGACAGTACCATGACCGAAACAATTTTACTTATTCACAATTACTATGATTAAATACAGCTTGTCAGAATTTGAAACAACCTATTATCTGTGAGTTATTTAGGGCCAAACCATGATCTCAGGGTCTGTGTGGTCAGGCTGTGGCTATTAGCGTCATTCAGTCCTAATGACTGCCCTCAGTGGTGTAGGATAGGGGCACATTGTAGACTTGGAAAGTAACCCACACCTTACTGTCACTTAAGTTAATTTGAAGATCTGTGAATATGCCTTATGACCTATGTAAAAGCACCCTTCCCTTCCCTGTATGACTACTATTACTTGTATTCGCAATGCAGTATTCTGGGCATAATGATGCTGGACATACCAATCTTGACCTACTGGGTTCGATCTCAAATAGCCATTTCTAAATGTGATCTTTCACTAAATACATGGCATATTCATGTAAGCAATATCATTAAATCACGTGACCAGATATTAATGCTCTACAGCAGCATGACAATAATTGGGTAACTCAGTGTAATATTCTATATCATACATATTTATATATGAGACTGTCTCAAAAGGTGCTAATCAATATGGGACAAAACTTTGTCCATTGTAATGATCAACAACGATCTGCTTATGCATTTGCTCAGGATAAACTGATTTGTTTTTTATATGGTGTTTCATGATCCCAATAGAATACATATTGATTTGTGTCCTTGTGTTTTCAGTGTAACCGTTTCTGTGCTGTTTTGTGTCAATCATTACAATGGACAAAAAAAAAGAGTTATCACCTTTTGAGACAGGCTCATATAATACCAAATGGTCGTTAAGTTTTAGGGCCGTTCTGATCACTGCTCCTCTGTTAATCGTTGTTCCCAATGTGTATCATCATACTGCACTGATATTTTGCCATGTATGGGTTGTTAATAACATGGTGTTTTTTTGGCTACCGTACACATTTCATATTAATTTTGATGGTTTTCACTAACTTTGGTCAATTTGACCAAAGTCGCATCCATTTTGAGTCATGTAAGTGTGAGTGTTGTTATCTCTGCCATTAGATAGCGCCACTGGTTTGGTTTACCACATAATGGTACAGATGGATTCCACCACATGGGGGCACTATTTTGGAACGGGACCATGAACAAATCCAGAATATAGCAGAGAATGTTGATATACACACAGTCTCAGATTATAGTCAGAGACTGTGAATATACAGCTCAACACAATATTGCAGGGATTGATGCAGAACCTAGCTTTAGCCCATGTACTGCATTGCATGGGTTAAAGTTAGTATAATATATTACACACCATATACCATATGCTCCCATCACATATGCCAGCCCGGACAGGGGCGCTACCCCGACGCCGGAATGCATCGGATGTATCGGAGATCGGAAGTGTGACGTCGGTTAGATGTTGCAAGACGATCGGAAATATTACAGAAATCAACAGGTGGCATCATCAATCTAGTCATGTTCATGAATAGATCATTGAGGCAAATTGCGCCTCCCTAACTAGCAGTAGGCCTACTGACTTAATATGGAAGTTGACCAGACGGAATGGGTGAATGAGTTGAGCGTCCGTCTGCGTTTTGGTAGATCGTGGAAATCGAACCCATGGGTTCGAACCCTGGTCGAGTCAAACCAATGACTTAAAAATGTATATGTGTCGCTTCCTAGCCAGGCCCACGACATTATTAGGTTGAACTTGTAACTTCAACTTGGAACGTGACGTTCAAGTTGTACCGTGACGTTTAACCTTTATGTTAACTTTAGCGTCAGGTTCAACCTGAAATTGCACTGAATATTTGTTTGTTCTCCCACCTGCTCTCCCTTCCACCCTCCAGCTCACCATTGCTCTCCCGTCCTCCATTTCGCTCTCCAGCCTGCTCTCCGGTTCGCTCTCCCTCCCGCCCTTCCCACCTACTCTCCGGTTTGCTCTCACCATCAGCCTTGCTCTCCTGCCCTCCGGCCCTCTGGATCGCTCTCCCATCCTCCTGCCTGCTCTCCGGTTACTCTCCCGGCTCGCTCTCCCGCCCTCCGGCTCACTCTCCTGCCCTCCGGCTCGCTCTCCCACCCGCCAGCTCGCTCTCCCACCCGCCCGCTCTCCACATCACTCCTCTGCCCGCTCTACCAATCATCCCCGGCTGCTCTCCCATCTTCCCTTTTACATTTTGTAATTAGTTATTTGTTGTTTCAGAATGAGCACAAATACCCCATAATCATACCTGATTGAATTATATAAAGTTCTACAGTCAATATATGTGGGAAATTGGAACACCTGTTTAAAGCTGCATAGTCCGATGAAATATGAAATTTTCAAAACCAAAACAATTATCTAGATTTGATTTTTACATATCTAACTTAGATACTCATGCACTTATTGAACATTTGATTCTGCATAGAAGGGAATACTGCGTTAATTTAATAGAACATGTTGCTGTAGAGGTCTATGGTGTCAGAGTTTTGGCAAGATTCCCAAAACTAATTTTCCATGTTTGCACTTCAGATATCTCAAAAGTTTACCATTTAAAATAAAAGTAACGTTAAGCTAATGTAAAGTAGATACTGGTGATCAATCAAATATATTTATCTTAGAAAAATTACAGAAACTCAAAACCATCAGACTATGCAACTTTAATAAAGTTGCCATTTTACCTCGCACATCAAATTAGTCCTTTTGCTGTTGTACCATGAGTCCCGGTACGTTGGGGATACCCCTGCATGATCACGTGACGATGACGCATCACGGGTGAATCCCGCACATTACAAGTTGAACATCAGAAACTAAAGCCCTGTTCACACGGGCGATGTAAATCGATTCGTAGAAATCGACTTGCCTAGTTCGGGTTACATTTCTCGTGTGAACGGGCGTGTGAGTCGAATTAGGGCTGAATCGATTTCTGTGATTCGGATACTGTAAACCACTTGTGGAGGTTGATTACGTGAGTCGATTTCTGTGAATCGATTTATTTTGCCCGTGTGGATGCACTGAGGCGGATTAAGGAGGTCACACTTTCCAGTCGCATATTATATAACTTAGTCTATGAAACCGCTAGCTGGGCACAGATATTTTTTTCATAATTTATTTTTAGGGTTTCACTGCCCAGCAGAAGTTTTGACCATTCCAAACCAATACGATTCAGTACATACATATCTAGGTCGAACCCACTCTCTCGTGGTGACGTCGCCTAACCGAAAACTGGCGCTGGTCAGACTGGACTTGCTCATGCGCAGATATCGATTTCCGGCCCAAGTACTGCCCGTGTGAACGGGCGTCTAAATCGATTCATATGATTCGCCTTGGCTGAATCGCTTTAGATGTTGCCCGTGTGAACACGGCTTAAATGTCTCTATTAGGATAGGGTTTGACTGAACCGGAAATCAAACTACCGACCTTCCACGCGGGAAGCCTGTGCTCTACCGATGTGGCCACCTCGTCCGGTAAATATATAAATATAGAAACAGTGACATGAGTGCACATTGTCAAACATCAGGTTGATGTTGATGGGACGGAAAGCCTCAACACGCAAAGGCGTTTGTGCAGATGGCTCCATGGCGCCACCTGTAGGCTCATGTTGTTGTTTTTAGTCTTATCGGACAGTGGCACTGACGCGCCACCTAGTATGGCATGATACTTGATGGACCTACGCGTCAGATAAAAGAATTACCCAAAGATAGGGCGAATGGCGACTATTTTTAAATAATATAAAAAACTGATTGGCATTAAACAACCATAAAGTAGCCATGCCACAGAGACAGTATTGTGGGAGTAACTAGATGCGTGTTAATACTAAACATGGCGGTCTTTCCATCGTCGTTGTGTGGTGGATTTGCGTGGATGTGTGAAGGCGCGTTTGTATGTGTGGGAAGTGTGGGGGGGGGGGGGTCTGTGTACTAGAGCTTGTCACCCAAATCAACCCGTGTTCTTATTAAATCATATTATTGTATGATGAAGACATTGATTTTAAATCGTCCGATTAACAACAGTTCTTGTCTTGCGTCAGTCTTGCGATTAATAGTTGTATTCCACCACGATTTTAAAATCGTCCTGAGATTACCATAGTTCAATCACAAAGGCCCACCCTACATCCCACCATCACCCTTTTGTTACTACTAGAAAGATAATCAGTTATGCCCCACCCCCTACTAACGCTTACCATACTAGTCTAATATAGCTACCTCCCCATAATGTTTCTTTTTTCTCTTATCTTGTTCTTTACCTATCATTCATGTACTGATGGTTTGCTTATTTCCCTGTAGGCCCTAATTGTCTATCTATATATTGTTGTAGATGTGTTTACTGTGTAGAGGCAATTATCATTAGGGCTGGAAGACCAGTGCATTAGCACTGACAACATGTTATTCAGAGGAATAAAAACACTTGAACAAAAACAAACAAAAAATTCTCAGAAAAGCCGAACCGACAACTCCGCAGCACTAAAAGTGTAGTTGTTACCCCTATGCAGGCAGCTTCGGCACCCACAATAGTTCACGGGATCAGTGTAGGTGGCTGGTCTTGATGGCCGTTTTTCAAGGTGCGACGCGTTGGTTTACTTATAGCGATATAGCGATATATAGCGAATGGTAGACTGAAGTGTGAACACTTATTTGTCTCTCATTTTTGCTTGAATTATCTGAATATAGCGTTTTAAATATGGCTTGCCGTCCGATAAATGAAGAGTGGACCTAATGATATCGTATTGTGTAATTCCAGATACATTAATTAAGAGGTTGTAGAGCGATGACTGTCTGCGGCTGTAGAGCGATGACAAAATCGTACCCTTGCCGGAGACGGAGCACGGCTCATCGGTAATATACAGACTTGGCGCCATCTCTCGTCTACCATGGGCACCACACACAGTTTCATTAGTACATTATACCAATTCCAGGTGGCGGCACCATTCCAAATATCATTGATGCTCGACCATGGTAGATGAGAGCTGGCGCCAAATCTGTAGATTGTCATTAGGGTTTGGATGTCACGCGACCATTGTAGGTCACTCTGTACCACCAACACTTACTGACAAAGTTCAGTACTAATCATGTACCACTTGTGGCACAAAATAGAACTACTCAGAGTTGGCTGCTATTTAATGCCCGGTACACACCTCCCGTATAAAACCTAAACCTGCCCGTTTTGCGACTAAGTTTGAGTTTTAGTCGGTTTCAGTCTTTAGGTGTGTGATCCCCTATCACACCAGAGCCTTCCGATTCATGACTTAAAACTCAGTTTTAGGTTTTATACGGGAGGTGTGTACTGGGTTTTATAAGATTTGAAAAATGAATCGGGCAGTTTTAGTCGGGAAACGTGACAGGTTGGGTTGTGACGGGTCCCGTCAGGCAGTCAGTTTTAGTGCGTGAATTGTATACGGGAGGTGTGTACCAGGCTTTAGGCAGTTAACTGCTGCAAGACAATACGGTTGTTAATCGGCATTTAACTTCCATTAATGTGTTATTAACTGCTATCACCCGGCCTTCATCGGCTGTTAATCGCCACATAACTGCTGTTAACCGCCACATAGCTGCTGTTAATCGCCACATAGCTGCTGTTAATCGGGCCTTTGCTACTGTTGATCGGTCTTTACCTATAATTAACCGGCCTTTCACTGTTGTTAGTCGATCTTTTACATCTGGTAATCACCCTTTAACTGTTGTTAGTCAGCCTTCGAGTTCTGTAACTCGGCATTTCACTGCTGGTAATCGATCTCTCACTACTGTTAATTGGTCTCTTACTGTTAATTGGTCTGTTACTGTTGTTAATCACCATTTAAGTACTGGTAATCGGACGTTCACTGCTGTTAATTGTTCTTTAACTCCTGTTAACGACCCTTTAAACTGCTGTCAATTGATCTTTCACTATATGTTAATCGATATTGAATGGTCGTTAAAAGTTGCATATGTTTTGAGTTTCTGCCATTTAAAAATAATAAATATGTTAGGATTGATTGTTATAATCTACCTTACATTCGTTTGGAGTAGGATTAACTATAAATGGCTACCGTTGCCTATATTTGAACTAATAACATTCAATATTAATGTTAGTGCACATGTCAACATTCTGACACCAAAGATTTTAGCAGTAACATGCTTTATTTAAGTGACTTAATATTTCCTTCAATGAGACATCTAATATATCTAATAAAAAAACCTAATGCAAAAGGAAATTATGCACATAGTATTAAGGAACTGGTTAGATTGGTTGTAATGTATTTAATAGTGAATTTGGCAAGAGTTAACGTGGTGGGTAATTTCGGGCAGCTTGAGGGACCTGGAGACCGTGTTGATGTGCGCCTATGCAGGGTAGTTTTCGTTTGATTGCAGCGTCCGTCAGTCTGCCCGTTCCTTCTGCCCAGTTCACCGGGAAATTTGCTTTTAAGCACGTAAATGATGGGCAGTCTTTTATGGGCCAGCCAGAGTACTTCATCACCCAAATGTAGTGTCTTGGGTGTGTTGTGTGATCATTAATACTATATATTTACCAGAGAGCCGTCGCCCACCCACCACCACAACCACCTCTCCCTCTCTCTCTCTCGCCGCCGTCTCTGTGTTGGTGGCCTGAGAGAGAGAGAGAGAGAGAGAGAGAGAGAGGGTGTGGGGTGCAGGGGGGCTTGAGACTAGGAGTGACTCGTCACCCTCTCATTTGCATAATTTACCCGCACCAGTCGACCAATGGTGACGCTCCCTGCCACCCACGTGATGGCTTTCAACACAGCCATGCCGGTGAACCTGGATCATTCCAACCACCATTATCACCACTGGAATTAAAGCACCCAAGTTACGCTTAAATGGCAGCTAACTGGAGATATTCGTTCCACCAAACCATCCTGCGGCTAGTCTGATCTGTGACGGGGCGGAATAGGGGACCAGTCGACAACGAAACGCGGCCATTTCGTTCCAATCTCCCGTGGCCTTGTAATTCAGAATGGGGGATGGCACTGAGGACGTGTCTGATTTCATGACGGGTTCGTTTTAAAGTTTACTTCTCGTGTGGAATATGGTGTGTTCATCAAGTGTGTACATGCGATTTGTGAGTGTGTGGAGTGTGGTGTTGGATGCACGGCCTAGATCTACATGAGATCCGGGCAGTGCAGGCCGCCGAGCTGGGACCGATGCGGGATGCGGGCCCACGGCCGGTACTGCGCGGCGCCCCGGCCGGCCCACCCTGCCCATGGCCTACTTAACGAAATATCGGTCGTCAAGAAATGTTGGCGACAATATACAACATGGTTGATAGTGTACATACCCTGCAAATGCTATGAGAAAAGTTGTCTTTACCACATCAACATCTGGGAAGCCACGCCGCAAAATGTATGTTGTGAGTAGTATGTAAAGTGTGGCTGTTTACTCAGGGAAGACTCCGAATTATCGACAAATCTTTGTCAAAGCTATCGACAATTCAGCACAATGGGCTTTGTCCAGTATACAGCTATCAGCAGACAAAGGAAATTTGCCATTCCGATTAATAACAGCAATTTTATTTACTCGAGTCCGATTTAAATTGGACCTGTTGGATCCGAAAGGGCGACACGGTGATTCAAGTATAAAAGTTGTCCCCTGTGAATTGTTAGTTATCTGGAATAGTTGGTTATATTTGGTAAACAAATGGGTAACACGGCTTCCCCTGTCTGTCCCACCCGGCAGTGCACAAGGAGGACGTGGGCAGGAAGCGGTTCCAGATCTGCTGGTCGTGCACGGAAGGTTACCGGCAGGAGCGGCCGGTCAGGGTCGGCTGGAGGCTGGCCGACGGGAAGTAAGTGTTGGGCGGGGAAGGTATGTATGTGGGCTTGTGTAGACTACAGTGCGTGTGGCTTCATATGTCAGGGTGTGAGTGGTGTTTTCTCACTGTATGAGCCTCCCCTGTTGGGAGCAGTGGGAAGGGGCGGGGGCGGGGGGTGTGACCGGCTCCCCCTCGGGTGGCGCCGGCTGCAGGCGGCGGGACACGGCCGGCCTCCTCCCCGCTGCCTACGACGCCCACTAGTCTTTGCGGAAACCGCGAGTTGGGCGATTACGGATGGTTGCCATATCGTTTCTAGCATTAACACCAATCACCGATTCTGTTATTATCTATGATACTAGCATCTAATTGAAATCATAATTGGGTGTATATTGCACAACTGGCAGTGGTATAATTTAAGTAACACCAGTCTTGAATAAATAATAGTCAGTGGCAATTTATGGCGCATCTTATATGAGTGAGTTGGTTTATGAGATGTTAGCTATTCCATGTGCATACCGATAGATCTACTCGTTTGGATGGCTGCCTTTAGTAATAGATTATTCCTAAAGTTTAAAAAAAGAATTGTTAGAATTATAGAAATTGCATCCCCTCACAGACGTTGGGTCTCTCTTTACCACCAGCAGTGCCAGTGGAATTATCATGGCTACATAGAACGCGGAAGGTTTAATCCATATTTTTGTTGTTGTCGCCATGTTTGTAGTAATGTGAGGTCAGTTGTATTTGTTCACAAACAGACAATGATGTGGCGAAATTATACTTTCGCTTTTAAAATGTATGCTGGAAATTAATTATAGCATACCACATACAGTGTTGTTGGTTCTTTGGATTTTTTTATCCCCGCCGTGGTTTAATCAGTGCCAAGATGGCGTCGTTCCACCCCTATTGAGAGATAGTGTTGTGGACCAAGGAAGGGTTTGCAAGGATAGATGGGAATGGTGAGAGGGGCGTGAGAGCCAGGTTAGCTTATGATGTTGGTTATTAGGGAAGAGCGTGCACAGGTCTAATAAAACAAGAAATAGAAGTTCAATATGCAGACACGCGCAATACACGTTAATGTACACAAGCAATTACCAGGGTAATTAAATTTAGATTGTAATGATCTAAGTAGTTGCTAAATATGCACTTATTGTTACTTCGTATGGAATATAATAACTCAGATGATCCTTATTTTAATAGTTTAGTAAGTAGGATTAAAGGAGTGAAGCAGATTGAGCAAAACCTAATTTGAATTAATGTTCTATATGTTAGTCTTTAAGCATTGGTACATACTAGATATGTAAATTAGCACACGGGAAATCATGTTTCTTTTTCACAATTACTGATTCGGTAAGCGATTTTGACAAGAATCCTTTGGGTTAATATTCATAATATCTTAGCAAATTGTTCAAATCTTAGGAAATGTCAGCTATATTGAGGTTAGAACTGCTCAAAACCGTGTTCTATTTCTCATATTGAGGTTAGAACTGCTCAAAACAATGTTATATTTCTCATATTGAGGTTAGAACTGCTCAAAACAATGTTCTATTTCTCCTATTGAGGTTAAAACTGCTCAAAACAATGTTCTATTTCTCATATTGAGGTTAGAACTGCTCAAAACAATGTTCTATTTCTCATATTGAGGTTAGAACTGCTCAAGGCAATGTTCTATTTCTCCTATTGAGGTTAGAACTGCTCAAAGCAATGTTCTATTTCTCATATTGAGGTTAGAACTGCTCAAAACAATGTTCTATTTCTCATATTGAGGTTAGAACTGCTCAAGGCAATGTTCTATTTCTCCTATTGAGGTTAGAACTGCTCAAAGCAATGTTCTATTTCTCATATTGAGGTTAGAACTGCTCAAAACAATGTTATATTTCTCATATTGAGGTTAGAACTGCTCAAAACAATGTTTTATTTCGCTTCTCCTTTAAATAATTAAATGCACCACCCCTCCCAGGTCAGAGGCCATAACGATTTATTAGATGCATTGGAATGTTTAATTAATATAAACCATTCTACTCAATTTCTCCCATATCTATCGATTTTTCCCCACAGTTAGTTTGAACATATACAACTTATGAATGCATGGGTTTATTGCTATATTTATGAATGTGCAGAATAGGTTCGGTCATGTTTCCCTATACAACCGACTTGATGTCCCTCTTGGAAGCGGCGTTACTAAGGAACCCAGTGAACAAAATGAGTAAATCTCTAATTTGCTAAAGTTGCATAGTCCGATGGTTTTGAGTTTCTGCCATTTTTCTGAGAAAATATATTAAATTGATTGTTATAGCCTACCTTATTTTAGTTTTATTTTAAATGGCTAACTTTTCCGATATTTGAAGTGCAAATATATCAAATTCTGACCCCATGGGCTTCAATAGAAAAATGTTCTATTAAATTCACTCAGTATTCCCTTCTAAGTGCATCATTATCTAAGTTAGATATGTGGAATCAATTTTAGATAATTCTTTGGTTTTGAAAGTTTGATGCTTGCTCGGACTGTGCAGCTTTAAGCAACGTGCACATTTGCACTTCAACTATCTCAAAAGTTAGCCATTGAAAATAGATGTTTCTTCAAACTAATATAAGGTAAATGATAAGAATCAACATAGTGTATTTATTTTTAAAGAAATTGCGGTTATTCAAAGCCTTTCAACTATGCAACTTTAAGAAAGTATCGTAAGTGTAGAAGATCTCAAATGAGAAGCAATGCTTTGCCATATAATACATTTAAGAACCCAGGCTCCAAGTATATAATGCACAGCCCAACAACTCAGGCCTATTATCCGTGTCCATAGATCACATGTTTGTATTTATCAGTGGTATAAATATTAAATATATTAGTTTTCAGAATCAGCATCATGCCATGATCCAATCTGAAGGCCTCAGTAGTACTGGCATTTACACGGTAATCAAATGAAAACCTTGAAGCTAACAGGCGTATTTCTGTTTTGAGATGTGTGATGTCCTCTCCATAAGGGACGGGATGGTCGATCGGGTAGATCACTCGCTTTCGATATGAGTGGCTGTAGGATCAATCCCCGGCCGAGTCGAACTAAAGCCATACAAACTCGAGACTTGTTGTTATCTTAACTGACACTTTACTAGATCTGGTTCGCTCAGTGTTATGATAATGCAACTGTGTGAGATATCAGGTTATGGTGCCAATGGTGTGGTATCACATTAGGGCTGCACTATAAAGTCACCATGAGTGCGCACTGTGACAAGTCGACACCCATCTTAAGATAATATTAGATGTTGCTAGGACGGAAAGCCCCACTTAACTAGCCGTCCATGCGGTGACCCCTGCGTGCTTGTGTTGAAGCCGCCACCTGGCGGTGACCTCTGTGTGTTGGTGTTGCAGTCGCCACCTAACGGTGACCCCTGTGTGTTGGTGTTGCAGCCGCCACTTGACGGTGACCCTGAATGATGTTGTGTACTTCTCCGACATGCTGCCGGCAGAAGCCGCTTCTGGGGAGGAGGCCGTGGAGTACAAGGTCAGTTCCCCAGGTTACCATGGCAACAGTTGAACTTATAGAGGACAGATCGAACGTGCTTTCCGCAGGGATGAACGATCTCCGCGATTTTGCTGAGTCCTGCGATTCGTGGCATTCTGCGATTTGTGTTGTATTTTCTCCATTTTCCAAACACCAACGCAACATTTCAGAAACACTTTCAGTGACAGCTAAGTGTTATACTGAATGTGGGCTGAATTTCCACAAAAATGTGGAAATTCTTTGATAGACTTAGCATCGTTATGGAATCATGTAAAAATACCGGAAATAAGGTTTCATTCAGTACTCTCCAAGCACTATCCTAGCGCCTTTCCACTGATCGGTCAGTACAGACCATCATTGAAGAGTGTGTCACTGTCATTGTTACGAATGCATTGTCGTCAATTTCACTTTTTTTTCTCCGAGTCACGCCAACATAACTTTGCTCACTTTCATCCCTGAGTCAATCTCTATGCATCGTGTAAATATGTGCTGTGTAATGCATTATGTGAATATAACTCAACTGTCCTACTTTTTGCCTGCACTTCACGATGTGCATTTCGCCTTACCACACTTAATCTCACAATCCTCCCAAAGGTGTTCTTTAGTTTTTACTAGTGACGATCAGAATAAATATAACATGATAAACGTTCCCTTACAGATAAAGCATCACAAGAAATTTGAACAGGTATATATCCTGATACAGAAGCGTGAGCAGGGACTGTGGATTTCCTGAAGTCCACAGAGCGTGGCCTGAGTGAGTGTGGCTTCATGTAAATGTAGACATAACAAGTAAGCGCATTGTACCGTGACCACGGGTGAATGGGCCGAGTGCGATTCGCGTCAGTGGTGCCGCAGGATGTAGAATGCAAAGTCATGTCGCGCCTTGAATAACGCTAGGATTCCGTATATGTAGTATGCGGTATGCGGTATGCGAATGTGACATGAAGTGGAAAACATGTAAATGCAATAGCTTTGATTCCATATGTCTGACTGCGAATGCCATTTGCGTAGACAGCAAACTGTATCGCTCCATGTAGCGATTGGTGTGAAATCAAACTGACTGTGCTGTTTCTAATACAAACAGTGAAAGGTCGCTGCATACCTCGTATGCTTTTGCATTTTCATTTGCATACCGCATATATGGAATCCTAGATTAAGCAATCCTAGATTGATCCTACAGTGGTCTGCTGGTTGACCGACCGGGTGGGTCAGTGGTTGAGGCTGGTCTGAGGCAAAGAAGGGTACTGTAATATACGGTAATGACCATCGCTTGGTCATGTGTTTAAGTACGACCCTGCTGACGTCATAGAGCCGTAGACAGCCGTCTCTTTCGTACAGACTCATTTTGTAGAAGGGGAAGGGCATGTCCAATATGATGTGTGCGGATTTTGTTTGTGTGTTGGGGTTTTGCGTCCTGACAACATCTAAGGTCACATGTGTACGGAAGGTTGGCTCAAACTGAGTTCCGGCTTCTGCCTAATTAAAGTTGCATAGTCCGATGGTTTTAAGTTTCTGCCATTTACTTAGATAAATACATTAGATTATATGTTATAGTCTATTTTCTTTTAGTTTGAAGTAACTTTTATGTTAAATGGCTAACTTTGGCGATATTTGAAGTGAAAACATGCTAAATTAATTTTGGTAAGCACCTCAAATTCTGACACCTTAGTAACAGGTTTTATTATTAAATAATTTACCTATCACGCACCTCTATGCAGCAATGAATGCTTAATAAAAACACCAGTATTTAAGTTCAATATATATGAGCAAATCTAGATTAATGTTTTCCTTTTGAAAATGTGATGCTTTCATCGGATTATGCAGCTTTAACATAATGCTGGCATGTGTTGTTTATGCAAGATGGGGTCTCCACATTTTAACATACTAGCCATACTAGAAAAAATGCATAATGCCCTTAAAAGATTAATTTGTTTTCCTCTTTAAGGCCCATTCGATTATCTATCTTCCATACATTCCTTTGACATCCACTGTCAGAAAAATGCGTTGGTTGTGTTGTAGAAACATTGTGCTAGTTTTAACGGCTATATTCGCAAAGAAAGGAAGTGTATTTATGTTTGTGAACGTGCAAAACAGGTTGTGCTTCGTTGCCTCTTCCGCAATTGAGTGTACGAATTATATATTTATTATTTGCTACCTTAACATCTTGGGACAATTACGTATGCTGTACAATTGTGGGTTTGACTGGTCTCCCGCAGCCACCTATCGTGTACCGGGCTGTCTCCCGCAGCCACCTATCGTGTACAGGGATGTCTCCCACAGCCCCCTATCGTGGACAGGGCTGTCTCCCGCAGCCCCCTATCATGTACAGGGCTGTCTCCCGCAGCCCCCTATCGTGTACAGGGCTGTCTCCCACAGCCCCCTATCGTGTACAGGGATGTCTCCCGCAGCCACCTATCGTGTACAGGGATGTCTCCCGCAGCCACCTATCGTGTACAGGGCTGTCTCCCGCAGCCACCTATCGTGTACAGGGCTGTCTCCCGCAGCCACATATCGTGTACAGGGCTGCCATACAACCCATTAGAAAAAGTGTCCGAATGCTGGGCTATGAAAATAACCATATAATTTTGCAATCTAATATGCTAAATATGCAGGTCAAATACTTATTTATCAGAGGGGTGAATAATGTATGAAATCATGTAGATTAATATACTGTAAAAATCGAATTGGGAGCTTACAGTGACCACCATCTTGTTTTCTTTGCATTCTCTGCCAATTCCTCAACACTATGCCAAAATAGATGCCTGTTGCACGCTGAAACCAGTGACTCCACAGCTTGCGGTGGCGTATTTAGGAGTTTCCTGGTTGCTCGGAAACCTCTGCTCTAAAATTGTTTTAAAATGATGAAATAAAATGAATGAAATGTGTTTCCAAATATCACCAAAATTCACCATTTTGATGCGATAAGAGCAAATGGTTGGGTTTTCTTTTGGGGGGGGGGGGCGGGGAGGGGAGAGCATGCCCTCAAACCCCCTATGTTTGTAAGCGCTGCTAGTGGTCACAAAGTGAAGCCAACAGAACTTTGCTCACAGCTTCATCCGGAAATCCTCCTCACTCAATCCTCGCTTCTTTATAGATGTTTCATGAAAAGGCAGTTTTTGCCCAAATTTAGACATGCTTTTCATTCACCCTTACTTTAGGGAGGGGTGAATCTTTTATCTAAGATTTGAATTGATATAATTATATAAATCAGTGGTTCGCATCATCATATTAGCTAGGAGAATTTCGGGAATTGGCAATTACTCACGATTTAGTATAAATAGTTCAGAATGTAATAGTTCAAGCTGCATAATCCGTGAAAGCATCAATTTAAAAAAACCAAGGCATTGAGCTAGATTTGATCCTACATATCCAACTTAGATACTGTTTGATAGTGTGGGATACTGAGTCAATATAATAGAAGGTGTTATTGCTGAAGCATATGGTGTCAGAATGTTGGCATGCTTGCCAAAATTAATTTGGTATGTTTTCATTTCAAACATCTCTAATGTTAGCCATTTAAAATATATGTTAGTTCAAACTGAAGTAATGCAGATTATAACGATCAATCTAATGTATTTATCTCAGAGAATGCCAGAAACTGAAAACCATCGGACTATGCACCTTTTAAAGCTGCATAGTCCGATGAAATATCAAATTTTCAAAACCAAACCAATTTTCTAGATTTGATTTTACATATCTAACTTAGATACTGATGCACTTATTAAGCATTTGTTTCTGCGTAGAAGGCAATACTGAATCAATTTAATAGAACCTGTTACTGGTGTCAGAGTTTTGACAAGCTTGCCCAAACTAATTTTCCATGTTTGCACTCAAAATATCTCAAAGGTTTACCATTTAAAATAAAAGTAACTTTGAGCTAATGTAAAGTAAATACTAGTGATCGATCTAATATATTTACCTCAGAAAAAAATACAGAAATTCAAAACCATCGGACGATGCATTTAAGTTTAAGCACGCCGACACTTTGCGTGTGGTTGGAGGTGTTGTCGGATAGCCTACTTGTTGCACATGATGTAGTGTTGTTAGTAACACGGCTTCTGACAGAACGTGGTTTGTTGTGATGACACAGAATGTGAACCTTGTCAGTGAGCTATATTTGCGTATGTCCTATATAATGGACATGTCCTTCAGTGTATGAAAATAGCAGTAGGCATATCATGTTTGTCTTCATTTCAAAGCGGCTGCCATTATGAGAATTATAAATTAATTAGGAGAGCCCACTTCTCCAGAACGCACCATCCTCTGGTATGTTATTTACTAGTTGTTTGTTTGTTTGTTTGTTGTTTTACGTCCTAGCAACATCTAAGGTCATATCAGGACGGGTACCGACTTGTGACAGTGCGCACTCATGGCGACTTTATAGTGCTGTCCCACTGGGAAACCAGGCCGCCGGCACCATGACCTGGTATCCCACTCAGTCACATTATCCTGACACTGAGCACACCAGTCCTTGCCCTATCCTAATAATGCCGAGCGCCTGGCTAGGAAGCAACAAGTATCAATTTTAAAGTCATTGGTTTGACTCGACCGGGACTCGAACCCACGACCCCACGATCTACCAGCACGGGAGACGGACGCTCTAACTCATTCGGCCATCCCGTCTGGTCTTTACTAGTTGTAGACTTTTAAACATGTATTATTATTATTACATTCGTTGCTGAACCAGGCGAAATTTCAATCGCGGACAATTGGTCTTCCTCATTCGACTGCTTCTTGCCTTATCGTAGGAATGCCAAGTGCCAGGCTAGGTGGTGACAAGTCATTGGTTTGACTCGGCCAGGTTTTGAATCCTATGGGGTCGAATCCCACGACCTGCTACACGGAAAGCGGACGCTCTACTCATTCGTCTGGTTATAGTCTGTTGGTTATAGTTTAATTTATAAAAAACAAAAAAGTGTATCATGTTATATTTAATTCAGAGACGAGGCTCCAAGTGTTCAGAATTGTTTATTGCACGCGCAAATAAGTAGACCATGTGCAGTTCATATAGAGATACACACTTATATCCCACAGAATCCACCTTTGGACTCTGAAACCACTTGTAGTAATCTGAACTTCGAGACAAGACTATCATTGCAACTATTATCTTACCATTATCTCACTTATGCATTACTTCAGCTTGAATAAGAAATGAGTCACTGGCAACGCCCTCCTGCCGTAAATCTGTTAAAAAAAAAAAAAAAAAAAAAAAGCACACACAGGCATGACGTCACAATCCGCACAGGGCCGATGGATTACTCTGTCACCCGAGGTACACGCGGGAGGCCGCACTTCTGAGGTGGTGGGATGGAAAACAGAGTGTTGTGCTTGGAATGTAGCTTAAAGTTAAAGAAAACAGTGGTCCCGCCGCCTTCTAATAGGTGGCGCCACTGCCATGCACCCTCGTCAGTGACTTAACCAAGTTGGCGCCAACATGTCGTTATGTGGGTATTAAGATTTCTGTTGGTTCCTCGGGAAGGACTGAAACCGCTACCCAGCAGGCCAGGTTGCAGCTTCAGCTTACATGCAGGGATGGGGGGGGGGGGGGGGGGGGGGGGCGGGAAGGGGGGGGGGAGAATACACAAACAGTGTGCTACACAAAATGGTGTGTTATCTAATATAAAATATTAGCTGGGACAAGTTGACTGCAATCTGTATTACGAGCATATGTCTGGCAACAATCCTACAAAATGTGGTAATCAGGAAGTATGTGGTTGTAGGTGCAAAGTGAGTGTAAAGAATATGGCCTGTAGTAACAGATATAGCTGCAGGTCGGACCAACCCCAACTTCCGGTGTGTAAGCTGAAGCTGTGACCCGGGGTGCTGGATCTTAGCTTCAATCCTTCATGAGGAACCAGCGGAACTCAGAATGCCCGTACTCTTACCATATAATATATGTCGATACTTTTATTGTTCTTAACTTTGCCTATCGTTGGTTAAATGTAGCATTAGATGCGCCATCGAAGGTGGACACATGGCCGGCTGGAGGTACCGGCAACTCAGCCAGTCGTCTGAGGCGCCACGTGTAGGGGGCGCAACATCAGTGTTACATTTAGTTAAATTATACTTGTAAAGGCGCCGAAGTTCAGCTTGTCTGGGGCGGCAGCTAGGAGTGGAGAGGCCTACTGTAAACTGGCCAGTGTTAAAGTTAGCTTATAATCACAAGTAGTTGAGCTGCTCAAACTGAATTAAAAGTGGCGACCGTGTGTATCTATTAATGCTATTTCAATTACTTTAAGAAGCATTTGCAAACGTCTAACGGTCTGAGAGTAAAAAGACAATTAACAAGCTAATTGTGATCATTTATATATTTGGTAGCGCATACTTATATGAAGAGTTCAGGGGCAAAACCCCATAAACGCCAATCCAAAATTTGAGCTAGTCATTGCAATCAAACCTTCAAAGATTCTTTTTATTTATAATTGCTACTTTTTTGTTTGTTGCTCCGCAATCATGTGATCCCAATAAAAGTGGAATTAGTCAGAATTAAAATAATTTTCAGATAGAAATCTTGTATTTAAACTACATTTTTAGATTGGCGTTTACAGGGATTTGCGCCTGAACTCTTCATATATAGCTATATGTTGTGTGGGTATAGACTGACTGTTAAACTTCACACACGTCAGGTGATTGTGTAAATGCTATATATATATATATAAATGAGGGTATTGGTCACTTACATTACACCAGCGAACATTTCAATCTCATATAAAGCTATTCTAATTGACTTGATATAGTTATCACTGCCTATGAGCAAAGAAAAATATAAATGTACTACTATATAAATAAACAGTTGTGAAATATGTATGATTCAAATATATATTTTGTATTGCCCTTTACATTAATCTAATCACATGCTACTGTACATGCATATACCATCCAAAAATCATGTTCATTTAGCCAGATAGTTAGCGTTTATTTGAGGCGAAATTCAACTCAAACAGCCTTGTATGCGCGTTGTTGGATTGTATTCAGCTCTGTATTATCTCAGATATATGAGAACAGAACCAAAGGGGCTTATGGCCTAGGTATACCAATTGTATATACATCAGCAATTACACATTGTGGTTTTCCACAATGTGTATAATTCATGTATAGCATTGTTGATTGATTAAGTGATGGTGAATTGATATCACTTTCGATTAGAAAAATCCATTTCAGTACCCGATGGGATGGTTGGAACGAAATATATATTACTAATTTCTTAGACTTTAGCTTATCGGTTTAATTCTGCATATATGGCACACCTAAATAGTATTACCACTCACACTGCATAGTTGTAATGTGTATATATAATCTGCGCAATTTTCATTGGAAAACATTATTTCTTTTTATGCAAAGGTTTGGACAGAAAACATTAGTACAAATTCGAGTCTGAGATAATATTCTGACTCCCATGATAAAGTGACTCCCCAGTCACTTTATTATGCAGAATAAAGTGACTCCCCAGTCACTTTATTATACAGAATGAAGTGACTCTCCAGTCACTTTATTATACAGAATAAAGTGACTCCCCAGTCACTTTATTATACAGAATGAAGTGACTCCCCAGTCACTTTATTATACATAATAAAGTGACTCTCCAGTCACTTTATTAAACAGAATAAAGTGACTCCCCAGTCACTTTATTATACAGAATAAAGTGACTCCCACTATCATATTGTGTATGTAGGTCAATGGATCTTTGTGGTGGGTTAGGGGATATGTTGACTCTTTATTTTATTAAAGCTACTCGTTTTCATGTATGTTGATGCATGTGTGTGTATGTATGCATGTATGTATACAGAAGATGGTTTGTTTGATCAATTAAAAAAATTGTGTTTATATATCTTTGTAATTCTTTTAACCAAAAGGAACAATCAATTCATATTAGAAAGTGTTAAACATTACATTATAAGAAACTTGGTGGGGAGTCACAATATTATAGGGGGTGGTCGCTTTATTATACACACTAAAGTGACTGAGGAGTCGGTTTTTTACGGGAGTTAGAATATTCTCTTACACGGACTAATCATTCACAAGCAGTCGGTGTCAGCGCTAAGGCATGTAACGGTCCCGGTAACTGTAGGCTGTCAGGGTGCTCTCGACAGGGGGCGTCTGTGGCGGTACCAGCGTGCACTCCGCCAGGTGCACTCGCTGCTCGGTCGCGCACACCATATGACACCGTCCGCGCAGATCGCACAGCGCGGCTGCCGGGTCGCTGGCGTCCTGCCGGAAGTGCTCAGGGCACGCCGACACCAGCTTGGTGCATGGCACATAGATGACTTTCAGCATGGTGCCGTTCGACTTCCGGCGCACAAAGACGGGGATCTTCGGACGGCTCACTTTCATGGGCGTCGCGTCGCCTGACTTCCGGTCAGCGGCTGACAGCACCTCCATCTCTTCTGTGTCCACAGCGGGGTCTTCCTCCTCGTCCCGCCGCCGCTCGTCCGTGCCGTCCGTGCCGCCCTTCCTGCCGGCCACCTCGGTCCGGGTGACGGCGCCCCCGGCTGCCTGCCCGGCAAGGATAGTGGCGGCGCGCCCCGCCTGACCCCCGGTGAGCGGCCCGGGGGCGGGATGCGGCAAGGCGCGCACCTCACACGGCAGGCTGAAGTCCGAGGTCCACTTGTACTCGGTGATCATCAGCTGCGCCGCCCCGATGGTCTTCGGGCCTACCATGATGTTGTTGTCGACAGACCACGTGACCTGGTCTTCTTCACGGGAAGTCTGCGGAGGAAACAACGACTATAGCCAGTGCATAAAGCCCAGTCATACTACAGCTTGTGACTGCTTGCGACCACTTTGTGACCACTTGCGACGAAAGAACCCACAGTCACCAGTGACCTCCTTGCAACCAAAACAACCTATAAAAATGGTCGCCGACCTCTGGGTGACTATTTTGGTCGCAAGTAGGTTTTTAGTGCAGCAGCTGCAACCTCCTTATGACCATTTTGGTCGCAAAGAGGCTGGTGCCGACTGAGGACCACTTTGTGACCACTTTAAAACCACTTGCGACCTCTTTGCGACTGACCCTTTTTGTGGTCGCAAAGTGGTTGAAAGCAGTCACAAGCAGTAGTGTGACTTGGGTATAATATGTCACTTCCGAGAGACCAGAGTTCCACTGAACCCTAACCAGCCCGTTTGAGGTGAAACACTGCAGTACGTATGAAATGGTATGTTATCCAATGTAGAATACCGCTAGCACAATTTCAATAGAAGTCCATAGTACAAAAATATGTAGTGCAAAAACCATACCAAGATTGGTCATATAACTTATTGGGTTCAAAGGTGGGCTTAAACTATAGAGCCTATTGTGAAGGATAGGGATCGGAGATAGAACCACCCGGTGTTTAATCACGCCTGGTCGCAGCTTCAGTCCTTCATCGCTCATTCATATATGTACACACACATTTATACACATGGACTCGCACATGCCCCAAACCCCAGTGGACTCTGGAGCAGCTCCCCATAATTAAGCATTAAACACGTATGAATACTCACACTAACTAGACTAAGTGGGATAAATAAAGATGGTTTTCGAAGCTTTTCGGGTTTCAGAATTTAGGATATGGGACTACGGACTTGTGTTTGACGTCTGCTGTATTGGTTCCACGTACACTACAAAGGTTAGCAAATGCTACTAGCGGGCACTGGTGGTAGAAATGCAACTTGCTGTTTCTGCTCAGGAGAGAGAACCCTCCATGCCGTGGGCTGCCTCACCTTGCCGCGCTGGAAGCTCCACTGTAGCTGACCACCCAGCTTCCCGCTTATGGTCGGAAACGGCGAGTCCTCGCCTCCCGGCCCCGTCGGAATCTTACAGCTCACCTCCAGGCTGTTTCCGACGGTGAATCCCCTCTGGAGGGACATCTCGACGAAGGAGCGGGTTTCTCGCTCCGTGCGGAACGAGTACGTCTGCGGCGAGTCAGTGTTGTTCTCAAAGCTCGACTTAAACAGCACCGTCATGCCCTTGTTGACGCTTGGCAGTCCGACCGTCGCCTCGCCGCCGCTTCCTGCTTGTGGCGCCACTGTCGGAATAAGACGTAGTTCGCCGCGCGGCCACACTTGGAGGAAGGCGCTGTCGACCTCGAGGCGGCAAACGCGGGAGAGCGGGCAGAGACGCTCCCGCCACGTGAGGCCGGCGGGCGGGAAGGCGGTGAGTTCCCGCCACGCGATCTGCTTAATGACGCGGTCTATGTCGACCAGGGGCTCGTCGTGTACATCCATGTGCGGTTCCAGCTGCGCACCCAAGTCAAAGCAGCACGACATGGCTGGTTCCCGTCTGTCCAGTCACTGCTGTACTACCACCACGTGGTGCTGATCACCAAGGCCTGCTGTCTCGGATAGCGGAGGTTCATTCCGTGTCAACTCAGCATTGTGTGTTGCCAATTGGCCACCAAACACTTTGCTTCTGATTGTAAAGCTGCAATGCACAATACGAACTCAGGGGATTTGAATGATTATAGCAATACAGAGATAGATTGTTATATATACCTTCCAGATAATTAGCTTAGAATAATTCTGGTCTGTTTTCTAATATCACATCCTCTTTCTGTGCTATCTTATGAGTCGGCCTATAGAACAATTCACTTTGTGTGTGTTGAGTACTTAAGCGCTTTACAAAAACCACTCGATTGTAATTTACATTAGTGGAATTTCTGTTTCTTAACTACACTTCTTATAAAAGTACCCAAATTGTACAAACCAACATTAGATTAGGCCTACTGACAGCCGCTTTACCGGCCCACGTAGCTGCAGTGAGACTACCGCATAAGAAATCCAAGATGGCGGCATGGGCTGGATCAATACAGCAAGTGCCAGCACGCAGCCTCGGTGACAGGCCACTGACACTGACGTCTACTGTCACAACCGATGGGTACAACCCGCAGACTGACAGCGCCGAGGAGTGACACAATGCATGTCTGCTGAACCAACTGAGTTTGCCGCAGTGACAGTCTGCGAGTCAGTGCCCGGGGCGCGGCTCTGCTGAGGCGGGCTTGAGCTGCCGGCCGCTCCGACGGCGGGGTCACCGGCCTCGTGCGGCTATGGCGGCGGCCTGAGGTGTGCCGGTGGCGGCTGCAGAGGCCTTCCTCCGACGTGCACGGCGGTTCAGCCACGTCCCTCCATCAGTGGCCGCCGACGGCTGGCCGCGTCCAACACGGCACACTGCAATGATTGTCTGGGGTGAGAAGGGCCAGGTGGTGGAGAGTGGGATTCCCGAGATGGAGAGGGGAGGGGGTGTAGCCGGAGAGCTGCTCAGTGTCCTGTGTGGGAGAGTGTAGTGGGTTTACCGGGGTGGAGAGGGGGGGAGGGATGTAGAAGGAGAGCTGTTCAGTGTGCTGTGTGTGGTGGGCGGGCGAGGCAAGGCAGGCAGGGCAGGCGGGGAGGGGTGGGGCAGGGGCGGGACGGGGTGGGGCCGGGTGAGGGAGGATTCTAGCCAATGCTCGGGACATCATATCACGACTGTTCACAGTGCTATAAAACACGTGACTAAACTGTAAACTGCTGGCAGAGAGATGATTAGATTTGAAAACGTTTTCCTTGCCGATAATTGCATGAATATATAATAGTTCCACTACAAACACTTATAGAGCAGTATTAAATCAACACAGATACAAAAGCAGTTACATGGTTTATGCTGAGAGGTTACATTTTGGTACATTATTGTTGTTTGTAGATTAGTTAATTTGTCATGCATGATAGTAATTATAATTTCAAATTTAATGTGAAAAACGGTGGGTGGGTGGAAAACTTTCTGCAAAGTCAGTGCTAGGATGGAGTGGTGGCCCGGAGAGTATGGTCCTGGGTATATAAAGGACTGACCACTTGCTATCCGGACCACACTTCGTCCACACCTCTCTCTATCTCCTCTCTGCTGGCCATGCTATTGTCTGAAAAGAGTTCCATGAGGGGGAGCCTGCCAGCATTTCACTTTCTACTCTTATTTCTTTCTGTCTGTGTCTTTGGCTCGCTGGCTGGTCACCATAGAGTAAATAGACATGGTCCTTTGGCTCAACTCTCCTCATTTCTCTTTCCTATACTCTACCCTTTTTTTTTCTCTCAGGCTTACTTCTCCCCCTGATCAAGGTAGCTGTTTGCTTGGGTGGGGCCCTTTACCTTTCATTTCTCTCACTTTTTTCTTGTTGCTGGAACCGCTGGACCCACCTGTACCCATCCCTTCCTCCTAAACCCTTGCTGCTGGCTGCTGGATACAAGCGCTGTGCTACTGCCGGACCGGAGTGATTCGTGGCCACCCCAATGACTCGTCGCTTAATCATTGTAAAGACAAGATTATTCTTCAATCAAAGATTGGGCCGATTTATTGGTGCCTCTCTATAATGCTGCAGTTCTGCAGCCGGTAACCATCATAAAGTTACAAACACCCAGAAGTCACGGGTGGGGTGGGGTGGAGGTGGGGGTTAGGTTGACAGTACATGGGTGGGACTCTTGTCTGGTAGTTGGATAGTTACACAAAGGGCGGACTGGTGTCTGGGCCTTTAGTGGTGTCTGTAGATAAAGTTGAAGGTCGGCAGGGTGGGTGGAGGTGTCCCTGTGGGTCCAAGGAAAAATCGTTCAACTCGGCTCATTTGATGACAGGAACCTGGACGTATAGGAGGTATACGTGTCTTTTCTGAATAATTGTACATATTCGTTGAAGATATCCAAACGAAAATATCGAGGATTTCATATAGGCCAGAAAAAATATTGTGAATACTGATCTGGACATGTAAAAAAGAATCTATCACTATTATTTTAATTTCAAAGGTTTAATTTAATTTGGTGTCTCTTGTCATCGAATGTCACCAGACACTACTATATTCTCCTGAAATATGAGATATGCGTGAAATAGTTATGCATATGTGATTATATTTAGTCATATTTAAGCCAATTCAGTTCGGTTTGTCTAAATGTAATCCTTAAGATTAATAACATTATATTTAATATACGTACAACGCAAGTGCATGTGGTAATGTAATATGCAATTCTGAACAGGCATACTCTAATTCAATCCAATTATCCAATTAATATTGGATCCCAAGTGAATGGTGAAAATGATTGCAAAGCTCTGAAACGTCGAGGGTCCGTTTGGTGACAATCCAAGTGGGTGTGGCGACCAATACGTCGTTTTTTGGAAGGGAATACTGAGTCAATTTAATATAACTTCTTACTGCAGAAGCCCGTTGTGCTAGAATTTTGACTTGCCAGATGAATTAAATTTGGCATTTTTGCACTTAAAATATCTATTAAAAAAGTATTTAAAGAATTAATGAGCCACATTACTTCAAACTAAAGTACGACAGATTATTACAATCAAATTTAGTTCTTTCTTCTTTTTTTTTAATGACACAAACTCAGAACCATCAGGTGCATAACTTAAGGGGAGACACGGGTGATCGGAACATGAATTTGGGTCAAACTGGCGATTTCTGGTTTTTGGTGTACTAATTTGGTATAAATGATATGTTTTTTGGACAGATAATTACTTGACTGGATATTTGTGTATATAATATGGGATTCTAGATGATGATACTGGACTTTACCATTTGAAAGAAACACTTTGTGAACTTTGAAGCTTGTTTTCTCAGAACTGCTTTTCCTGGGGTTTTGCCAATTTGCCCCCTCTAAAATTGTAAGTTATAATTGTAGCAGAAAGTTGAAACTTGGCAGTCTTATGTAAAGGTTGCTGCTGAGTGCAATGTGATGGTTACAAACACTGTATCTTTCATAGTTCAAGAGCTAGGGATGGAGACACAAAGATTGACCATTGAATTTTTTTCCCCTCGGGTTCGTCATGTAGGGACATGTTGGTAATGACATATATAAATTCACAAACAACCTTCTTGCATTCAACTGGACCAGTTCTTCATATAATAACTTGATTCAGGCAAATCTAGGCACATTCAGTATACTTCCTGAAGGGGGTAAAATTTAGATTTTTTTCTTTGCAAGATCCTTCATCATATGACCCCTACTCCAGATAGAGCTTTGAAACTCTGCAGATATGCTTCTCCTGCTACAAGGAATGTGTGCTCCAATTCCCAAAGCTCTATCTTTAATAGTTTTTGAGATACGGAAATCACCCAAAAATCACCAGTGTCCCGCCTTAATCAACTAATGCAATGGGGGAAAACTAAAAATATGAATAAGAAAACCTGCAGCCAAGTGTCTGATCTCAAACACACCTTCATCACACTAGCACCCTGATCTAGCTTATAGATATCTTCGTACCATATGCCACAAAAACAGCCGTCTGTTCATAGAGAGTTTCACAACAACAGCCAACATTCACAGATTCGCAGAGAGCGCCACAGCAACAACCGTATCTTCACAGAGAGTGCCACAACAACAGCCATGTCTCACAGAGAGTTCCACAACCACAGCCATGTCTCACAGAGTGCTTCAACAATAGCCATGTCTCACAGAGTTCCACAACAACAGCTATATCTCACAGAGTTCCACAACAATATCCATGTCTCACAGAGTGCCACAACAATAGCCATGTCTCACAGAGTGCCACAACAATAACCATGTCTAAAAGTGCCACAACAATAGCCATATCTAAAAGTGCCATGACAACAGCCATGTCTCACAGTGCCACAACAACAGCCATGTCTCACAGAATGCCACAACAACAGCCTTCTGTTCAGAGAGAGTTTCACAACAACAGCCAACATTCACAGATTCACAGAGAGCGCCACAGCAACAACCTTATCTTCATGGAGAGTGCCACAACAACAGCCATGTCTCAAAGAGAGTTACACAAAAACAGCCATGTCTCACAGAGTGCTACAACAACAGCCATGTCTCACAGAGTGCGACAACAACAGACACGTCTCACAGAGTTCCACAACAACAGCCATGTCTCACAGAATGCTACAACAGCAGCCATGTCTCACAGAGTGCCACAACAACAGCTATGTCTCACAGAGTGCCACAACAACAGCCAGGTCTCACAGAGTGCCACAACAATAACCATGTCTAACAGTGCCACAACAAAAGCCATGTCTCACAGAGTGCCACAACAACAGCCATGTCTCACAGAGTGCCACAACAACAGCCATGTCTCACAGAGTGCCACAACAACAGCCATGTCTCACAGAGAGTGCCACAACAACAGCCATGCCTCACAGTGAGTGCCACAACAATAGCCATGTCTCACAGAGTGCCACAACAACATCCATGTCTCACAGAGTGCCACAACAACAACCATGTCTCACAGAGAGTGCCACAACAACAGCCATGTATCACATAGTGCCACAACAACAGCCATGTCTCACAGAGTGCCACAACAACACACATGTCTCACAGAGTGCCACAACAACATCCATGTCTCACAGAGTGCCACAACAACAGCCATGTCTCACAGAGAGTGCCACAACAACAGCCATGTATCACATAGTGCCACAACAACAGCCATGTCATACAGAGTGCCACAACAACACACATGTCTCACAGAGTGCCACAACAACAACCATGTCTCACAGAGTGCCACAACAACAACTATGTCTCACAGAGTGCCACAACAACAGCTATGTCTCACAGAGTGCCACACCAACAGCCATGTCTCACAGAGTGCCACAACAATAGCCATGTCTCACAGAGTGCCACAACAACAGCCATGTCTATCAGAGTGCCACAACAGCCATGTCTCACAGAGTGCCACAACAACAATTATCTCTTCACACAGTCATTCCCTTCTCGACCCTCAGCCTCCAAGGATATTCGTGGCGCTGTCACATTACGATGCTTCTAGCCAACGCATGTCGACGTATGTGATTTTTTTGGCGCAACGTCGGGATACATCAGGAAACATTAGGCGCGCTTTAGGCACACGTTGGTATTCGTTGATGTACGGCGACGGTCGACGAGGGTCGGTGCGCGGGTGCCAATGTTATGGCTACGTATGGGGTGCGTCGAGATACGTTAGAGTCGCTGGAATAACGTTATACAAATGCTAGGCAGACGCCGCGTGCACGTGAGGGTCGTTCCCACACGTTGCACCAAACTGTTGCTTTTTGTTGTTTTATGTCCTAGCAACATCTAAGGTCATATCAGGACGGCACGCCAAACTTGTACCACAACACCGGCCGCACGCTACGAATATGTTGTGCTGAGACCGAAAAGTTTTACGTGTCTCGACGATTAAAAGTGATTTTGCAGCTTCATAGCAATTCTAAAATTACTGAAAACAGTGCTAAGCTTATATTCAGTTAATTATAGACATGAGATGATACTTAACATGAGGAAAGAAGCTAGCATGTGACACAGGTTACTGTCACATCGGTAACCCCGTATGGAATGCGCACCTGCAGGAAAGCGAAGTAAACGTGTAGAATACATTATCCTAGCCCACCGGCACAGCGGTGAGCAGCCGTATCAAAGTTAAAATCCAGAGCTCAAAAGACCAAGTGACCTACCGTGTGACCTCAATAGTAACACGCCACTGTTATGTAGTTTATTGTCGGCCACAGTCAGGTGCAACGCGGAGTCAGTCAAGCGTGAGTGTGAAGCGAAGTGAACAGTAAGAGGCAGCCAGGTAGACTGACTTGAAACTGTGATGTGGATATAACATTATGAAATAAGACATTTTAATTAACTTTTTAAAACATTTTTTATTTTCTAGTAAGAAATTTATTCTATATGTTCATATTACTTAATGATACGCAGCGAAGGAGGAAGACAAGGCAGGAGTGGAGAAAAACACACTTTATTTAGTGAAATAAAGTGTGGGGGGGGGTGTACATACAGGGGAGAAGATATATAAGATCAAGGATATAATGATCAAATGGAAATGTAGAATGCAGTATCAAATGTCAAATATCAATGTGTAATGAAGGTCAAATGTCAATGTCAGTGGGGGGGGGGGCGTCCGAAGCGCCCTCCGCCAAAAGGGAGGAGAGGGTGCGAGTGGCCCCTGTGGGGGTGAGGCGGGGGACGTAGGCTTGAACCGCCACGGATATCCAGGTGCCCTGGGCCATGATGTCCACCAGGGAAACCCCGGCCCTCTGGCAAGCCTGGGCGGCGCCCCAACGTAGGCTGTGGAGGGAGTAGCTGTCGGGGGCCGGGACGGCGAGCGCGCGGTGGGCGCCCCTGAGGAGAGCCGTGAGAGTCCGAGGGTCGATGCGGCAGCCCGAGGGCATGATGAATGCTGGGTCGTCTGCGACGGCAGGGACGAGGGCGACGGAGGCGAGCCAGGCCGCGACGGGGCAGATGCGGGAGCCGGGCGAGGCGGGAATGAAGAGGGCCACCGCCCCCAAGGGCAGGGTGATAGTCTTTGTCGTCGTGAGGGTGAGGCGGAGGGCGAGCCATAAACTTCCTCGCCAGGAGGACGCAACTACCCACGTGGTTGAGGCGCCTGAGGATACTCTGAAGCTCCTAGCGCCCGAGGGTAGGGCGGGCTATCCGCACCTCGCATTCGAGGATGAGGTCCTCGACTTTGTCGGGTGCGATGCGGATGGTCATCGCCTCACTGTCGATGGCGAAGCCGAGCCAGGTGAGGCGGACCGCAGGGGTGTGGCACTTCCTGGGGGCGACCTCCAGGCCGAGGTCTCCGACGAGGCGGTGGAAGGCAATGAAGGCCTGGCGGGCCCTCAGGAAGGTGTGCTCGCACCCGACAAAGTCGTCCACGTAGATGAGGGTGTGGAAGCCCTCGCAGCGGAGGAGCCATGCGACTGCCGAGGTGACGCGGACGCATGCGGCACCTGAGGAGCGGCACCCAAAGGGGAGGGCGAGGTCGACATATGTCGCGACGTCCAATGTGATGCCGTAGAGGGGGCATGATAGGGGGTCGGCCCGAAGCTGGTGGTAGGCCCGAGAGATGTCGGCCGCCCATGTGTAAGCCCCGGAGCCCTCCCCAACAAGGCGCCGGCCGATGTCGGCGACAGAGAGGAGCCTGTATGTGTGGGGCCTCCCTAGGTACTCGCGGCGTGGTATGCCGGAGTTGACGCTAGCGCCGGGAAGGTATGAGAGGTCGACGATGACCCGCCTCTTCCCAGGGTCGGTCTTGGGGGTGGCTGATCATGGGGGAGACCTGGGCCAAGGGGGAGAAAGGGGGGGCATGGAAGGGACCTGCTAGGGCGCCGTGTGCCAGCTCGGTCTTTATGAAGTCGCGGAGGTGAGGCTCGAAGTCTGGGGCTTCCCGTGGTTGGTGTATGTGGGGTGCGGGGAAGAGGGGGCAGAGTAGTTGGCGGGGAAGCCGAACTCGAGGAGGTTGACGAGCTCGTCGTCGGGGTAGTCCCGGAGGCGGGCACGCCATGCGGGGATGTGGAGGCCTGAGGGGAGGGGGATGCGGGCAGCCAAAAAATTGGGTAGGCCCGCAATCCGGAGGGCGGCGTAGGCCCGGGAGAAGGTGGGGTAGTGGTCCCATGAGGGGGCGGATAGGTGGGGCCATATGGCGAGGAGGGTGGGGCGGTAGACCTGGGGGGTGGGGCCGCAGGAGCGAGTGGCGGGGAGGGTATCCTGGATGTCGGGGTCGACGACATCGGCGACTGGTTCGCCCAGGTCGCCGGGTGGGGGGGGAGGGGAGGGGGCGCGGTTGTCGAGGGGATGGGTGAGGAGGCACGGTTGTCGCGTGGGAGAGGGTGAGGGAAGTGGGGGCGGCAGATGGGGCGGGGGGGGTGGTTGGAGAAACCGGGAAGGGCGTGGAGGTAGGCAGTATCACCGGGGGAGGGGGTGGGGGGGCAGTGGGGGCGGGGGGGCGGGGGCGGGTGCGTTTATGTCGGGTATGTGTAGTGGTGGTGGTGCGGCGGCGGGGAGCAGGGGTGGCAGGGTCGGCAGGGGTGGTAGGGGTGTGACGGCAGGGGTCGGTGGTGGTGGTGCGGCGGTGGCAGCGGGAGGGGTGGGGGTGGGTAGGCCAACGGTTGCCGCTAGGCGGAGAGATGAGAGGGTCAGTGGTGGTGGTGCACTGCTGGCGGGGGGAGGGAGGGTTACGTAATCGGTTGCCGCTGGGCATGGAGATGAGAGGGTTGGTGGTGGTGGTGCACTGCTGGCGGGGAGAGGGAAGGTTACGTAACCGGATGCCGGGGGGGGGCGGAGATGAGAGGAGGGCTGCGGCCACCATGGCGGCGGACTTCCGGTCGGTTATTGGCAACTTCCGGCTTGGGGCAGGCGGCGGTGGGTGCTCAGACGTCATCAGAAGCCTGATGGCGACGTGTCATGGATAGGTTGTGACGGTTGGTCGGGGGAGGTGAGGGGCCCTCCCGGGAGGGCGTGGCCACATGGAGCCGATTATATTCGGGCCGCGTGGTTGGGGGGTGGGTGGGGGGAGGGTTTCCGCCGCATGCGCTCCTCGCCCGGTCCGGGTGGCTGGTCACCGCCAATGGACTAAAAATCCGAGGTGGGAGTCGCGGAGGCGGTGGAGGCGCGCTCCCTCGCCTTCTTGGTGTAACACACCGCCTCACTATGGACTGTGAGGATTCGCCGCAAATTGGCGCAGTATGCGCAGGCGTGGCGCCTCCGGGAACCCTGCTCTCCGTGCGCCTCACCGGCGGGGGCAAGGTCGCATGACGTGGGGTCTCTATTCCAGGCCGCACAGGAGACCCCGTAGGCCTCACGCCTATAGGGGTTCGGCTGTCGGCCTGGGCGGAGCGAGGCTGGGTCGCCGGGGCCTTTCGGGTGGCGGCGGTAGATCGGGTCGAGCAGGCCTTGGAGGCGAGAGTCCCAGGGACGGTGATGACGTCGATCTGGACGGTGTTGATGGTGATGGGGTCGAGCCAGCCGTCGGGCAGCCTCCCGTCAGCGACCCACGCAAACACCGTCTCGGACCAATGTCGGACCGTAGGCCAGGGATGTGAAACGCAGTCACGGTGGACTATGAGATTATGATATAGTAGGCCTGGTATGGATCCCGCAGGGAAGGCGGGATGCGACTCGAGCATCCAGAGGGCGAGGAGGTACTCCTCCAGGGTGGCCTCCCCTCTCTTTACCGCCTTCCCCTCGGGGCCTCGCTCAATGAGGTCGTGGGGAAATATATAGCCGGCGGGTATACCTCTTCGGCGGCCTACGTTCTGCGCCTCGGCAGCCTCCAGGATGTCACGTACGGCGGCGGCGGCGGAGGCAGGGGTGAGGTCCTGGGCGCCTCGCGGGGTGAGGGCAGCTGCAGTCCGGGAGGCGGTCGGCTGGGTCGCGGGGCCAGCATGTCTCATGTGACGGGCATATATGGGGTGGACGTCTGGGGCCGCTGGGGGCCGGGGGTGCCGCATGGTGGGGCACCGCGGGGGCGGGTGCCCCCGCCTCCAGGGCGAGGGACTGCACAAAGTCGGAGAGGCGTTCCAGGACTGAGGTAGGCCCGGGAGGAGGAGGGGCAGGAGCCGGTGCGGGGGCCGGCCGTCCCATGGAGGCGAGGAAGGACTCCATCAAGTCGGTGAGGCGTTCAACGGCCTAGATGTTGGCATTGATCCGAGCGTTTGTTGTCGGCCAATCCGGGGCCTGTTCCTGGGCAGGCTCCCGGGGGCTGCCTGGAGCCGAGATCGCGGAGGCGGAGTCGGCCGTGGAGGATGGGGGTGTGCCGGCTCCCCTCCTTGCTCCGCGGCATGCAGCACGTCTGCCTTGTCCGGGCATGATGAACATAGGCCGGCGATATGTGGATCGCGGAGGCGGGCAGCGACAACTGAGGAGGCGAGGAGGAGGAGAGCCAAAGAGAAAATGGTGAGTGCTTCAGGCTGAGTGGAGGCGGAGTGGCTGGAGGAGGGAAGGGAGCGGGTTATAAGGGGAAGGAGAGGGAGGGGGGAGGGACGCAACCCCAACGGTCATTGCAGCGTGGCGGAGGGGGGGGGGGGTACTCCTCCTTCGCCGCGAATCAAATGCAATGCAAGCATTACGACCAATGTGATATATTATAAAAGAAATTATTTATTTAAAAATAAAAATAAATAATGTTCTTGATTGTGATTCATATGGATGAAAACCTAAGCAGAGAGTTGTTACTTGTAGACTACAATTTGATATAAATTACTTTCTGATCCGTATTTTCCAGGCAGAAACCTTTACAGTGAAGAGAAGTAACTGCATAACTGCACAGTGAAGTGAAGTAACTGGTAGTTATGGGATTTTCTGACCCCAGGTTCAGGACAGATCCTTGCATTTAATGTCAATTGTGAGGTCGAACGTATAGGTACTCTTGTGGAAGTTCTATTCCATATTAAACTTTTCAAAGATATTCCGCTAAGCAAAAACATTAGTTGAACGTCGGGAGATTTTAAGTAATGTCTGACGTGAAGATCTTTTTCATTCTGATCGAGTGATCTGCAAGATTCATCCACTTTTTTCCCCTATTGTTTGCTGAGCGAGACATGATTTGCTTTCTACTACTTATCAAGTGGAGAAGCTACCTGGTGAGGTAACAGTAATGCCTAGGGTATTGATTGAATTAAATTATTTTTACAAAGGCGACTGTTCATTGGGAGGTCAGCTAAAATAATCATAGGGATTTCCCTATTTTTTTATAAATATGTTATGTTAACTTTGCAAGAGCAAGATGATCAGATCTAAAGCTATGAGTTGAACTGATATATATTTTTTTTGATATGATCTTCAAACATTTGTTTTTGTCAAAATGATCAGAATTTTTTTGGGGTGAACTGGGCACAGTTGATCTTAAAAATGTGCTATTTTTTCTCATATACTTATTGAGTTATCTAGAGGGATACTAGGCATAGTTGGACCTATGATTATCATTATGTATGATGATTCACATATCTGGCTTGAGGAAGTGTAATTGATTTTCAGCAGGCTGCAGAGTGAAGGGAAGTAACTGATGCCTACTAGTAGTAAGACAACAACTCTGAACTATTGGGGAATGACTTTCTGTTCACTAAAAATGGCATGAACTGATTACTCTGTAACTCCATTACAGTACAGATAGATGCATTTATGTTCATTTGTCATTTTGAAATCAGTAGGACTGAAGAGTTAAATATATTTATTTTTTTATGTTACTTTAACTTGAGGAAGTGCGACTGTAACTCAGCAAGGCTGAAGTGTAATTAACATATGTATTTTTTTGAGATCATAAGCAACTTTTTGCAATATATCATACTATTATTATTTAATTAACTAATATTGCTAAAATTGTATAGACATTAGACTATATTACGCTGCATAAATGTTTTGCTATTGATAATATAAAATGATACAAGAGATGACTAAAAACTAAAATTCTTTGAGGTTTGACTGAGAGTTCCTTAAATGTTAAATTTGGTTTAAAAAATTCAAATGAATGAAACTTACCTGGTGGATAGGCCACATAAAACTTGTGTTGGATCGTACAGTTATATGAACTGTTAAACTCTGCTTAAAACTATAGTTACAGGGAAGATTCTTTTCTTGATGATACTAGGGGTATTATCTTCTTCTTCTTCTTGTAATGCAGTGGCATTCCACATCTTCTGATGTGAGATGACACTGTAGTGGGCTATAGTAATGCCACCCTATCTATTACATCTTGAAGTTTGTCATAGGACGACTCTTATCTATTTTTGTCCATGGGGATGAATTAAACTCATGAGGGAGATGAAAGTGTTGTCTTCTGTGATGGGCTATAATAATGTCGCCCTATTTGCTACATATTGTAGTACGACATATTCTTCTTGTCATAAGACACGACGTTGTCCACTTCTTGTTCCATAAGGATGGAATGAAGTTTCTTTCTTGTCATAAGACACAACATTGTCCAGTTCTTGTTCCATAGGGGTGAGATAAACTCATGTTCTCATGTTGTCATAGGGGACGACACTAGCCAATTCTTGTTCCATAGGGATGGAATACACCTAAGTTCTTTTGCTAGAGGAAGATCTAAACACATAGTACAATTTCGATGGTAAAATCTGATAACTTTGGATTTGTCGATCATGAATGAACAGAGCATGTGAATATTATCATCATTGTCATGAAATATCATAGACATAGGTTGTCATGAACTACTTATTGAAATGCATAAGAGACATTATTAACATCATTGTCATGAGATGTCTTTCATATTTGGAGATACCATGGACATAAGTGAGCTTGAATATTTATTCATTTGTAAATTTGTATAAATGTTGGGTGTGCATGTGTTCATATTTATTCATTTGGAAGTCGTTGACAGATGAGGTGTTGAATGTTGCATGTATTCTTATTTATTTACTTGAAATTCATTGACAAATGATAGGTTAAATGTTACATGGTTCATAATAAATTCATTTCAAACTAAATAATATAATGTAGGATGTTATCATATTTGTCCTTAAATGTCATAGTCAGAGGTTAATAAATGGTTCATTTATAATGCATGAGTATGGTTGAATGTTATCATTTATTGCATGGAGATGTGTTCATTGAAATTCATGAAGTACAATATTAACATTATTGTCATGAGATGTCTTTCATATTGAAATTATCCTAGACATAGGGGTGTCCATCAAGGGTATTCATTTGGAAAATCATGTACATATGGGGTGTTGAATGTTGCATGAAAGATTCATTGAAAATTCATTGCATAATTGATGAATGTTATCATGTATTACAGTATTAATTTGTTCCATTGACATAGACATATGATTGAACATTGCATGTATTATCAAATATTAACTAGCTAAAACTATCATTGACATTATTCATGTTATGGGGACATATTAATGATCTTTTGATACTAGAGATATTTTGATCATTAACATTGGTCGTAATGCGAAGCATTACGCTTGATGCGAGGAGAGGAAGAGACCCTCCCCCGCCCCGGGCTGTCGCGCTGCGCTCACACCTCACCAGACGCCGCCGTGCGCCGCTTCCTCCCCCGCCCCCGTGTTGCGCAGCATTCGCGCCTCACCCGACGCCCGCTGCTCACCCTTACTCGCCCTCCCCCGGGCCGGCAGCATTCACACCTCACCTGCTGTCGCCCGTCCCCCCCTTCCCTTAGAAGGCCGCCCGCCGGCCTCCCTCAGCCACTCGCCCTCCTGCCGCCTTCCACCGCTGACCTCCTTCTCCTCTGGCTCTTCACCACCGCTGCTCCTCCTCGGACCGCTGCCCCGCCTCAGGCTCCTGCACCATGCCCGGACAAGGAAAGGGAAGAGGCCGCAAGAGCTCCAGGGTCACCGCCCGGGCCACGCCGGGGCCCGCCTCGGGCTCGCCCGGCGACGCCTCAACATCTCCGGCCCCAGCTTCCCCCTCGGCCACCTCGGGCGCTGACACAGCCATCATACTCCAGGCTCTGCAGCGCCTCACTACGCGCATGGACGCCTTCGAGTCGGCGGGAGCCCGAGGAGCGCCGGAGCAGCTGCAGGCAGGGTACACCACGCCGCCCGCCCCAGCTCCTCGGGTGCAGACCGCCGCCGGGGCCCGGCCCCCGCCCCCACCTCAAGCGACTCTGCCCGGGGCAGCCCACCCCCACTACCAGCAGTACGACCGCCTCGCCGCCCGAGGCGAACCTGCGCCCCCCCCGGCCTACCTCCAGGACGTCGCCGAGGAGTACACCCCAGCATCCGCGGCCGACGCCGTCCGACACATCCTCGCTTCCGCCGAGGCGCAATGCGCCGGCAGGCGCCAAGGCATCCCCTCGGGATACATTTTCCCCTCGGATCTCGTCGAGAGGGGCCCTGAGCGGAAGCCGGTGAAGAGAGGGGAGGCCACCAGGGATGAGTATAACCTCGCCCTCCTCACCCTCGCCAGCCATCCAGCCTTCCCCGCGCACTCCCTCCAGGGCCTACGCCGCCACCACCTCACCGTGATGAGGGACATCCTGGTGCATCCGTGGCCTACCGTCCGCTGCTACTCCGAGGCCATCTTCACCTGGATAGCGGACGGGAGGCTCCCCCACGGATGGCATGACCCGGTGGCCCTCAACACGCTTAGGATGGACTCCATCACCACGCCCACCCATCCGGCAACACCAGCTTCCCGAGGCGAGGATTCGCCCCGAGGCGAATGGGCCCGAGGCACACACCTGCCCCGGCCCCAAGTCGACACCCGCACCGCCTACGATAGGCACACTCACGGGGCCCCCTGCCCCGCCTGGAACCGCGATAGCGCCTCGTGCGATCGGGCCCCCGTCGGGGAGGCCCACGGCGAGGTGGGAGACAGGCGCCGGCACATGTGTGCCTACTGCGCCAACGTGCGGCGCATATTAACTAGGCACAGCGAGGCCGAATGCCTCACCAAGCAAGCCCGTGAGCGCCAGACCCCGGCCGCCTCGGCGGATTTTTGTTCCGCCGGCCCCCCCCCAGCCGGCCCGGGGGGCCCCTCCCGGCGCCTCACCCTCACCACTGCTGACAGCCTCGCGACTTCCACCGACAACCTCCCAGCGTCCACCGACCGCAGCGCCGCCCAGTCAGAGCCGGTGTTCATCACCTCGGACCTCACGCCTCAGACCACAGCCCAGCCCAGCCTCACGAGGAACCCTCTGCCCAGACCACAACCGCCGACCATCACGACCACCGACAACCCCTCAGCGACCACCAATCGAAACGCCGCCCAGACGAAGCCGGAGATCACCACCTCGCACCTCACACCTCGGACGACACGGCCCAGCCTCACGAGGGACCCTCCCCAGACAGCCCAGACAGCCCAGCCACCGGCCCTCACGACACCGCCTTCATGAACCCGCCCAACCCGACCCCGACTCCCACCCCGCCCAGCCCTGAGGAGTTCGCTGCCCCCCTGCTCGACCCTCGCCGGACCTCCTCCCCCAGGCCTCAGGAGCGGGCCTCCCCTTTTTTGGCCGCCCGCTCCCCCTCCATGTAGGCCCCGGACCCTCCCCTCACCCTGACCTCCTCACCGGGCCCCCGCCTCGGGCGCCCCGTGGCCCCGCCCCGGGCGCGCCTCGAGCCCTCTCCTACTTTTTGGCGGAGGGCTCCTCGGCCCCCCCCCCTCACCAGAACTCTGACATTGCTCCCTATGAGCCCCTGTTGTATTATCCTTCTTTCTGCTCCTCATGAGCCCGTTCACTGCATTGCTCCTCATGAGCCTGTCTATTGCTCCTCATGAGCCCTCTCATTGCCTTCTCATCCTCAGCCTGCTTATTTTCTGTTCCCCTGTATGCTCTGTTGCTCTGTTGTTGAGGCGCTAATAAACGCCTTTCCTTCCACCCCCGCCTTCCTGTCTTCCTTTTCGCGCATCGGTCGTAATGCGAAGCATTACGCTTGATGCGAGGAGAGGAAGAGACCCTCCCACGCCCCGGGCTGTCGCGCTGCGCTCACACCTCACCAGACGCCGCCGCGCGCCGCTTCCTCCCCCGCCCCCGTGTCGCGCAGCATTCGCGCCTCACCCGACGCCCGCTGCTCACCCTTACTCGCCCTCCCCCGGGCCGGCAGCATTCACACCTCACCTGCTGTCGCCCGTCCCCCCCTTCCCTTATAAGGCCGCCCGCCGGCCTCCCTCAGCCACTCACCCTCCTGCCGCCTTCCACCGCTGACCTCCTTCTCCTCCACCCACCCACCCAACTCTGGCTCCTCGGGCCCCCCCCCCCCCTCACCAGAACTCTGACATTGCTCCCTATGAGCCCCTGTTGTATTATCCTTCTTTCTGCTCCTCATGAGCCCGTTCACTGCATTGCTCCTCATGAGCCTGTGTATTGCTCCTCATGAGCCCTCTCATTGCGTTCTCATCCTCAGCCTGCTTATTTTCTGTTCCCCTGTATGCTCTGTTGCTCTGTTGTTGAGGTGCTAATAAACGCCTTTCCTGCCACCCCCGCCTTCCTGTCTTCCTTTTCGCGCATCATTAGTGTTTTGAGAACATATAATGATTTTGATACTGGAGATGTATATTATTGACATTATTCATGTGATAGTCACATATTAATGATCATTATATTGCAAAAGCATCTAGTTATATAATCTATAGGGTTATGATTTAAATTTAAAATTTAAAAATACTTGGAGAATATTATTATTCTAAAATAATTTTATTGAATATAAACATAATAATTGATATGTTACATCGATTATTTCTGTGTAAAAAGAAGGCATCAGGTGCCTTCTATGAAGACTAAATCACAGGATCACAAGACCTTGAACATTGAGATCACATCAGTAATAACAATGGACAATGCTCAGTTCACGAGGAACTGCAGCATATACTGATGATCACTATGTTGGACTGATAAGGTTCACAATGAACTTTCGCATATGTGACTGAGTCAATGATTTCATAGCAGCAGTATCATGGAAAATGCTAGGTTCACGAGGAACTAAAGCATATGCTGATGGGTGCTTGGATTGATGGTCTTCGAGAAGTATGCAGGTTTAACATTGACATTAAATTGACTTCGCGATATCAGCAATATCAACACGAGGCTCAGTTTGTGGAGAACTGCAGCATATTCTGATGGTCACTATGTTCGCAATAAGGTTCACGAGGAGCTTTAGCATAGAAGACTGAGTCAATGATTTCACTTCAGCAGTGCGATGGACAATGCTGAGTTCAAGGAGAACTAGCACATATGCTGATGGTCATTGGATTGTGTTAGCGATATCGAGAGCGGAGACTGGCGTAGTTCACGAAGAACTAGCGCATAGATAATTTATTCAATTCAAATTCGCCGTTTCGCCGGAGAAGCACCTAAACATCATAAATCGACGTCAACAAAAAGAGAACATTCTAATACTGTTACAGTATGGTTTAAACTTGAGCAAGAGCATGTAAATCTATTATTATTTAATAATATAGATATAAGTACTATGATTTTGAAGTTCAAAAAGAACCACTGTCATTGCTTTGTTTACATTACGCCGCCGAGTTAACGCTGTCGTATATGAATTTCTATTGCCGTGATTATATTTATTAATACTGATATTTGATGCTTTATCTTTGTACAGGAGGTACAAAAAGACATTGATTCATCTTTTGCCATTATTTCAACACAAAACGACTTAAAATTGGTGAAATCAAAGATTTGGGTCTTGATTTGCAAGAAAATAGTTCCTGAAATTAGGTCATCGATTCAAACCGCTTAGGCCTTGTTTTCTCATTGGGTTGAGTTCCGTAATGTTAATCCTATGAAGACCTGTCGATCAACCACGCGTCTACCATCGACGTCCCAGGTTTCTTCTATTTTGACAGTCGGTAAAGCAAAAGCCTTGTACAAGCGTATCGATGTTGGACTAAATGACAGCAGATACCAAATCCAATTAAGCACTAATGTAAGATCGATGCTATGTGACTGGAGTGTGCCTTGGAATCGTTGAAAACGACCTCTAAACCATCACAAAACTAAAAAATGCTTGGAATAAGCTAAAAATGATGGCAAATGAATCAGATGCTTAAGACATCATAGGAGATATCAGAAGAATGATATAATATTCAAAACATGATAGAAATTAAGATTATAAAAATAAAATGAAAATTTTTTTTTTATTCAAATTCTTTTTTCTCTCAAAGTCAGATATACCTTATCTATTAATGCGACTACTTAGACTCAATTTATTATTTTGGTTGATAGAAGATATTTAAACGTGATATAACTACAACGTAGTACTGTGCACTTCTTTCTACGCTGCTAAGATAATTTTATTGAATATAATTGATATGTTACATCGATAATTTCTGTGTAAAAAGAAGTCATCGGGTGCCTTCTATGAAGACTACATCACAGGATCACAAGACCTTGAACATTGAGATCACATCAGTAATAACAATGGACAATGCTCAGTTCACGAGGAACTGCAGCATATACTGATGATCACTATGTTGGACTGATAAGGTTCACAATGAACTTTCGCATATGTGACTGAGTCAATGATTTCATAGCAGCAGTATCATGGAAAATGCTAGGTTCACGAGGAACTAAAGCATATGCTGACGGGTGCTTGGATTGATGGTCTTCGAGAGGTTTGCAGCTTTAACATTGACATTAAATTGACTTCACGATATCAGCAATATCAACACGAGGCTCAGTTTGTGGAGAACTGCAGCATATGCTGATGGTCACTATGTTCGCAATGTGGTTCACGAGGAGCTTTAGCATAGATGACTGAGTCAATGATTTCACTTCAGCAGTGCTATGGACAATGCTGAGTTCAAGGAGAACTAGCGCATATACTGATGGTCATTGGATTGTGTTAGCGATATCGAGAGCGGAGACTTGCGTAGTTCACGAAGAACTAGCTCATAGACAATTTATTCAATACAAATTCGCCGTTTCGCCGGAGAAATGCCTAAAGATCATAAATCGATGTCAACAAAAAGAGAACATTCTAATACTGTTACAGTATTGTTTAAACTTGAGCAAGACCATGTAAATCTATTATTATTTAATAATATAGATATAAGTACTATGATTTTGAAGTTAAAAAAGAACCACTATCATTGCTTTGTTTACATTACACCGCCGAGTTAACACTGTCGCATATGAATTTCTATTGCCGTGATTATGTGAATTATAATTAATTATAATAATATAAATAACGTAGATCCTAAGGTTCTTCTCCAATTTATTATATTTCGATGTATTACATGTATTAGGAGTCGCGCACCTGTACCGATCGGAGCGCGCGCCAACGGGGCGCCACCTGTAAGCGCCCCAAATCAACTTCACTTCTGCTACATTTTCGTTTGAGTGCAGACGTGTTCATCGGTGCAGTTCTTCGTGGTACAGACTTGAGACGGACGGTAGTCATGCCATATTGCGGGGTATGTGGCACCTCGCATAGGGCCGACAAATGCAAGAAAAAGAAAGGTAAAAAAGGGAAGAAAGCTGTACCTACGATAGTAACAAGAGCTACGGCAAAGGTGAACACGCAGACAGAAGACATGCCGAAGGCAAATTCGAGAGATAGTTCACCAGACATAGCAGACAGGTTATCGTCTTTAACCTTAGAAGAACAGGAATCGTCTTTATTAAAAGAAATAGCTGAAATGGAGCTAGAGGAAAGAGTGGCATTGCTGCAGGAACGACGAACAGTAATGGGGCGACAACGACAGGAACGGTAGCGGGGCGAACTGGTCATGACGGAAGGGGCAGCAACGTGGAAGGACGAATGGCCGACAATGGAAAACGCCGGTGCAACGACTGCTCCGGGAGGAGGCGGCAAGGACGAACACTCTAGGTATGGGGTGGCAAAGCCGAGACAACGGTCAAGAACAAGGAGGCGACAACGAATACCTTCGGACTCGAGAAGTAGGAGCACCAGCAGTACCAGAAGATTAAGAAGTAAGTGGAGTTTGAGGAGATATGCTGTGCTAGGTAAAGAGGTGCGTAAATTGAACTGTTACGAACTTATTACGGCCTCTATAAGATGGTGTCTCGACTTACGAGGACTAACTATGAAAGACCTTCGTGCATTTCTAGAGCACATTGCTTTAATGTCTTCTCATGCAAGGCAAAATGATTTTTTGGATTCGACTCATGTCGAATACGATAAAGACATTAGGAAACTAGCAGAGATAGAAGGCTTCTCAGCATTTGGTAGCCAAAACTCAGGTCTCTTTATGTTTCATTACGGAATGCATAATATGCGAACTAGGAAACAGACAAGCAGTGTACGGAAAAATAATACGTACACAAAAGACGGTAAATTAGGATGCTACAGATGGAATAAAGACAGTGGATGCAGTCGGTCGGACGATATGTGCAACTTTGGACATTGGTGTCAAAAATGTGGTAGTAAAAACCATAAGAAATACAGTTGCTCTAAAGACTGACGTGTGTATAATGACTTCGTTGAACCAAAGCCGGAAAGAAAGGTAGAATGTAATTATGTTCAACAGAGCAAACACTGGGAGCAGCATAAACCGGTCGGTATCATCATCATCATCATGCAGTCGGTCGCGATGCGACAAAGACTGCTTTCATTACTTGACTGCCGCTCTCCTTTGTGCGGTTGTACATTTCATGAAAGCTGCCTGCAAAAGTGTTGAAGTGCTGCTGGCTTTTGCAAGTTACCAGCGGCACTCTCTCGGGGAGCAAATAGAGGTTTCACACCGGCAAGAACATGTCAAGACAGGCGCAAAAACTATTTGTCCCTGCAGTGGCTGGTCGCGAGATGTTGGGAGTTCAATACATCAACCGCCCTTAATGCTGCCACAGTGACATGGTTTTCTGTTTAGGGTTTGCTCCCTTAGCCTTCGGTTCTGTCAAGAACCTGTAGCACAAGGCAGTGGTTTACAACTTTGCAGGGCAGGGGCGTTAAACTCCCTGAGGTATAAGTCCTACTAATCATGTGCTTGGTGGCACTAGGCCAACTGCCAATAAAGTAAATGTTACATGTGCGTCAACTGGCAGGCAATTACCTGTCGACACGGTTGAATGCCAGGTTAATGAAGCAAAGGCAGAGTTAAATTGTATAGCAAATGTTACATGTGCAGAAGATACTCAAATAAAGAGTCGAACAAGTGAGGTAGATAGCCGCCAAGTTAAGTGGTATTATCGACAAGGAAAATGGAACTAGAGTACAAAGCCAAGTTAGCAGTATATGGTACAATTGGATTAACAATGAAGATGCCAGTAAGGACGATATGTTTTATGTTGAGACAATAAAACAAGAATATTGTAAATGGAAGTTTCACATTAGGGAAACATTACAAACACAACCAACTACAATTACAGTGTCAATTGATTGTATGAACGGGGTATGTAATTGCTGCCATTACATAGCTGGAAATCAGGTACAACTTAAACCATGTCGATTTTTGTGTGAAATGTTTTTCCGGGGCGACTCGGATCCGGATTGGATTTATATCCTTTGGGGAGTGATATTTGGATTTCATGTAACCAATGCAGACTGTCCGGTTGAATATAATGCGGTTTTCAAAAAAATACGCAATAAATTATATAAAGACATTATAACTCAAAAACTGTTGTTAGAGTTAGATCAAAACATAATTTCCTTTAACAGTAGCACCCCCCAATGCGTACATAACATATTTTGCATACATAAGGAAGGAGGTGGGAGGGGTATAGTGGACTGCAGTAGGCCAAAAGGGAAATCTGTGAACAGTTTCACAAATAGTGTTTCGCAAAAATTTTACTATAAGAGTGTCGACGATGTGGTGGACATGCTAGAATGCGGAGATTATTTAGCTACAGTCGATTTAAAAGATGCTTATCGGTCAGTCACTATACACCCGACAGACAGGTCTAAACAAGGTTTAGTTTGGGATTTTGAAAGTGAGAAAGGAGAGGGACCGGTGTATATGGTAGATAACAGACTGTGCATGGGGTTATCATCAAGTCCTTTTGTATTTTCAAAAATTTCCGAATTTATAGTTAGGTGTGCTCTCAGAGAAGGTATGGACAGGATAGTAAATTACCTAGACGATTTTTGTATTATTGCCCCAAATTGTGACAGTGCGGGAGAGCAACAAAATAAACTAATTAGATTATTACGACGTCTCGGATTTAATATAAGTTATAAGAAGCTAATTAGCCCTAATACAAAGATAAGATTTTGGGCATACTAATCGATTCTATTATCCTAGAATTAAAATTGCCACCTGATAAACTGTGCAAATTGTGTCTTCTAGCATTTAGGGGCAGAAAGAAAGCACCTAAGAGAGAGTTAGAGAAATTAGGGGGACTTTTGGCTCATTGCGCAAAAGTGATACGGGGTGGACGAACATTCTCTCGACGAATATATGATTTGATGGCGACTGCATCGCAGCCCTATTATAAAATAAGATTGAATGCAGGTTTCAGAGAAGACGTCGAATGGTGGATCCAGTTTTCTAAAGAATTCAATGGAAAAGCTCTAATGTTAGGGAAGTTTGCTGCGGTAAAGGCCCTTTATACAGATGCCAGTAAATGGGGGTATGGTGCATTACATAACAATGATTGGTTGGTAGGTTGTTTTGATGAACAAGTAGAGAAGCGTATTAGAAAGCTAGTAACACATCACTATGACCAGCCAGATGAACAAATAAAAGGGGCCCACATTAATGCTCAAGAGATGTGGGCAGTATATACTGCTGTAAAAAGATGGGGTCCAATATGGAACGGTTCCTCTGTAGTGATGATAACAGACAGTGCAACGGTCGAGTCAGCACTCTGTACTGGCAGGTCAAAATGTAAACTAATTATGCATTATGTACGGCGTCTATTTTGGTTGTCGATAAAATTTAATTTTGTATTCACTGCTGTGCATATTAATACTGAAGCTAATGTCATAACAGATGCACTAAGCAGGTTAGATACAGATCGGATGGCAGGAAGAATATATGAGGCAGATGAGAGCAAATGTCTTTGTTGTATTGATATATTTAACCGACCCTTTCTTTACAGAAGTCGATAAGCTTGCAGCTGAGCAGAGGGAATTTCAGCTAAAATGTTACGCACCAAGTTCGCAATCGACAAGAGCTGTGCAGGTGAACAAGTATTTGTCCTTTATAGAGGAATTTTCACCTACGCACACTCCCTTGCCGTGCGATTCTATGCAAGTCGCACTATACGCTACTTGGTTAGCAAGGACGATGAAATATTCGTCCATCATTAATTATATAAGTGGGCTTAATAATTTTCTCAGAGAGCAGGGCTCGACTCAATAAACTACTCAGACTTTATAATTACTTCGACCCTTAGGGGTATTCATAGGGAGTTAGGTGACATGCCCAAACAAGCTATGCCTTTACTTCCCAACATGCTGCGGTGCATGTTTTCTCAGCTAACGATTAATTCAGGTCACATATCATGGCGAGCAGCTGTACTTTGTAGTTTCAGAGGGCTATTAAGGAAGTCAAATGTCACTTTGTCAGATGCCATGCTTCTTCGTAGAGACTTCAAATTTCACCCATGGGGGATGTTATTAACCATTCGAAAGACAAAGACTATACAGTTTAAGGATAGGGTGTTGAATATTCCTATATCTCGATGTTATGATTTGGAGTTATGTGCTGTCCACTGGACAGAAAGGCATTTTGCGGACTGTCCGGCACCTGGAGACTTCTATGCTTTTTGTGTGCCAGATGATGAAGGAGGTAGTGTTCCTTTGACATATGACATGTACCAGTCTACTTTAAAGGTTTTTGGAGGCCGAATAGGTCTGGATGTTAATTTGCTTTCATCACATTCACTTCGGAGAGGTGGATGCACATATCTTTCATTATGTGGAGCCTCATTAGAGGAGATCCGTAGCAGAGGGGACTGGACTAGTAACGCAGTATTCCAATATTTAAAAACACCATTGACGGTACGCATCATTAATGATATGCGGGTAGCAGCCAGGCTGGCTGCCGAAAGTTGAGCTGGGTTGGGGGACTCGAGCGAGTCTTTGGCATATTATACCCCCCGCCAGAGGCTAATAAATGAACTCAGCCCAACTTGTTTGTTTACCTGTTTCTCGAAGTGACTTATGTGTATTATAATTGATTATAATAATATAAATAACGTAGATCCTAAGGTTCTTCTCCAATTTATTATATTTCGATGTATTACATGTATTAGGAGTCGCGCACCTGTACCGATCGGAGCGCGCGCGAATGGGGCGCCACCTGTAAGCGCCCCAAATCAACTTCACTTCTGCTACATTTTCGTTTTTGTAGGTGGGCATATTATACCACCCGCCAGAGGCTAATAAATGAACTCAGCCCAACTTGTTTGTTTACCTGTTTCTCGAAGTGACTTATATTTGTTAATACTGATATTTGATGCTTTTGTAGAGGAGGTACAAAAAGACATATTGATTCATCTTTTGCCATTATTTCGACACGAAACGACTTAAAATTGGTGAAATCAAAGATTTTGGTCTTGATTTGCAAGAAAATAGTTCCTGAAATTAGGTCATCGATTCAAACCGCTTAGGCCTTGTTTTCTCATTGGGTTGAGTTCCGTAATGTTAATCCTATGAAGACCTGTTGATCAACCACGCGTCTACCATCGACGTCCCAGGTTTCTTCTATTTTGACAGTTGGTAAAGCAAAAGCCTTGTAAAAGCGTATCGATGTTGGACTAAATGACAGCAGATACCAAATCCGATTAAGCACTAATGTAAGATCGATGCTATGTGACTGGAGTGTGCCTTGGAATCGTTGCAAAACGACCTCTAAACCGTCACAAAACTAAAAAATGCTTGGAATAAGCTACAAATGATGGCCAATCAATCAGATGCTTCTTAAGACATCATAGGAGATATCAGAAGAATGATATAATATTCAAAACATGATAGAAATTAAGATTATAAAAATAAAATGACAAATATATTTTTTATTCAAAATATTTGTTCTCTCGAAGTCAGATATACCTTATCTATTAATGCGACTACTTAGACTCAATTTATTATTTTGGTTGATAGAAGATATTTAAAGGTGATATAACTACAACATAGTACTTTGCACTTCTTTCTACACTGCTGGGCAGGTGGTAAGAAGTGGAGGGGCAGAGTACGTTGTAAAATTTTCCGATCTAATGGCATGAGGATATATGTGAAACTACTATAATAAATTGCAAACTGTCTATATAATGGTAAATGGTGATATATAAAATCCAAAGGCATATGAGGGATATGTGCAATTGGTAAACTATTACTCATTACGTATAGAAATTGTATAGTAAAATAGTCTTTGGAGGAGTGTCACTTCTTAGATAGTCTTTGGAGGAGTCACCTCACATACCCCCTCCCCCTATGGTGTTATTTGTGTATCACTGGCCACCACAAGGCACTGTAGCCAGCCTAACAAGGCCTTGGATACAACAGATTGAACTCTGATTGGTGGATCAACCCATGTGACCACTGCCATCTTGGATTCTAGAAACCTATATAAGATAATAAATCAAGGAGTCTCACTCTCCTACTTTCACTCTTTACCTACTTTCCTTCATTACCTGTATTGATTTCTCTTGGCTTGTCCACACCACCCTCACCACCAGCCGGCGACTTTACAACTATATTTGTTTTCTTAATATATCCAAGGAATTTATTAGTTCTCATGCAGTTGGACCATTTCCCTTAATTATTCACTATGGCAGCCCAAAATATTATCTTTTTTAAACTGTTCATGGACTCCTCCCCCCCCCCCCACATATTTCGAGCAATGCTATAGCACATACAAAATAATTGTCAGGTTGAAGCGAAATTCGACAAAACATGATGTACATGGGAGTTTTGTCATGCATAAGATTATTTTTGTTGTGGATGACAAAAGATTGGCGTGGGCATGACGTCATCGGTCCATACATATGCTTACATTGTTTCAAATGCATAACTAAATACCTATGACACTTAGAACCATGAAATAAAATAACTATTATATCTAGAGAATCTATTTTATATTACTATATGTATTACAAAATATACAAATACATTTTAAAATAAATCTATTTTATAATAAACCCTTCCCATTATATATTATAAAAATATAATATAATCCCATATCATCCTAACTAATTTTAGAATCAACTATTCAAACCTTTTCTTGATTAAAATTTGTTCGATCGTTCTTAGGCCCTACCACGGTTACTACCGAACCCCGTGATCTAACTACAATGTATCATGGATCATATTTTGCCTCTAAAGGTCCAGATTCTTTCACTATGATACCACAAAATCATCTAAATAAATCAAACAATATTTTCGCAAAAAACTCTGAGAAAATAACATTATCATTCTTTGGAAAACAGCTGGTACATTAGTTAATCCAAACTGCATGCGTTTAAATTGAAACGGTCCAATATGAGTGTTAATTGCTGTTTTAGGTCTACTTTCCTCATCTACCATTAACTGCCAATAACCAGATTTTAGGTCTATAGTGGTAAATATTTGAGCTCCATGAAGTTGATCAAAAATATCCTGTCTCCTGGGCAGAGGATAAGCATCTTTAGTTGTCACAGCATTTAGCTTATGATAGTCCCCACAAAGACGAATGGTACTGTCCTTTTTCGGCACTATAGTGACTGGTGAAGCCCAAGGACTACAACTTGCCTCTATAATATCATCTTCAAACATTCTATCTAACTCTTTTTCTACAAGATGTCTTCTATTCAACGGTATCCTATAAGGTCTATGATTAACAGGATATGCACTACCCGTATCGATATGCATTTCTACAACCTTAGTAGCTCTTAGTTTAACATCAGATTCAGGAAATAAAGAAGGAAATTGTATCTTCCAATAGTCTAATTCTATAACTATCCCTGCAATTCCTCTATTTATAGTCTCTAAACCTATCCATGGATGTAGAATATCACACAAGGAAATTTACTTCTATAACTAATTTCAGCTGCACACATTTCCATTACATCTGTACCTATGAGCATATCAACGCTCAGTGAATCTACTACAAAGAAAGGACCTAACATATCGTAAAGAGAAATATACGCTATACCTACAGTAGGAATTAGATGTCATGACAGAAATCTCAATCTACTACCTGGATACAATTGCCCATCGGACACACCGATGTCAATTAAAGATTGAAAAACAGACAAATGTATCAAACTCTTAGCCGCACCTGAGTATACAAGACCAGATAAATGAATCCATCAAATTCAATATTAATCGAAGGATGTGATTCAAGTGTGCTTTTTAGTTTCCCTGTCGGTGTAATACCGCTCATGGCAACTTTACCCGAAAGTAATTTTATTTGATATGGACAATCGTGCATCAGGTGTGCTTCATTGCATAAGAAACAAGATATCGTACACTTTGGCGTCGTACTATGCCTTCTTTGTCTAAAAGCATTATCGACAGGAACGTCTCACGCGTATCCGCAGTCGCAGAAAAGCAATGCTCATGTTAGAGCAGTTACTTTGGTTTGAGGCTAACTAACTTGGCGGGTGTTTGGTCACTTTGGTGACTGAAGGTTACAAAGGCTGCAACATTAGTTTGGGCACCCCCAAGGGGCCCATATTGGGGCCCGTTCTTGGTTGGGTACGGGTGGATCACTTGGGCGTGGCCGGGGCGGGGGGTGGCAGGAGAAGAGCAGCCTATCTAAAAAGGGTCTCCAGCTCCATCCCTGGAGATTCAGATAAGGGAGTCCTATGGGGAGGGACAATACAAATAAATAGGGTGGGATGGGTGTCCCGAGTGGAGATGATCCTAAATAAGTACAACCCTTGTGTGAACACCAAAGAAGACAGATCGAAAATGGGGGAAGGGTTCCAGAGTGGGGGGAAGTGATAATAAATAATGACACCCTTGTCTGAACACACAAATAGGATAGGGGAAATGGCGAGGTCCGGAATGTAGGTCGTAATAAATAATTAGTGCCTTGTCTGGACACACACACAATTTAAAGGGGGGGGAGGGTAGGTCCGCTGTGGAAGAAATCATAAATTATGGCGACCCTCGTCTGAACATATACACACAAAATAAACCGACAAGGAAGTTTATAAAGTAAAGAAGTGTGAGAAGAGGTGGTCTTTGGGAAGTATGTAGGAGTCTTTGTCCAATTCGGGTACGGGTGACGAGGGGTAATCCTCTCAGTCCCAGTCCTCCTGGGTGCAGACTGGGTCCGGTTGGTCTTGTTTAGTGCGTCGTTTCGTATATTCGGTGGCATCTCTTGTTATGGTGGCGCCATCTAACGGAACCGATCTGCAGTAGAATGAATCATTATGCATGGAACGCGGCTTCAAAAAGAACCAATAAAAGCCATATAACGTTGTATCCGCACTACGTCTTTGCATAACCCTGTGTCATTATTATCAGTCCCTTAAGCGTGAATGTCGTTGGGGCACCACAGATGACTTTATGATCAGCTTCCCCCTCCCCCCCCCCTCATCCGCCACTGCCCTGTGGGACTAGCTTGTCCATTCCCTGATATTTTCCCCACCTCTTCCCTAACCATCTATACGCTAATTTAAGCCGTGTTTACACGGGCGAGTTAAAACGCCTCATATAAAACCACTTATCTAGATCGATTTACATTTGCCGTGTAAACGCGATGCTGAGGCGTTTTAGGGCTGAATCGATTCATATAAATCAGTATATGTAAACCACCTTGCCAGGTAGTATAGATGAAGCGATACAGCTGGTTCCCGGGCGGCGATAGTGTAAAAGAGTGGTGCTCGCCGGATACAGGCTCAGGTGTAACTATACACTGGTGCCCGGCAGTGTTAGGGACCGATTAGGCCGAAATCTATTGAATGCGATCATATTTAACAGAATTACATACTCAAATAATTAAATTTAATTAAATTAACCCTAAATTCCAAGCGATATTAACGTAGCAGCTACATCGGCGTCGTTATTCTTATTGTCGAATCGACGAGTGTAAACTAAACAAATAGCAGTGCTCGCCAGCTACAGGCTCCCCACTAAGGCTGCTGGTTAGTATGGACTTGCTCATGCGCAGATATCGATTTCCGCCTTCAAACTCGTTCCGTGTAAATGCGCCACTACAACGATTCTTATAAATCGATTTGTCTTAAATCGTTTTACACTCGCCCGTGTAAACACAGCTATAAACAGCAGCAGAACGCTTCAATTCTTTGTTGGACACTAATGCCGAGGTCACAAATGCTGCGGTCGCCGCATGGTGCTGCGGTCTGGTGTCTTTATGGAAATGTTACGGTGTTGCTGTTCAAGGTTTATCTATTTACAAATTGCATGGTCATTCTCTGCAAAATGGTTCTTGTCGCCGTATTTATTGTTCTCGGCAGACCGCATCGGGAAGAGCGGTGACCCCATTTCTGTCTTTTCATAGGTATATTTTGATATATTTCCGTCTTTAACATATAAAAATGTCATAACTTTCTTAATATTGATCACACAAACATGAATTGTGTACCATATTGATATATATTCATCTTAAAGCGGGGAGCTATAAGCGAGTTCAGCATCTCGGGCGCGCGGTGGTTGATGGGAAGTCATCGGGAAAAACAAACCCACGTGCATCATCACTGCATAACTACGCGCAGTGCAAAACTTTAGTTTTATTCAAAATTAATAAAAATCCAGAACCCTAACCTTATCAATTTAATATAATCTTTTTGGTAAACATGTTTTCTATATGTGTACCAAGCGGTGTGTTTCTAGGTGGTGTGGTTTTAGAGATATTTCACTTTTTCTGGAAGAAGATTGCTCACGGCCATTGAGTTTGCTGCCTAATCCTGGAACGCGCAGTGCGAAACGTTAGTTTTATTCAAAATTAATAGAAATCCAGAACCCTAACCGTATCAATTTAATATAATATTATTGGTAAACATGTTTTCTATATGTGTACCACTGGATTTGTTTCTAGGTCGTATGGTCTTAGAGATATTTCACTTTTTCTGTAAGAAGATTGCCCTCTGCCATTGAGTTTGCTGGTACGCGTAGTGCGAAACGTTAGTTTTATTCAAAATTAATAGAAATCCAGAACCCTAACCTTATCTTAATATAATATTCTTGGTAAACATGTTTTCTATATGTGTACCAAGCGATTTGTTTCTAGGTGGTATGGGTTTAGAGATATTTCACTTTTTCTGGAAGAAGATTGCGCACTGCCATACTTGCAGTGCAAAACGTGGCTTTGTTTATCCCTACAGCGACGACCGGAAGTTGGACTCGCACATGCGCTCGGCCAATGCTGAACTCGCTTATTTGTCGCCGGGAAAACAAACAAACTCAGAATAGTTCAGATGTGTGCCACAGGGGTGGTGCATGCTTAGTACTGAACCTTTCCACTTGGTGGTGCACAAGAGAGTGACCTAGATTGTTGTGCTGGGTGAGTGGAGAGAAGGGAGGGTAATACTGAGGTATTTTCAATATTCTTTAGAGTAGTGCAATGAGGAAATATATTTGCGTAATGAAAAATATATGTTAGTACAATTACATTGCATAATTCAATGAGAAACAGATATAGATGAAAAACTTTTGTTGTTGTTGAATGTAAAAAGTGTTCTGCAGTGGGTGAGGTTCGAACCCACACCACCAAAAACTCCAGATCGGTCCCTAACACTGCCGGGCACCAGCGATAGTTACAGCTCAGCTTGTAGCCGGCGAGGCCAAGGGTGTTTTGTATGTGACGTCCTATACACAAATAGCCTGAACTGAGATTGTCAGTTACATGTGGTCTCTGTGGCCTAGTGGTTAGAGTGTTGGACTTGTAATCTGAAGTTGTTTGGTTGTGTGGGTTCAAACCTCATACACAGCAGACCCTTTTTTACATTCATCAACAAAAAACCGTTTTTCATCTATATCTGTTTCTCATTGAATTATGCAATGTAATTGTACTAACATATATTTTACATTGCACAAATATATTTCCTGATTGAACTACTCTGAAGAAGATTGAAAATACCCCAGTTTTACTCCCCCTTCTCTCCACTCACCCAGCCATTTTAAAAACAACAGCTGCCAGCTAGTACCAGCCTCAGAACTGACCCACTTCAGGGCCCTATGCATGGAGCGGTGCTAGCTGCGTGTGGTGTTATACCTCTAACTCCGGGTATGTATCTCCGGTTATCTGCGGCGTCGAGAACTATGTCACGCCGTATGCATGGAGGCCTACACGGGTTGAGTTAGCTAAACGTGAATCTATTTATAGATTTGGGAAATCCCTCTGCGTTTGTAGCCATATATTAGGCTCAAATCTATTCAATGCGACCATATTTGACAGAATTACATACGCAATAAGTGAAATTTAAGCAAATTAACCCTAAAAACGAAGCGATATCAATGCTGCCGCCGTAACGGCGGCGATATTAATAGTTATATTTTCGAATCGACGAACGTAAAGTAAACAAATCGCCGCCGCCGCTGCATCGACGTCACTTTCCATACTGGCAGCGGCGGCGGTTTGTTTACTGTAGCTTCATCGATTCGAAAATATAACCATTAATATCGCCGCCGTTACGGCGGCAGCATTAATATCGCTTCGTTTTTAGGGTTAATTTGCTTAAATTTCACTTATTGCGTATGTAATTCTGTTAAATATGATAGCATTGAGTAGATTTGGGTTCCATGCTGACACTAACCTAACACTAACACCGCTGTAAACCTGCTATGAGCAGAGTTAGAATTTCCGAGTTTAAACGCTCGGTGTTAGGGCTAACACTGCTCCATGCATACAAACTTTTCGGCCTTAAACCAGAAATCCCTCCTTAAACGCGTTTTGACTCGGTAACACCGCTCCATGCATACGGGCCCTGGTGGTGAAGCGGGTCCCCTACTCTCCCCACACATATTTGGTTCTTTAAACATAAAACCCAAACAAGGTTGTGCTTGGAGAGCATTTGTCGGAGTACGGTTCCAGTCGCCAGTGACCTATATCTGGCCCCTTTAAGACCTTATCATTGATATCAACCAAACTGGAATCCTGTGGCATTGCCATTTTCCGAAGTTAAGATGACTTCAACTTAAAAACCGACTGCAGCCCACCTTGCGGTCGCTGTACGGTCTGGCCGATGCGGCGCTTTGCGGCCGCCGCAAACACGCCGCAAGACATTTGTGGCCCCCGCCATTAATCAGTGTAAATACCCTTAGATGACTGGCACAAGATAGATACGATAGATGCATAGATGTAGGCAGACATAAAATAGCACAAGAAGCTTTAGGAAACGGTTCCGAAGAGTCAGTGAGACATAATTTAATTAGTATGGATATAGCTTTAGATATTATACACCAGACAGCTGGACTCAATGCATATTCTAGTGTGTAGCGACAAGGTGGGTTATATGTGGGCAGTCTTATCTGTAATTTCCATGCAATCATTATTTTTATTTATTAATTAAGTATTTTAATGGAGGTCAGTGTATTTAATGGAATTCTTCATCTTTTAAGATGCTTAACATTATAATATTTGATATGAAGTGCTTCCATATAAATGAAGATATTGTACCGAATTTATGTGTTATAAAGTTTTATCCGGTCACCTTTTATTCCATCTGCGTACCACCTGAAAATCACAAGCTATGCTCATGCAAAGAACATGCACACGCACATTCTTAGTTAAATAATATCCGCCTACAGGTGTCATTGTAATCAAGCCGCTCTGTAGTCCATTAATCTTGGGAATGATTGTGGTGGTCATGGAGATGGAAATGGTGATGGTAATGATAATGCTAATAAAAGTGGTTGTTGTTATGGCAATGGTGATGATGATGGTGGTGATGATGGTGGTGATGGTGGTGGTGACCGTCGGTGGTGACCGTAACGGTGATGGTGGTGGTGGAGGTGACGGTGACGGTGATGGTGGTGGTGGGATTGGTGGTGGCGGTGACGGTGACGGTGACGGTGACGGTGACGGTGGCAGTGACGGTGGCGCTGGTAGTGACGGAGGCGGTGACGGTGGTGGTGGCGGTGGTGGTGGTGGTGGCGGTGACGGTGGCAGTGGTGGTGACGATGGCAGTGGCAGTGATGGTAGCAGTGGCGATGGCAGTGACAACGATGATGACGACGGTTTCTAACGATAAGGTGAATATGTGAGCCTGACATGCCTCTCCCGACACATAAGCCGTGTTCACACGGGGCAGTTAATTCGATTCATATAAATTGCCTTGCCTAGTTCGACTCACATTTGGCATGTGAATGCGTGGCTGAGGTGGTTTAGGGCTGAATCGATTCATATAATTTTATGAATCGACTTATATCGCCCGTGTGAACGCAAGCGACTTAGTTGAGGCGGATTAAGGAGGTCACACTATATAATATAATTTGATCTATGAACCGGCTAGCTGTGCACAGATATTTTTTTCATCATTTATTTTTAGGGTTTCACTGCCCAGCAGAAGTTTTGACCATTCCAAAACAATACGATTCAGTCGAAACAGATCTAGGTCGAACCCACACTCTCTCGTGCCGACGTCGACTAAGCGAAACTGGCGCTGGTTAGTCTGGACTTGCTCATGCGCTGATATCGATTTCCGGCCCAAGTACTGCCCGTGTGAACGCACGTCTAAATCGATTTATATAATTTGCCTTGTCTAAATTGATTTAAACTTTTCCTGTGTGAACACGGTTATACACACATGTAATATGGGTCTGAAAACACCTGTGCCACACCTGTGCCACACCTGTGCCACACCTGTGCCACACATGTGCGTAGGGCCTACGTCTGGTACTAGACGGGATGAGTCAGACGCGTTCAGCCTGCGGTCGAACATGATTGGGCAGCCGGCGCTGGCCGCGAGAGGCGGCGTGTGTGTGGGCGCGGAGCAGTGGAGAAGTGTCTGTCGCCGCCGCTGCGCCTGGCACATTTCTCCATTATCCCAGTATCAGCCCTGCGCCGCAGCATCGCCGCCACCACCACCGCCGCATTCACCAGCACCACACTCGCACACAGGTCAGAAATCTGACATTGGGGATGAGGGATTCTCTCAAACGGACGGGAAATAGCGAATGTCGGCGCTAATATGACGCCCAGTGCGTGATAAGGCTGAGGGACGCTGGTCGCAGCCTCAGGTGACTTTTACAGCATGCCGGGATAGGGAGGAGAGAGGCGGCAAGGCCGCAAGCCGTGCTGAGCTGAGTCAGTGAGTGCTTCATTATTAAGGCTGCCGTGACTACTGTCAGTTGTGCGCCATCGGCGGGCTCGACTTCACTTACACACAGACGGAGGAAACAACCCACTCGCCAAACATGAGGCGTGTCTATCCTGACGCTGCTCTCCTTGCAGTCGACATCGACGACTCGGATTCGAGCACCAGCACCTCGACAAATGGCAGCGAACGACATATCCCGGAGCCGGGCGAGCGGAAACACCGCGCGGAGAAGCCGGAAGGCGTGCTGGGGGTCGCCGGGGGGCGGGCAGTCGGCCACTGCCCTTGCTTCCCTGCCCTTTTTTCATTTTTCTGCATGGGTCAGAAGAGCAAAATGGTATGTCGTCACCTGCGCAAGGTCTTTGATCCCAAGAATCTCTTCGTCATCAACTTCTTAGTGTTGCTCACGAACCTCTTCTTCGTAGTCATGCAGATCAAGCAGGGTTTCTGGCCGGTGGAGACCTACTTCCAGCCCGTGCTGTCAGTCCCTGATAAGGCGGTCATGATGTCGACAATGAAGAGCTGTTTTCAAGCTCTCTCTGCTGCCAACATCACCGTGTTCATGTACGGTGGCACACTCATCGGCTCCTACCGCCACCATGGTTTCATTCCATGGGATGACGATGTTGACATTATTGTGAACGGCAGCGAGAAGGAACGAGTTGTGGAGGTGCTGGACAAGCTGAAGCCAAACTACAAAATTTACAATGGCGGTGACATATCTGCCCCAGGTCCGTGGAAGTTTTACTCTGACGAGATTCACAGTAAGTTCATACACAAGCCGTTCAAGTGGCCGTACGTTGACATCTTCTTCTTCTTTGAGAACTCAACGCACATCATAGATGACTTCAATCCGCTGTACACTTTTCAAAAGTCGAAGGTGTTCCCACTGATGCAGAGGCCCTTCATGGATGCACACTTCCCTGCTCCGTGTGGTACCAAGGCTATGCTCGACACTAACTATGACATAGACCGCTGCATGTCGAGGTCCTTCTCGCATATGATGGAAGTGCCCATGTTTACATTTTCAATTCAGGATGTTCCGTGTGAACGCCTGGCTAATTACTTCCCCTTTGTGTACCGGTCGTCCCCGGCGAAAGGCACCATTAACGAGACACTGCGCATGTCTGAATGGACGCTCGGGTCAGTGGTGCTGCCACAGTTGGCCTGCAGGGTGTCTTCCTGAGGGACACAACACTTAATATTAGCATGAAGGAGGCTGGACAACCCCCCCCCCCCCCCCCCCACGTTGTAGATGGATTCAGCGTGCAGTTCTATGTGCATTACATAGAATGTGTGTGGATATTACGTCCAGCCAGTAGAAGAGGCAATGATTAAAGTTGCATAGTCCGTGGTTTTGAATTTCTGTATTTTTTCTGAGATAAATATATTAGATCGATCACTAGTATCTACTTTACATTAGTTCAAAGTTACTTTTATTTTAAATGGTAAACCTTTGAGATATTTTGAGTGCAAACATGGAAACTTAGTTTTGGCATGCTTGCCAAAACTCTGACACCATAGACTTCTGCAGTAACAGGTTCTGTTAAATTGACTCAGTATTGCCTTCCACACAACAATAAATGCTTAATAAGTGCATCAGTATCTAAGTTTGATATGTAAAATCAAATCTAGGTAATTGGTTTCATTTTGAAAATTTGATATTTCATCGGACTATGCAGCTTTAAGACAATGAGACCTGTGTTTGATGCGACTTTGAAGTGCACACTGCATTACTTTGGACGTGTTCCGATTGTCCCATGACAGTGTACAGCTAGGAAGCATTGGAGGTGACAGACACCATGTGTACCAACATTACTTCTATTTCTCACCAACATGGTTGCCCGTGTGGTTAATTTGATAATTGTTATAATTTGAACCATGATTCTGACAGCGTTTTAATTGTTCTATTTAAACTTACATTTCTTTGCTAGGCTGGTAGTCTGGCTGATGATAACTGTGTGTATTAACTTCTAAGTTTAAAAGTAAGAATCGTCACCCAAAGCTCAACACCCACACGCTCTCCATCCAGCTGATATTTAGTCCACACCCTCGTTCAAAATATAGGACAGTCGGCGGGGAGTTGTGCTTTCTGTCCTTGGAACATATATTACCGACCAGTCACCTCCACCTTACTCTAGACCAACATTCGGGCCGTAATCGATTAACACGACCCGGGCGACTCGGGTCACCCGAGTCGTCACAATTTCAAATCGAACACCGCGAGTGGAGTCGACAAAAACACGTGCCGTGTGCAAAACGACCCGACGCAGTAACCCACCTCTTGGCTGGGGTTTGCTAGGAACGCCTAAGCTGGTACCTGTAGGATAACAGCTACCACTACAAGTTGTTTTAATGCTTTTTTTTAAATAACCCAGATTGTCAGCTTATACGATCCTAAAATACTTTAAATCCTATTTTGCTGTACTTATATTGGTTATTAAAACAAATAATTAGGTTTTAGATTAAGCCACCATTTTTTCCACCCCGAGCACGGAGAAGCGTATTCGTTTATTCAACCCTAGTCTGTAGGATGTGCGCATGTGCCAAAAAGTGGCTCGGGTGACCCGAATTGATTAATCGATTACGCCCTCAGTGTCCAAACCGGGTGCGTATTTTATGGACGCGCTCCACCTCGGTGCAGCACACATTTTGACCTACTTTCGCCCATCCTGCAGCTGCAGTACTATGCCTCTATGCCCGTGTTCAGCTGCTCAGGTATCTTTGCACGATTCCACTAGTCTAGACCAGGCCATTATAACCATATTATAACTCCCTAACCCGACCACCTCCATAAATCGACCACTTAAAATCGGTCCCATGGTTTACTGTACATATGTGTGTGTATACATATATTTTGTGTGTTGGGGTTTTGCGTCATAGAAAGATCTATGGTCATATCAGGACAGGTACTGACTTATGATGGTGTGCATTCATGGCAACTTTATAATGCTGCTCCACTGGGATATCAGACCATCAGCACAATGACCCAAAATCCCACTCACACTCAGTCACATTATCCTGATACTGAGCCAACCCGTTCTTGTCCTATCAGTGACAAGTATCATTGGTTTGACTCGGCCGGGATTACTCCCGACCTTTAGCATGGGAAGTATGTGCTCTACCGTTTCGGCCACCACGTCCAGTTATTGTGTGGTGTACATATAAATTGTGTATATACTTATAAATGTGCACGAGTAAGAAGCGACATCAGCGTGACATAGTGCGTTGACCGGCGGTGGCGGTGGCGGTGGCGGTGGCGACAGTGTAGGGGGTTGGGTGTGTTGTAAATGTAAACAAGAGGCGAGCTTGTTCAAGTTGTTGGTATCAAGTGACACCTATAGACCCCTTTCAATGTTTACAAACATCCTTATCTGTTTATCTGCCAAGCCGTTTGTTTCTAGGTGGTGTGCTTTTGGACTGACCTAAATACCCATGCTGACGTAGTTCTGTTGTCTTTGCGGAGGTTGACATAACTTACTGACACAGAACTGGCACACTCCCCTGCCACCGCCTGCCGACACCCACACATAACCGTAGCACTGCCACCACATCGTGACAACCGTTCCTTCTTTTCTTTTTGTGTATCAGATACCTTTTTTGTTTTGTTTGTTTTAAGTTGCATGGTCCAAGGAAGTTTTCTTTTTCAAAACCAAAACACGTACCTACATTTGATGACCTATCGCCAAATTAGATACTGATTAACTAATGATTTGGGACAGTATAGAAAGAATAATCAGTGAATTTACCATGTTCTCCGTTTGGACAAATACTTTGTGTAACCCATAAAATAGGGAGGCCACTAACCAAATAGGTCAATCTCACAACCGCATTGCTCTTGGCCTCATTCTAAGTACCATGTATAGCTTAGACAGGTTCCAGGAGGCTCCCTACATGAGTAGGTCAGCCTACATCAAATGGCTATCTTGAGATTGGAATCTGGGCAAAAGCAACAGGCGTGTTGGTAAGCTTGTCAAAATTATTTTGGGTATTTCAGTTTAAATTGTTCCAAATTCATCCATTTCTCATCAAAGTTAGCCTAACCTAATGAATAGTAGGTTATTGTGTTAAACCAACCTGATATATTTATCTAAAAAAATATGGCAAACATTCTAGAGCCATTGGACTATGCAACTTTAACTACTTCGCACTTCAGCTGTTGAACGCCGTGGATATGGTTGCTTTAATAACGTGAGAAGCTTTCATAGTTATATAGTACGATTGGAGTCCAACTTCAATATGGTCGTCACTCACAAAAATGCATGTGCTGGCTAAAATGCATATGGATGGTTTACACGACGTGTCTCTCACTGTCCAATTCCAAACGTTGCGAACTTGATCAACTGTCGCCACTTTGTACAAGATGGCGTCAGTCTGAGAGGCCCTCAGTCTTCTCTACTGCCGATGCTAAGAGCTGCTCCGTGTGCTATTTCAAGCAGCTACCTGCCCCGCACCTCCCAGTGGAGCGGTGCCTTGACAACTCATAACCCCGCGCCTCCCGCCTCGAATCTAAACATTGCTCAGTGCAGAACTCACTCATGGTCAGGACCAGTGCCAGACTGTTTTGTTGTTGTGCCCGAGGCAATGCCAACTACTTGTTGTACCAAACTGTGAGCCCTGAAGGGTCAATACTGTGCCCCTGTGAGGTAAGTGCCCTAGGCGGCTACCTGGCTGGCCTAATGGTAGCAAGGACCTGCTCAAGGTAACCACGACTACCCTATCGGATAACACGGACTGGCGCAACTGCTTCCATTCCGTCGACAGATAATGTCTTATTTCATGCACATCATGCTAGACATTATCGGTCGTCATGGTGGGGACATCATTTGAATGTTGGTGAAATTTACACAGCTAGATCTGATAATATAGTACAGTGTGGATAGTTGAACCACAAAAAAAACCACCGACTTGTCCTATGCCAATAAGCTCAGTCTAGGTGTATTAGTTAGATAGCATCAAATAACGCACTCAGAATATAAGTATATATATCTCTCTCAAGCACTGCTATTGTTCACATTGTCTGCCCGGCTGGGTGCTACAGACTAGCGTTGTCATGTTGTGTTTAATGTTAATGTTACTGTTATTGCTTTGCCAAGTGCTTCGTTTAATAAAGCTGCGAAGTTGGATGAAAGCATCAAATTTTCTAAAGCAAAACACTTGGCTAGATTAAAACCTATATATCCAACTTGATACTGGTGCACGTATTAAGTATGTGTTGCTATATACTACTAAGTCAATTTAATAGAACACTAAGTCAATTTAATAGAACCTGTTACTGCTGAAGTCTATGGGATCAGAGTTTTGACAAGCATGCCAACATTAATTTAGCATTTTTACACTTCAGATATCTCCGAAGTTTGTAATTTTAAATCATAGTTATTTCAAACTAAAGTACAGTAAGTTATAACAATCAACCTGCTATATTTATCTCATGAATGAAAAAGTAAACAAACAAAAAAACTATGCAGACTATGCAACTTTAATACACGACCCCAATACTAGGTTAGTCATTCCAGCACGGTGTTTTATTGTTATTTGTTATTTGTTTTCAGATTACTAGGAGTATTGTTCATTTGTTACGTGCATCATAGATCCAATGAATAAATACGCATCCTCACATCAGTCGTAGCATGCGAGTATTAATAGGTATCATAAGTGTTTCATGTTTGTTGTTAGGCCACGGATTTTTTTAATGTATTTATTATAATGTAAATCAGTTTGTGGTTGGCGGATGATGGAATATATGTGCACACAAACTATTGCGTGCAGCAGACTTAAGATATGTTTACCGAGAACGGGACCAGGTTATGTGAGATTCTCAGGTCGTCGATGCATCACTTTAAGGTGACCGTTGAACTATTTCTTTTCAAGGCGTGTATATTATTATTGCCATTAGTGAAGGTGGCTAGCCTTTATGACACTGCAGTGCGTCCTGTGTGTGTGTAGCCACGTGCTGTGTCTGGGTGAAGTGAAGACGTGCAGTGTGCAGCGTGTGTGCTGGAGGTTGGGACAGGAGTATTTAGAGTTGCATAGTCCGTTAAAACCATTATACATTTCAAAAGCAAAACACTTTTCAGTTATCTAGATTTGAGCCTATATATCCAACTTAGATACCAGTGCAATTATTAAGTATTCGTATGTGCATAGAAGGAGATATTAAGTCAATATAATAGAACCTGTTTCTGCTGAAGCGCTATGGTATCAGAATTTTGACGTGCTTGCCAAAATTATTTTCCCATGTTTTGACTTCAAATATCTTCAATGTTAGTTACATAAATTAAAAGTTACTTTAAATTAAAGTAAAGTGGATCGTAGCGATCAACCGAATGTGTTTATCTCATACAATTACAAAAATCTAAACCAGGATACTATGCAAGTTTAATACAGAATGTCTCTATTAATGATCACGTGACACCTTCATCACCACGTACGCGGCACACATTGCGATAAATCACGTGCTCATGGGTCGCTATAACACTGCAGTACCATTGGCTCATTTCTGTGTGTATCTATTTATAAATGCATTCATAGTGGCTATGTGGGTGCGGGGGGGGGGGGCTGGGGTGACTTCTTTTTACAAGTATATAGACACCAAGTGGACCTCACACGGTGCCCCATTATTATTTGAAATTACACAATTTGATTAATTATGTCTATAGAATTGACCAAAGCAGTATTGGATATAAAATATTACATATACATTAGTATAGGATGGTTTGTTTGTTTGTTGTTGTTTTACATCCTAGCAACATCTAAGGTCATATCAGGACGGGTACCGACTTGTGACAGTGCACACTCATGGCGACTTTATAGTGCTGTCTCATTGGAAAACCAGGCCACCAGCACCATGACCTGGTATCCCACTCAGTCACATTATCCTGACACTGAGCACACCAGCCCTTGCCCGGTCCTAATAATGCCAAGCGCCTGGCTAGGAAGCGACAAGCACCAATTTTCAAGTTATTGGTTTGACTCGACCAATGTTCGAACCCACGATCCCACAATTTACCAGCACGGGAGGCGGATGCTCCAACTCATTCTGCCATCCCGTCTGGTCTCTTAGATGAAAGAATTAATTGATAAAAATTGTTTTAAGGAACTATATGAGGCGGTACAGACCAGCTGCCCTCAAAAAGGCCAAAATGTCTTCTTGTTTTACTTTAAGGTCATGCATACTGTCTGCAGTGTAGAATTGTTGGCACAGGGCCAAATAATCAACACAACTTAGTAAAATGTGTTTGAGAGTCAGCGGGGACTGACACCCAATATATTCAGGCGGAGGTTCCCCCTTGAGCAGAAAAGCATGTGTAAGCCAGGAGTGGCCAATATGGCAGCGGCTAACGACCACTTGGTCCCGCCGACCTCCCACATGAGTCTGTGGTGGGTTTCCCACAGATGGTTCAATTTCTTTAAGTTTATTAATGTTTTCAGCCCACTCATGTTGCCATTTGGATTTTATGTGGGTAGCTATTAGTGGTTTCAGATCAGAGTGAGGGATCAGACAGGGTTCAAGATCGCAGTTCAGGGCCTTCTTCACATAGGACAGTATCTGGTTTGCAGAAGGTCAAAAGTACTGGGTGGGGTGACACACAAACATGTGTATATCATATTATTATGTATATACTAGTCGTATATAAAATGTATGTGTCGCGAGGGCATTCTATGATGCCCACACAGTAAATACATTTGATATATGCACTAGGATATATATCATATATACACAACATATATACACGGTATATATATATATATATATTTTTTGGTCCATATATAAATATATATATATATAAGAAATGCAAATTCATTAGATAGCAATGCAGATTTCCAGGTTTAATGCTATGATGGTAGCAACTGTTCTGGTCATGCATTATCATTTGGAGGGGATCAATTGCAAATGTGCCAGGTTCTGGGCTTAATGCTATGATGGCAGCAGCCATTCCACAGCGGGATCACAGAGCATGCAGTTTGTCATAGGTGAGTGTAGAAACTGATATGGTGCTACGACCCCAGGCCATCCTCAGACGCATACGCTGTGGAACGGCGGCTGTGTAACCGATCTCATCCAAACGATAACACATAGGTATGACCAGAATGGCTGCTGCAATCATAGCATTAAACTCGTAAACCTGCACAATTGCGGTGAATCCCGTCAAACCATTAATGCACAGGCCCAGCTGAATCATGGAATGTGCAGTCTGTCATAGGTGAGTGTAGAAACTGATATGGTTCTACTACCCCGGGACGTCCTCCGGCGCATACACTGTGGAACGGCTGCTTCCATCATAGCGTTAAGCCAAGAACCCGGCGCATTTGCGACGGATCCCGTCCAAACGATAACGCATAGGCACGGCCAGAAAAGCTGCTGCTACCTTAGCATTAAACCAGGAAATATGTGTATTTGCGCCGGATCCAGTCAAACCATGGAACGGCTGCTGCATTAGCTAATATAAAATATCTGATCTTTCAAATGCACATATCTCACTCAAATATTTTTAAAATTGAAAAAGAATAATGCTTCATTGGAGCTTCAACTGAAATTATAATTTCAGTGCAACCGGCCGAGGATTATGATTCATCGCCAGTGGTTACGGTCCCGCCATGTCATGTCCAAACAGGATGTTGACAGTGCGCCAGACATGGTGGAAACAGGGCCATTGGATTGGGAGGCACATATGACTACTCTTCTCTAGTCGAAACTGCAAGAGTTGCGCCCTGCTCGGTCTCGTGAGAGGAAGAGGCCTCCTCCTCCACGAGAAGATTCAGACTGGGAGGGTGTGACAGATGATGAGTTTCCTGAGGTGGACTCATCACCGGAGCCGCTTCCCCGTAAAAAGAAAAAGACCAAGACTGTTGTGATCTCATCTGGAGATGAGTTCACGAAGGCGAAAAAGAAGGTGATCAAAAGGAAGAAAGCGAAGAAGCGGCACACAAAGCAAAAGAAGAAGGATTCGTCTTCAGACTCATCGTCTGATTTGTCATCTACTGAGTCGGACTCAGAAACCGAGCATGCGGGAGTGTACGCTAAGATCGGTGGAAAGGTTAGAAAGAAGTGCCAGACAGAAAGGGCTAAGAAAGTCCTAACAACCACTATGATGCGGGAGACCATAAAAGGTTATTTCAATACTTTCAAACCCACGGAAGTTATCACCAAGCTAGGGGAGAAGCTCACAGGAATTAAGGGAATTCCAGATTCCATCATTAAGGAGATGGATAGAGATGTCCAACTCAACGAGGACAGAAAGAAGTTTGAGAGTGTCCTCCACACTGCACACAAGGCGGTCCTTGGGGCCCTGACAGCGATTGCGCCAGTGACCAATTGTATGCAAACTGAGAACAAGTTCTCATCTTTGGCCAGGACAGTGGACATGGGAATAGCCATGCTGACCGCGGCAAGTAATTTCTTGTCCTACAGACGGTTTGAAAATGTTTTTAAAGCCATCTGTCCTGATGCGGGTAAGAAAGTGGCAAGGTCGAAGAAGGTGGTTGACAACGATGGGAAAGAGTATACTCTTTTCCTTCCGCCAAAGCCAGTGAAGGGCAAGCCACTGAATAAGACCAAAATGTTTGGTGGACAGCTCCACTACCTCGTTAAAGAGGTGGAAACTGGGTTGGAGTGTGGTAAGCACATGGATGCGAAAAAGAAAACCACGGAGGGCAACACACGGTTACGTCAAGGTCGCATGGATTTTCATGACCGGCAGAGATGGACGGTCCGGCCCGACATACGGCTTCCAGCCCAAAGGGTGAGGACAGCGCCAGCCGTCAAACCGGCCATTCAAAAGGGAGTACACCCCGAGCAAGCCGTTCTCCCGACCAGGGAACAACTAGAGGTGGCTACACAAACTTCTACAGCCAAGTAAGCACATTTAAGGCTGGAAATGTTAAAAATTGTATGCAAGAATGGCACTTAATTACTGATAATTTAACAGTTTTGAGTATTGTGGAGGGGATACGTATTCCCTTTACCCATTTGCCGATACAGGAAGTAATTCCTTTTCCCTATCGATTTGATGTCAATGAGAGAGAGGCACTAGATAAACAGGTGGGCCTTTTCTGTCAGAAAGGCATAATACAGAAGGTGAACCATGAGAGAGGCGAATTTATTTCAAATATTTTTTCGAGACCTAAACCTGATGGCGATGTTAGAATGATTTTAGATTTAACAAGACTTAACAAGCTAGTCGAATATAAACATTTGAAGATGTTTTCTCTCGAAACAGCAAGAGACTTGATAACAAAGGGTTCCTGGCTAGCTGGTGTGGATCTGAGAGATGTATATTACACACTTCCTATTTATGAAGCAGATAGAAGGTATTTGCGTTTTATTTTGAACGAACAACTTTATGAGTTTACTTGTATGCCAAATGGTTTAGCTTGTGCCCCTTGCTTGTTCACCAAGCTCCTAAAACCAATTTTATCGCTGATGGCAAGGAAAGGACATATTATGTTCCCATATATTGATGATTCATTTATTGTGGCGCAGTCAAAGGCAGCCTGTCAAAATGCAGTAAATGATCTTTGTGAAACTTTCACTAAATTGAGATTTTACATCCATGAGGAGAAATCAGTTTTGACTCCAACTACAGAATTAAAATGTTTAGGTTTTCTGTTAAACACAAACGAGATGACAGTTTCGCTAACAAAACAGAAATTAGACAAGTTCACAGACATGGCCATTCAGTTATTACAATTAATGAGGCCAAAGATTAGGCAGGTCGCCGTTCTTATCAGTATTATGATAGCCTATGCTCCTGCTATACTATATGGGAAAGCTCACATTAAGTCGCTAGAGATAGATAAGAATTTAGCATTAGCCCGTACTAAAGGTAAATTTGAAAGGATAATGTCTATTTCACCAGAAGGACTAGATGATATTGAGTGGTGGTTTAAACATATTAACTCCTCTCCGAATCCGATACACATGGGTGAACCCAACACTATAGTTACCACGGATGCGTCTTTAGAAGGATGGCATGCCCATCGTGATACTTTAGCAACAGAAGGCCGATGGCTAGAGGAATAAATTTGAGACCATATTAATGTTCTAGAACTAAGAGTCGTTTATTTGGGGTTATGCAGTTTAATGTCAGAATTTTTACAGATAATATGACCGCAATGGCCTACATTCATAACATGGGAGTGACTAAGTCCAAACCGTGTAATAGAATAGCAAAATTAATTTGGAATTGGGCGCAAGAGCATGACATTTGGCTAACTGTAGCACATATCCCAGGTAGTCAGAATATGTTAGCAGATAGGAACAGTCTACCTTTCCATTATCATTTGGAGTGGTCGTTGAATGACAATATTTTGAACAGATTTGTCAGAAATGGGGACGGCCACAGGTAGACTTGTTTGCATCAAGAAAGAACTATAAAATATATAAATATGTATCTTGGCATCCAGAGCCCAATGCTTGGCAAGTTGCTTTTTCATTAAAGTTGCATGGTCCGATGGCATTTGAATTTTTGGCTTATTTTTTAGATAAATATATCAAATTGATCGTTACGAGCTAGTAATCATTAGTCTGGAGTGATTTTTATTAAAGATCATTAGTTTTGAAGTAATTTGAGCTGAAAGAACCAAAAATAATTTCGACAAGCTTGTCAAAAGTCCTGTGGCTATGACCCAGATGGTCATCTCGCGGTGACCATGTGATGTGAGATGACCCTGCACAGTAGGCCTTCTTGGTTGGGGGAGGCTAATGAGGTCACGAGATTGGCCTAGTTGGTTAATGGCCTCCCTGCATAATGGGTGTTTCAAAGTGAGTGTCTAAAGGGGTGAGCTTATAAATTCACTGGTTATTCTGTATATGCTGTCCCAAGTCATTAGCTAATACACCAGTATCTAAGTTGGATATATAGGATCAAATGTAAGTAGTTGTTTTAATTTTGACAAAATTATATTTCATCGGACCATGCAACTTTAATTTGGGAAAATAAATATTATATTTTCCCACCATCCAGCATTATCAGCAGAGTGGCCAGGAAGATCAGAATGGATCGGACACATGCAATTCTGATCGTTCCTGAGTGGGACACAGCCATGGCCAGCAGCATGGCATCATGGCGGATCTCCATGCGATTGGCCTTCGTGGCCACCTGCCAATTTTCATCAGGAACTTTCTAGCCTTCAGGCATTTCTGCGTCCGTGTCAAGACTACCTATTCCAGCCTACACTCACAGGAACTAGGATTACCTCAAGGCAGCATACTGGCCATGACCCTTTTCAGGGTCAAGGTCAATGGTATTGCTGCTGCTGTAAAGCAGGGGGGTCTCCTGTAGTCTTTTCATGGACGACTTTGTTATATATTACAGCGGTGCTAACATGAATGTCATAGAGAGACAGCTACAACTGAGCATAAATGGGATCAATCGATGGTCAGTTCTGAACGGATTCAAATTTTCCAAGACCAAAACAGTCTGCATGCACTTCTGCCTGTTGCATAGAATGCATGTGGAACCGGAGCTGACCCTTGATGGGGATCCCATTAAGGTCGTTGAGAAAACCAAATTTCTGGGCCTCATTCTCGATGCAAAACTGTCTTTCGTGCCACATATAAAGTACCTGAAAACAAGATGCCTGAAAGCGCTAGATATTCTGAGGGTGCTGTCCAGCTCAGAGTGGGGAGCGGACAGAGATGTTCTGCTGTCCGTGTACAGAACCTTGGTTCGGTCAGGAGTGGATTATGGAAGCATAGTATACGGTTCCGCAAAGAAATCATATATTGGGCTGCTAGACACGATCCACCACCAGGAACTGCGCCTGGCCCTTGGGGCCTTCTGAACCTCACCGATATGGGTCCATATTACGTAATCGTCCCGCGTCAGAGAACCGATGCGGTACAATGACTTTAAATGACCCATTGCATGTTTGCAGCCACGGGACAATGCCCATCAGTGACCTTAGATGACCCATTGCATGTTTGCAGGATTTTAGGTTGAACTCATTTGACCTTTTTGACTGGAATGATGACGTCACTGTTCTACCCATTGCATGTTTACAGGATTTTAGGTTGAACTCATTTGACCTTTTTGACTGGAATGATGACGTCACTGTTCTACCTTGCAGGACGGCCATCTGTTTTTGATTGAACTCATTTGACCTTCGCTTGGATGGACAGATATTTTTGGTTGAACTCATTCAACCTTTTTTGATTGGATTGATGACGTCATGTTTCTGGTTGAACTTATTTGAGATGGTTATCTGTTTTTTTGCTTGGATTGATTTAACCTTTGTTTGACTGGAATGATGACGTCACCATTCCAGTCAGAGTTTCTCGATGATTCGAACTCACTCAGTGTAGGTAGCCTCCTGGAGCCTGTCTAAGCTATAGATGCCTTTCAATGTTTATAACCATTGTGTATGCGTGTGCAGCTTGGCTGCAGAATGAAGGCACACTGCCATTGAGTTTGCCGATACGCGCAGTGCAAAACATCAGATTTATTCAAAATTAATAGAAATGCAGAACCCTAATCTTATAAATTTAATATAATCTGTTTGTTGAATATGTTTTCTATATGTTTTCCAATCGGTTTGTTTCTAAGTGGTGTGGTCTTAGAAATATTTCACATTTTCTCTATGAAGATTGCTCACAGCCATTGACAATGCATTGAGTTTGCCGATATGCACAGTGCAAAACGTCAATTTTATTCAAAATTAATAGAAATGCAGAACCCTAACTGTATAAATTTAATATAATCTGTTCATTGAATATGTTTTCTATATGTGTTCCAAGCAGTTTGTTTCTAAGTGGTGTGGTTTTAGTGATATTTCACATTTTCTGTATGAAGATTGCTCACGGCCAATCACAATCCATCGAGTTTGCCGATACGCACAGCGCAAAATGTCAATTTTATTAAAAATTAATACAAATGCAGAACCATCACCATACAAATTTAATATAATCTATTCGTAGAATATGTTTTCTATATGTGTTACAAGCAGTTTGTTTCTAGCATTGAGTTTGCTGATACGCACAGTGCAACACGTCCATTTTATTCAAAATTAATAGAAATCCAGAACCCTAACCTTATAAATTTAATATCATGTTTTTGTTGAATATGTTTTGTATATGTGTGCCAAGCGGTTTGTTTCTAAGTGGTGTGGTTTTAGAGATATTTCACATTTTCTGTATGAAGATTGCTCATAGCCATTGAGTTTGCAGTGTGACCCTGTGTTGTCCTGCAGCCAAGCTGCGTGCGCACTGACCTAAATACTTATGCTGATGTCACATGAAATAGGTCGTCGATACACGAGATTTACCTAATTTGTTAGCTGTGTCCCTGCTTAATGGCTTTCCCCAAGTAGGTAGCCAAGAGAATGGTACTATAAATTCACTGATTATTTTGTCTATGCTGTCTCCAATCATTAATTAAAGCACCAGTATCTAATTTGGAGATATAAGTGGCTGTAAACATGCTATAATTTGTGAAGACTGTAGCAGTTAGTGGCCATGGGTTAACACTAGCACTAGCAGACACCAGCTAGTGACTAGTCAAAGGGTCCCATAGCAAAACAATGCCCAATACCTAGTCAATGGGCCTCACAACAACATGCTATCCAATAACTAGTCAACGGGTCCTATAGCAAACCAGTGCCCAATAACTATTAACAATGGGTCCCATAGCAATAACTAGTGAATGGGTTCCATAGCAACACACTGCCCAATAACTAATCAACTGGTCCCACAGCAAAACACTGCCTAATAAGTAGTTAACGGGTCCCATTGCAATAACTAGTCACCAGGTCCCATGGCAATAAGTTGCTAACGGGTCCCATAACAATAACTAGCCCACGAGTCCCTGAGCAATAACCAACCAACAGGTCCCACCACAGTAACTAACTAGTCAATGGGTCCCAATGCAATAACTACTCAATGGGTCGCATAGAAATATCTAGTCAACGGGTCCCCCAGCAATAACCAGTCAATGGGTCCCGCATCGATAACCAGTCAATGGGTCCCGTAGCAAAAAGACAGGCATGTTTTCATGTCTATGGTAGGCGCCAAAGCCGCCATATTATCAGCAGTGACACCCACCTGTCTACAAACAAGCACCGACTACTTTGTGATGTGTTGGAAACAGTAGGCTAAAAATAGCTCACCCTCTGATAAGCTGTTGGAAAGCATGACATCGAAGAAATTCATGAATCATCCTTAGTAATTCTCTGAGGAGCCCAACAACAGTGGTAAGACTGTACACCAAGACTGGGTGGTGGGGAGAGGGTTGCGAAGTTCAATACCACAACGCATGCACTACCTCCTGAGTTGTTTTGAACAGAGTAACCAAAGAAACGGCCCACTGGGTTATTATCATAGTTCAATGCATAATCATGGTGGTCAAATTTAAAAAATAGAGTTTAAGGTCTGGTGGTGCCCGCCTAGTAGGCCCTACATGATCTTGGTACATTAACTTAGAAGTCTTAGATTGTCTGACTCAATCCTGTTGTATTTATTGACATCGGGACCACCTGTTTGCAAATTGAATCAGAGAGAAGTCTGTTTGGTTAGTCTGTGAACAGGGTGCTCAATGAAGTGGGACAATATGGTCCTAACTCTTCCGAGGTTCACACAACTTGACAATTTGCACAGCTTACACAATCTGTCATTTAGGTTGGTTCACCATCAATATTATACGCCTGTCTTATCAAGCATCCATCTTTGGCTGGCCTTACAAAAGTATAGCAGGACAAATCAAATACCCCATATGCACTATAACCGACAATGAAGTCTGTCATGATCCAGCAAGCAATTGGACCACACAAAGATGTCCTGACAATCGTAAAGATACACAAACTGCAGTGGTATGGCCATATTTTGGCAGTTCTCAGAAACTGTGTACCACATATTTGGTTTCCATGTTAGATCTTTCCAGCTTAGGTGTGTGTGTGGGGAGGGGGGGGGGGGGGTAATAGTTATTGTTGACTCTGTGTATTAAGTATGTTAGCAATACTACAGTATTTAATCTACCCCTCATGTATCTACAACATGCTTACATGATTTTGTGCTCAAGTGAAAATGTGCATATTGGCACCACACATCTACCTAAATGTTTTTATATCTTTTTTTCTTGTAAGACACAATCATCTTTGTTTAACTGTAATCAATAAAATCTTGTTTGAATTTGTTGTGTGTGTTATAATGATGTGATGTATGTGTGTTAAAATGATGTTATGGATGGATGTAATATGGCTAACTCTAACAACTTTCTCAATTCGAATAGGGTCAAAATCAAAAAGTGAACTATGAATATGGATGCTGCTGTTATTTGGAATGTTTTCTGATATTATTTGGAATAATTACACTTTTTTTTCCATGTCAGAAAAGTGGTACACAGTTTCTGATAACGACCCATTTTCCATTTATCATGTTTGGTCAAAACCATATTGTTTCACCCACAATAAAAGGGGGAAGAAAACAAGGTGATCAATGGAAGAGGTGAACAGACAGCATCAGGGAATGGGCAGGCCTGAAGTTTGGTAAGTCAAAGGTGGAGAACAGGGAAAACTTGAGAAACCTGGTTGCAAAGTGATCTGCGGTGCCCCATCGACCCTCGCAGTTAAGCGATTGATGAGGAGGAGGAGGACAAATAAACATAGTAACTATGTGCTGTGTGGGTTCATTGTTGTAGATAGATTAACATTGTTACAGAGAGAGTCATGCCTAGATCACCTTAGTTGAACAGATCACAATTGGGCTGTGTTTGGTTATCCCCCAAGTGTCGATCAACATCTTTTCGGCTCATCCTTGTACTAACACAAGCACATCAACCTAAATCTACCTTGGCTGGCTCAAGCTCTGGTCTGCAGCAGTCGGTCTACCCTAAACCCACACATTACCACAATGACCTCTATGCACCTAGCCACAAACAGTCAGGGGCGGTTCAACTTGAGCAAACCTAAGCAACTTGCTGGTCTTCAAAAGGGAATGTAACCTAATCTGCCAGCAAACCAACTTAAGTCAGAATATATCTATTTAAGTATTTTGATTTTGAAAATTAGATTTTTTTCTTTCGACTATGCAACTTTAAACTAACGTACATTGTTGTTCAGTCTGGTGAACTTAAACTGACTTACATGGCTATGTCTCATTTCTGGTGCGTGCCCCCTCCTTTATTTTCTGTGTCTATTAAAGTTGCACAGTCCGATGACATATAATTTTGTCAAAATTAAAACAATTACTTACATTTGATCCTATATACCCAACTTAGAGATACTGGTGTATTAGCTAATCATTTGGGACAGCATATACAGAATAACCAGTGAATTTATAACCTCACCCCTTTGGACACTCACTTTGAAACACCCATTATGCAGGGAGGCCATTAACCAATTAGGCCAATCTCATGACCTCATTAGCCTCCCCGGACGAAGTAGGCCTACTGTGTAGGGCCAAAGAGGGGAAGGGGAAATGAGGTGGATGTTGCCCCTCCCCTTCATGTTGGATATTCAATGCTGTTTGGTCAATTCTATAAATATAATTAATCAATTTGGGTAATTTAAATTTGGAAATTTGTATATATATATTAGTATTGGCCGATCAATATATATAAATATTTTTTGGTCAATATATATATATATATGTTACCTCGGTACTAAGCCTCAGGCTACTCATAGCCGAGGGAGAAGGAAGCACATCCGGGTCCAGCAATTAGCATAATCAACTCACGACGGGAGGATGTTCGTTGAGTTGCTCCAGCAGTTTTTAATCTACGACAACGTACTAACTGTAAGTATTTGTTGAAATGTGGTGCAGTTTGGGTTATAAACCCTTGTTGCACCGTTTGACAAAGTTTTTGACCTTTGAGATGTTATTTTGTTGCTTTTATTGATGTTTTACGATTGTGAAACATCGATAGAACAAAGCTCCATTTTTTCCTTTGTTCTACAAGCCGCCCATTGCCGAATGAAGAGCGATGTTGGCTGGAGCCACATCTCATTGGGATTTATCCTCGGTTTCTTTTATGGATTCTCATTGGGATTTAATCCTGGGTTTCTTTTATGGACTCCCCACCTTTTTTTGGCATACCTCCGAATTTTGTAGCATTTTCTCCAACTTGTTGGCGCAGCAGCCACAGGGGGGAGAAGTGTATGGAAGAGAGAGTGTGGGAGGCTACCGATACACTGGTCCCTACCCCTTGTTTGGTTTTGGTTTCGATACCACTTACCTATGACTATACACTTTAGCTTGCCCGCGCCTGTGTTGGAATGGTTTAAATACGTTATCCAATACCACTAAATGCATAGATTTGGTTTTTACTTAACCTTTTGTGAAATTTGGTCAAATTTGTCAGTTTATAGTAACTTTCTTTCGATTGTTACAGGCTACCGATGGCTATAAAGCGGAGTAAGCCTGCAGCAGCAGCTGCAGCAGCAGCTCGCCTGGCTGAGGACTACGACTCGTCGCCGGTGGTGATGGTATCGCCGTCTCCGGAGGCGGTGTGCATGTCATGTCAGAGCCGGATGTTGACAGTGGGAGTGACATGGCTACAACAGTCCCCTTAGACTGGGAAGCTAGGTTGACGAGCTTGTTGGATACGAAACTGGAGAGGTTTCGCCTGGCCAGACCTCGTGGAAGGAAGAGGCCACCTCCTCCAGAGGAAGAGTCAGACTGGGAAGATATCACCGATGACGAATTTCCAGAAGTGGACTTGTCAGAGCCAATACCACTGAAAAAGAAAAAGAAGGCCAAGAAGCAGTGAGCTCATCTGGTGATGAGTTCACAAAGGCCAGGAAGAAGGTGGTTAAGAGAAAGAAAGCTAAGAAGCGGCACATGAAAAAGAAGAAGAAAGACTCGTCATCATATCCCTCAACGGACTCGTCGTCCACCGAGTCGGACTCTGACACCGAGCGTACTGGAGTGTACGCGAAAATCGGTGGAAAAGTTTGAAAGAAGTGCCAGGTGGAAAGGGCTAAGAAAGTCCTCACCACCACCATGATGCGAGAAACAATAAAAGGTCACTTCAATACCCTTAAGCCCACAGAGGTAATCACCAAACTGGGGGGAAAACTAACCGGAATCAAGGGAATCCCTGATTCCGTGATCAAAGAGATGGTCTGGGACGTCCATCTGAGTGAGGATAGAAAGAAGTTTGAGGGTGTCCTCCACACCATCCACAAAGAGGTCCTCGGGGCCCTGACAGCGATTGCGCCAGTGGCCAATCGAATGCAATTCGAGAACAAGTTCTCGTCTTATGCCAGGACCATGGACAATGGTATAGCTATGCTGACGTCAGCAAGCAACTTCTTATCCTAGAGAAGCTTTGAAATCGTCTTCAAAGCCGTCTGTACTGACGCTGGCAAAGAAGTTGCCAGATCGAAGAAAGTGGTGGATAATGACTGAAAAGAGTACACTCTTTTGCTCCCGCCGAGACCAGTGACGGGGAAGCCACTGGAAAAAAACTAAATGTTGGGTGGGCAACTACAGTACCTCTTTAAAGAGGTGGAAACTGGCTCAAAGGGTGGTAAGCATATGGATACGAAGAGAAAGCCCACGGACGGGAACACACGCTTCCGGAAGGCACGCACGGATTTTCGAAACCGGCAGAGGCGGACGGTTCGGCCCGACCTATGGCTTCCAGCCCAGAGGCCGAGGACAGCGCCAGCCATTCGGCTGGAACGACGGCAACGGGTTGCTTCTAGGTGGTGTGGTTTTTAGAGATATTTCACTTTTTCTGTATGAAGATTGCTCACGGCCATTGACAATTCATTGAGTTTGCCGGTACGCACAGTGCAAAACGTTAGTTTTATTCAAAATTAATAGAAATTCAGAAGCCTACCCTTATCAATTTAATATAATCTTTTCATTGAATATGTTTTCTACATGTGTTCCAAGCGGGTTGCTTCTAGGTTGAGATAGTTAACTTTTTCTGTATGAAGATTTCTCATATCTATTGAGTTTGCAGTGTGCCAGTGTGTTGTCCTGTAGCCAAAAGGCGTGCGCACTGACACAGATACCTATGCTGACGTCATATGAAATAGGTCTATTGGCATGCTTGTCAAATTTATGCGTTAATCTCAGCATGCGCGGGTGTACGGCGGCGCCTTATCCGTGGGCATATCAGTGCGGCGCCTATTTTCGCTGGTATTGGATTTCGGAAGGGGCTGGCTGGTGTGGTATATAATTCTGCTAATAACATGCAGCAGAATAAGGATTATTATGGTAAGAAAGGCCACGAGGGGCCATCGGCTGTAGGTGTCGCCTCGGTAGAGTTTCTCGTCATTCTTTGTAGATTATCAATTAAGGGTCACCGTTGTCAGGGTGGATGTGTAATTATGGGCGGGCCGATGGCCCCTCCTGGCCTTTCTTACCATAATAATCCTTATTCTGCTGCATGTTATTAGCAGAATTATATATTATGATGGTAATCAGGCCACGAGGGCCATCCGCTACTTTGTATTGCAACTGTTTCCCTTAATTGTGGTAGTTGTCATGTGTTCAATAATATTTTACTCCTGACAAGTTATTTGTTGCAAAAGCTTTTTATTTCATTTTTCAACGTGGCTCTCAAGCCTTACTAACATTTGTGGCACAGGTTGCCCAACAGTTTAACAGTTACACATTGTAATTTTTATCACATGTGGCTCTGGAGCCCAGTATGCTACTACTATCTTGGATATTAGTTTATGTGTGTGTGTTCATGTGTCTATTGTCCGTCACTCACAGATACTCGGGATCAGGTTTGTTACGGTCGGGTTCGCCCTCAGGGCCCTATTGTAGAACCTGTGGAATGTTCCCTCTCCGGACCATCCGGCCGCCGTTAGCACCGTGGCTAACGGGACGTTCCGTCTTGCGGCCGCACTGGTTGCTGCGTGCCTGCAGCTGTAGGCCGTGAACCTGGTAGTGTCTATGCCTGCTTCTGTTAGTGTCATTTTGACGTATCGCATCAGTGTGTCCTGAGATGCCCTTACATGCGGCGGCCTTGTGGTGGCAAACACCGCAGGTGCTGCACCTTGTAGTTCAACTTTGTCCGTGTACGCTTTCAGGTGTCCGAATACGCAGAGTTCCGTTGTTTGGAACTTTTCAAATCTGAGCACTAGGGTTTCTTGTTTGGATCGTTTGACTTCATTTTCTCGGTGTATTTAATGGTGCAACTGTTCTCCATCCACCTGAAGTCCCCCCTTCGCATGAGCCCCAGTGCCTGCGGCCTCTGACCCGTGGCCAGTAGGAACAAGCACAGGGTTCTTCTGTTCAGTCTGTCCACCGTCAGTGAGTCGATATGACCCCAGCCCTGAAGGTGTTCAAATAGCACCTTTGGGTCCCATACCGTGTCGTATTTGGGCGCCCTTGGCTTGAGGTTGCTTATCCCTTTCAGCAGCCTGCTGACTAGCGGGTGTTCCCCAAATGGTTTGCCACCCACTGTGATGAACGTGGAGAGTAGCGCGTGCACCGTGTTAATTGAGTTGTGTGCCGCTCCTGCCTTGAACAGTTTCTGCAGGTAGGCGATACCTTCCTGCAGCGTTGGGCTTCTTTTGTTGATGTCGTGCTCCTCGCAGTGCTTCGTCCACCTTTTCAGGACCAGCGTGTACTGTTTTTGTGTCGCCTTTACCCAGGAGCCGGTGAGGGTGTCTGCGGCGTCCATGTCCATCCCCATGGCGGTGAACATACCCCCTAGAGATTCACCGCCCTCAGTTGCATGTTGTGTGCCAGCGGGAACCGTTTCGACAGGTTCCCTGCCAGCGTTAGGGTGCCCTCCTCTACTGCTATGAGCCTCGATGTTGTGTAGCCGTTCAGGCGCTTGAGCAGCGGGAACCATGGTTGTGTTGGCCACCCCGGTAGTAGTAGTATCCCTCTCGGTCCCTCTTGTAGCATTTTCCGTAGCACGCGAGACAAGCAACTGAAAGGTGGGAAGAAATATCCGTTAATCCCTTGCCAGTACATTGAGAATGCATCTGTCCCTCTCGCCTGCCTGTCGTAGTCTCTAGAGATAAATTTATGTAATTTCCGGTTAACCCTGGATGCGAACATATCTCTGGGGTGCCCCACTCCATGAACATGTCGTTTATCGTGTTGTTCTCTATGGTCCACTCCCCCGCGTCTGTAAACACGCGTGAAGCCCAATCCGCTTCAACATTGTCTACACCCGGGCAGAACCTAACTGTGATCGTAATGTTTTTACTTTTCGTTAGTTCCCATATCTCTTCCGTTTCTGTTTGGCACTGTTTCGATCTGGTGGACACACCCTTGCTTATGCAGGCTACTGCAGTGGTGTTGTCCGCGAATACTCTTATGTGTTGATCTCTGAGATCCTCGCCTATATGTTCCAGCATGCGTCTCACCGCCCTTAGTTCTAGAACATTGATGTGTGTGTCTTCGCTGACTAACTCGTCCCACTGTTCCCCGTAGTGTGTTTGTTTACCCTTGGTTAAAGTAACCCCACCCGTGCGAGGTAGCATCCGTGTATACACACACGTCTACCGGCTTTACCCTGTACTCTCTCATTGCTCCTTCTAGGTTTGTCATCCAAAAGTTTAGGAATTCTTTCACCCTCTTAGTGAGTGTGCATCCTTTCTCATAGTCCCCTCCTGAGTCCCTCAGGTTCCAGTTTAGGGCCCTTACTATTGATTTTGATTTTATTCTTGCCCAGTTGTTGCCCGGGTCCGTAGCTACTAGTTTTCCCACTAATGATGCTAGTGTTTTGATCTGAAGCCTGTCTTCTCGTAGTACTTTCCCTGTGAACTGTATTAGGTCTGAGCACTTTGCCCTGGGTAAGTCTACTCTTAGTAAGTTCGTGTTGATTCTGAATCCCAGGAACTGTAGCTCTTTTGTGGGGATCACTACTGATTTTTCCTTGTTGATCGTGAAACCTAGTCTGTCTAGTAGGGTCAGTGTGGTGACTACTGCTGATTTTACCTCTTCTTGCGTACGGCCTATTATTATCGTATCATCTATGTAAAAGCAGAGTAGTATGTTGTGTGCTGTTCTGAGGTGGCTTCATCACCTTGGTGAACGTTCTGGGTCCTGAACTGAGCCCATTGGGTAGTACCTTGAACCTGTATCTTCTACCCCCGTGTATGAACTGCAACAAGTCTCTGTCTGTCTCTCTTATTTCTAGGCTATGGTACGCTTGTGAAATGTCTATGCTGGCTAGCCACGCCCCCTCGTGCACTAGTTGCATTGCTGTATTTAATTGTTCCATTTTGAAATGTTGGTAAATGATTAATGTATTTAGTTTGGATAGGTTCAGTATGGGCCTGTAGTCTCCGTCTTTTTTCGGTCTTAGGAATAGGTGTGATACGAACATGCGGTTTGACTGTACTGTCTCCTCTATCACACCTTGTTGTAACATTTCTTTTATTTTATTTTTGAGCGTCTCATCCGTACCCTTAGCGTCTGAGGTTGGCTCTCTGATTTGTTTTGGGATGCCCGTTACTTCTATGGCTATCCCTTCCACCATATTCAGTACCCACTGATTAGTTGTGATGTGCGCCCATTCTGCTCGTTGTTTGGTTACATTCCCCGCTTTAAATGTTTTACTATTTGTACTCACATTTGCAACTTTCGACGCTACTGTTTGCCTCCCCGTCCACGGTAGGTGTTCGTGGCTCTGCCACGCCCCCTCTGTGGCCGGCTCGGTGGGCGGCTCTGTGCGCCACCGCTTAGTCGGCTGTGATGGTAGTGCCTCGCATCCTCCAAGCGTTGGCGTGGAGAGTATTGTGATGGGCGGTTCCTCCCCTGACCGCCTCTGAAGTTTCCCTGCTTCTTGTCTGCCTGATATTGTTGTCTCGCGCCTCCCGCTCTTATGATGGAGTTTGCCGTCTTTTGGCTGGTCTCCAGCGCTGTTACCTGAGCTGTCAGGTCCTCTCCCAAGAGGAATTTGAACCCCTGGTTCCCCTCTTTTTTCGGGAGAGGTTTCAGTTGATTTTGTAGTGTCGGTCTGACATTATCGCGGCGTAATCCCAACAGTGTGTTGCTTGTTTTGGCTAAAAGTTTTAGTGTGTCTACCAGTGTCGCCACTAATTGTTTTTTATCGAGCGGTTTATTTGTCTCGATGCTGTCCAGCGCCTGAGCGACTGGCCTGGCCGCAAACTGTACACCCCATTGTGCTGCGGCTAGTGCCGCGTCATTGTCCTTAACACGCTGGTTCAACATTGGCTCTATCTCTGGGTTGAGCCTCGTCTTGTGCAAAACCGGTATGTTTTCCGGCCTTGGCCAAGCTGCGGGTAGCTCTGCTGTTTCCGTTCTTGCCATCGGATTCTTCCACAGTGTGTTTACCAGTCTGGCTGTGTTGTCTGCTAACTTTCCACACTCTGGATCCAGTGGCGCTTTCTCTGCCGGTATGAACTGTTCCAGGTAGGAAGCGCCTGGCTGTTCCTCCGATGTCCCCCCGTCCCTGCGCTACTGGCCTGGGCCGGCACTGCCCCTACCGTGGCCATGGCCAGTGTTGGCGCCTTCATTGCTACCGCTGCTGGGGTCGGTGTCCTCTGGGGTTGATACGGTCCCGTTGCCGTCATAGCCTGCGGTGGTTGGAGTGAGTAGGCAGGTGGATCTCCCCTCCTTGGGCTCGGTGAGTCCGATCTGTGCGCCGTCCTGAATGCTGACGGTGTCGGTCTGTGTAGTTGACCGGTGCTCTGCCCGGGCGTTGCCCGCCCCGATGTAAGCACGGGCGGTGACGGTCCTGGCGTGGAGCGTCCCGCTCCCCCTTGCGACCAGTTGATGGAGTAGCCTGCCCGTCTGTTCCGTATTTCTTCCTCCAATTCCCGCTTTCTGGCCTCCAGTCTTTCCAGTTCTGCGATTGGTGTCGGTACGTAGTCCGGTCCTCTCCATTGATCGCCGCACGCTGGATCCGGGGCTGGGCTGAATGTATGTGATAGATCAGCCACCACCATGCGTAACCCCTGGTGTAGTCCACCCAGCGGTGGCGGTGTGTAGGTGGGCGAGGTGGCCGCGAGTACCAGCCTCCTCCCCGGGCCGTCCGAGGTTACTAGTGTCCGGTGACGGTGTCGGTTTTTCTGTGGCCTTTATGTGCGTTCTTTCGTCTCTTGTCGGTGTTTCCGCACCAGTCGGTTCTTGTACCTCCATGTCGTTTTCCGACCCAGTGTCTGACTCGTGCGGTAGAGGTACGAATAGAGCGCCTGTCGGCGAGCTTATGCGTTCCCGTTCCGCCACCTCTATGTAGTTTGTCAATAGGCTGCCGTGCTCTCGGCCATTACGACCAGTGGTGTAGTCTGACGCTGGTGAAGGGGACCTTGACATGCGGTGGGCCATGGTGGAGTGTGGCCGATTCGCACCCTGTGTCCTCCTTTTCACCTCTCTAATTTTCACCCCTCAACTGGTGTTCGCCGCCCTGGCCGGGTCCGTTAGGCCTTAATTGCATTACGCCCTAACTCGGCTCTGGCCCGCAGACGGCGCGGTGAGTGCACCCACCTGTTGGCCCCGCCGTGACCCCGGAGGGTGGGGTGGGTGTGGGGCTGCGGTCGTCATCCTCTCAGACCTCCCCCCCCTTTCCGTCCGTAACCCTGCCACGGTGTTAGGACGGGAGATCCCGCGGATCCTCCGGCATGAGCAGGGACAGGTTAACAATAACCTAATGGTGAAGCCGTCTCGGGTCGTCCTCCGGTGTGCAAGCATCACCGAGCGCAAGCGCTGAGTCCGACCCCGGAGCCCGTAGGCCTCGCCTATACGGCGGAAGCGCCAAGCGCTATACTTACCCGTAATTAACGCCGAGCGTCTAATTACTCACACCCCCGGGAGATAGTATCATCCCATGCCTTAGCTGGGGTGTCAACGGGTGATTCCTCCTATCACTCGCGCGGTATATCCTCTGAGGTGTCTCGCTGCGCTCCGTCTCGTATGACGTCCTGCTCTCTTGATAGCTAAACCAAAAGTGACAAGAAACTCTACCGAGGCGACACCTACAGCAGATGGCCCTCGTGGCCTGATTACCATCATAATTGGCTGGCTAGTGGTGAAGGGCGATCGCGAGGAGGCGAGAGGAGGGAAGAAGGGCAGGATGGGGGAAAGGAGGCGAGACGGGGGGGGGGGGGGGCGACCTTAGCCGCAGTGCATCTTGATGACAAACCCCCATCTTATGTCACCCACTTCCCAGTCTCTCCCAACACACGAGGAGCATTCACTCCCTGAACACACACATACACACACCAAATAATAGTTGCATCCAGGCGCCCCGAACCGTCAATGGCGCGTGAGGCGGCGTTAGACAAACTAACCCTGCCTCACTCACCACCCCAGGCTCGCATCCTGCCAGACACCCCCCCCCCCCCCCCCCCCCGATCGAGAGCCCCGTCGTGACCTAAAAACAAAAAACCCACAGTCGCATCACGGGACACCCAGTTGCAGGGTGACGTGTGCGCAGGCGCAGGCGCACACACACAGGCGCACGCACACGCGCACACTGCCAACGGATTGTCTGATTAAAGGGACCAGCTATAGCTCGCTGGGACACTGCTCGTACTCCGACAAATGCTCTCCAAGCACAACCTTATTTAGTTTTTATGTTTAGATGAACCAAGTATGTGTGGGGAGAGTAGGGGACCAGGGCCATGCTAGTCTGAACTGCAAAGGCAGTTTGTTGTCTCCAAAATGGCCACCCCCATAGGCGGCGGCCATTTGCAATGGAAAAGCTGCACTGTGATTGGCTGAAAGTGCGGTGCTCGCCGGCAACAAGAACAGAAGGATTTGCTGAGCCTGTTACCGGCGAGCACTGCTATTTGACAATATCGCTATCATATTTAACAGAATTACATACGCAATAAGTGAAATTTCATGAAATTAACCCTAAAATCGAACCGATATTAACGCCGCCGCCGCATTGGCGGTGATATTAATAAGACAAATAAGTGTTCACACTTACTGTCTACCATTCGCTATTAATATTGTCGAATCGCCGCTGTGTCTGAATCGGCGGCGATATTGTCAAATAGCGCTGATCGCCGGCAACAGGCTCACACAGTAACAAGAGTTGCTGGTTCCCGGTATGGGCGGCAATATATTAGGCCCAAATCTATTCAAAGGTCTCATATTTAACAGAATTACATGCTCAAAAAGTCAAATTTGGTCAAATTAACCACAAATTCGAAGCGATATTAATGCCGCCGCTGAAATTTGGTCAAATTAAACCAAAAATCGACGTGATATTAATGCCGCTCACCGGTAACAGGCTCAGCAGATCCCCCTGAGCCTGTTGCCGGCGAGCACTGCTATTTCCTAATATACAAATCTCCTCCTCCGCCGCCGCCGGCGCATTAGGCCACCCTGTGGCACAAATCTGAACTATTCTGAGTTTGTTTGTTTTCCACGTGGTGGATAGCTGGCGACTTTAAAGTTGCATGGTCCGATGGCATTTGAATTTTTGTCTTATTTTTTAGATAAATATATCAAATTGATTGTTACAAGTTACTAATCATTAGTCCGGAGTGATTTTGATTAAGGATGATTAGTTTTAAAGTAATATGAGCTGAAAGAACCAAAAATAATTTTGACAAGCTTGCCAAAAGTCATGTGGCTATGACCCAGATGGTCATCTCCCGGTGATCATGTGATGTGAGATGACCTGGAACCTTACAGGACTGTAGGTAGGCTGGGAACGGATTAGTGCCCTAGGCCCATGGCACTAGGGTTTTTAACAAAATATAATGTGTGTCTGTTGTCTGCTTGTGTCTGCCTATGTATGTCTGTATGTATATGTGTGTGTGTCTGTCTGTGTGTATATCTGTATGTGTATATCTGTGTGTTTCTGTGTATGGGTATGTATGTGTGTGTGTCTGTCTCTGTCTGTCTGTGTATGTGTATGTGTGTATGTATGTGTGTCTGTGTCTGTCTGTCTGTCTGTGTGTATGTATATGTGTGTGTGTATGTATGTGTGTGTCTGCCTCTGTCTGTGTGCATCTGTCTATGTGTCTCTGTCTGTATGTGTCTCTCTCTCTGCAAAGTCAGGTCGGGTGCATGTGTGTCTGTGTATGTCGGGTGTGTGCATGTCTGTGTGTTTCTGTGTCTGTGTGTGCTGTCTATGCATGTCTGTCTGTGTGTGTCTATCTATGTGTGTGTGTATGTGTGTATATATATGTGTGGTATTGTCTGTGTGTGTATGTGTGTGTATGTCTGTCTGTGTGTATATCTGTGTGCATGTATGTGTGTGTGTCTGCCTCTGTCTGCATGCGTCTGTCTATGTGTCTGTGTGTGTGTCTCTCTCTCTGCAAAGTCAGGTCGGGTGTATGTGTCTCTGTGTATGTCGGGTGTGTGCATGTATGTGTGTTTCTGTGTCTGTGTGTGCTGTCTGTGCATGTCTGTGTGTGTGTGTCTATCTATGTGTGTCTGTCTGTGTATGTGTGTATATATATGTGTGTGTATGTCTGTGTGTATGTCTGTGTGTGTATATGTGTATGGGTGTGTCTGTCTGTGTGTATGTCTGTATGTGTGTGTATGTATGTGTGTGCATGTATGTGTGTGTCTGCCTCTGTCTGTGTGCGGCTGTCTATGTGTCTCTGTCTGTGTGTGTGTCTCTCTCTCTGCAAAGTCAGGTCGGGTGTATGTGTGTGTCTGTGTATGTCGGGTGTGTGCATGTCTGTGTGTTTCTGTGTCTGTGTGTGCTGTCTATGCATGTCTGTCTGTGTGTGTCTATCTATGTGTGTCTCTCTGTGTGTATATGTATGTGTGGTAATGTCTGTGTGTGTATGTATGTGTGTATGTGCATATATGTATGTGTGTATGTCTGTGTGTGTATGTGTGTGTCTGTATGTGTGTGTCTGTCTGTGTGTGTCTTTGTGTATATCTATGTGTGTGTATGTCTGTGTGTGTATGTCTGTGTGTCTCTGTCTGTGTGTGTCTGTCTGTGTGTATGTATGTGTGTGTCTGTGTGTGTGTGTGTGTGTGTGGCTCTCTCTGTGCAAAGTCAGGTCGGGTGTATGTGTGTCTGTGTATGTCAGGTGTGTGCATGTCTGTGTGTTTCTGTGTATGTGTGTGATGTCTGTGTGTCTGTCTGTGCGTGTCTTTGTGTATATCTATGTGTGTGTCTGTCTGTGTGTGTATGTCTGTGTATGTATGTGTGTGTATGTATGTGTGTGTGTCTGTCTGTGTGTGTATATATCTGTGTGTATGTCTGTCTCTGTGTCCCTGTAAAGTCAGGTCAGGAAACACACACACACATACACACACACACAGACACATCCACCTCATATCCCCTTCCCCTCTATGGCCCTGCACAATAGGCTTACTTGGTTGGGGGGAGGCTAATGAGGTCACGGGATTGGCCTAGTTGGTTAATGGCCTCCCTACATAATGGGTGTTTCAAAGTGAGTGTCTAAAGAGGTGAGCTTATAAATTCACTGGTTATTCTGTATATGCTGTCCCAAATCATTAGCTAATACACCAGTATCTAAGTTGGATATATAGGATCAAATGTAAGTAGTTGTTTTAATTTTGACAAAATTATATTTCATCGGACCATGCAACTTTAACCTAGTGCTTACATCTGGGCGATGTAAGCAGAAACTGACTAGTTTCCAGGTCGTCATCGACCGTCAGCCCCCCCCCCCCTCACCTCACCCCCACACTCCCCAGTAACAACATATAGATAAGTGATACGGTGTATATAGCGATATAGCGAATGGTAGACAGGAAATGTCAACACTTATTTGTCTCTCTTTCTTTCTTTTTTTGTTGGGTACATTAGTTGTCCCAAGCAGGGGAAATCCCAGTCACAGACGACTGGTTTTCCCCACTCCACTGCTGGTCGATTGAAAGCCCAAGCCTACACTTTTACTGACCCAAGGGATTTTTAACCTGCCACACCACATAGACATGGTATGAGAGCAACCGGCCTTTGATGACGCTGTAAGTTATACACAGCGGTGGAAATCCAAATTGGCAGAGCTGGGGGCAATGGGAATCGAACCGCTGACCCTCAGATCAGGAGTCTGACCTAGAAAAAAGTCAGACACTCTAACCACTCTGCCACAGAGAATAACATGCAGCAGAATAAGGATTATTATGGTAAGAAAGGCCACGAGGGGCCAGCGGCTGTTAGGTGTCGCCTCGGTAGAGCTCTCGTCATTCTTTGTAGTTTATCAAGTAAGGGTCACCGTTGTCAGGGTTGATGAGTATTTCTGGGTGGGCCACTGGCCCCTCGTGGCCTTTCTTACCATAATAATCCTTATTCTGCTGCATGTTATTAGCAGCGTTATATATTATGATGGTAATCAGGCCACGAGGGCCAGCCACTACTTTTTATTGCAACTGTGTCCCTTAATTGTGGTTGTTGTCATGCTGATATTTAATATTTTGACTCGTGACAACTTATTTGTTGCAAAAGGCTTTTATTTTATTTTTCAATGTGGCTCTCAAGCCTGACTATCACTTGTGGCACAGTTTGCCTAACAAGTTTAACAGTGTAGCAGTGTAACTTATATTACAGGTGGCTCTGGAGCCCAGTATACTACACTTAGCTTGGATATTAGTTCATGTGTGTACCAGTGTACATTGTTCGTCACTCGCAAATGCTTGGGATCAGGTTTCTTGTGGGCGCGATAGCCATCAGGGGTCCATGTAGAACCTGCGAAACGTCCCCTCTCCTGACCATCCTGCTGCCATTAACACTGTGGCCAGTGGGACATTCCGTCTCGCGGCCGCACTTATTGCTGCGTGCCTGCAGCTGTAGGCTGTGAACCTGTTAGTGTCTATGCCTGCTTCTGTGAGTGTTGTCTTTACATAGCTTTACATGTCAATGTGTCCTGAGAAGCCCTTACATGCGGCGGTCTCATGGTGGCAAACACTGCGGGCGCTGCACAATTTTAGTTCTGCCTTGTCCAGGTATGCTTTCAGGTGTGTGAACACGCACAATTCCCCCGTTTGGAATTCCTCAAACCTGAGCACCAGTGGGTTCTTGTTCGGGTCGTTCGACTTCATTTTCTTGGTGTATTTGATGGTGCAGCTGTTCTCCGTCCACCGAAAGTCCCCCCTTCTCATGAGCCCTAATGCTTCTAACCTCTGGCCCATGGCCAACAAAAACAAGCACAGCGACCTTCTATTTAGTTTGTCCACATGCAGTGAGTTGATGTGACCCCAGCCCTGCAGGTGGTTAAGTAGCACCTTCGGGTCCCATACCGTGTCGTATTTGGGCGCCCCTGGCTTGAGGTTGCTTATCCCTTTCAGCAGCCTGCTGACTAGCCGGTGTTCCCCGAATTGTTTGCCACCCACTGTGATGAATGTGGATAGTAGTGCACCCACCGTGTTAATTGAGTTGTGCGCCGCTCCCTCCTTGAACAGTTTCTGCAGGTAGTCAATACCCTCCTCAGTGTTGGGCTTCTCCCATTGATGTTGTTCTCCATGCAGTGCTTCGTCCAGCGTTTTAGCACCAGCATATACTGTTTCTGGGTCGCCTTTGCCCAGGAGGCAATGAGGGTATTGGCGGCGTCCGTGTTCATCCCCATGGCGATGAACATTCTCGCTAAAGATTCACCGCCCTCAGTTGCATGTTGTGTGCGAGTGGGAACCGTTTCGACGGCTTCCTCACCAGCATTAGAGTGCCCTCCTGTACTGCTATCATCTGCAATGTTGTGAAGCCCCTCAGGCGTCTGAGCAGCGGAAACCATGGCTGTGTTGGCCACTCCGGTAGTAGTAGCACACCTCTCAGCCTCTCTTGCAGCATCTTCCGTAGCACGCGTGACAGACAGCTGAAAGGCAGAAATAAATATCTGTTGATCTCTTCCCAGCACATTGAGAATGCATCTGTCCCTCTCGCCTGCCTGTCATATTCTCTCGCGATGTACTTGTCTAATTTCCCATTGTCCCTTGATGCAAACATATCTATCTCTGGGGTGCCCCATTCCTTAAAAAGGTTGCTTAATATTTCGCCCTCTATGGTCCATTCCCCTGCGTCTGTGAATACTCGGGATGCCCAGTCAGCCTCTATGTTGTCTAAGCCCGCAGCTCCCCCCTCCCCATCCATGTGTTGCAGGGAGATCTATTGGATCCTCCGGCTCGAGCTGGGGGTTGTGTTAGACACCAACCTAACGGTCTAGCCATCTCGGGTCGTCCTCCGGTGTGCAAGCACCACCGAGCGCAAGCGCTGAGTCCGACTTTAGGGCCTATATATCCAAGTCACAAGGAATAAGGAATTCCACACAGCTTTTGATAAGCTATATTAAGCAGCATAAGTCTATTTCGAGAGACACCCTCGCAAGATGGACCATCAAGGTGCTCAAGGAGGCAGGTGTCGATACGGCACGCTATGCATCCCACTCAATGAGGGGGGGGGGGGGCATGGTCTCTAAAGCAAGACATTTAGGAATCTCAGTGAAGAGAATCCTGGCGCATGCCGGCTGGAAGACGGCTAGGTCATTTGCAAAACATTACAACAAACGACTAGAAAAGTCACGCAGCCTGGCGACTCGCTTGCTCACCGACTAAAACACGGGTGAGAAACACAAAATTATATATTTTTTGTACTGAAACATCTTATGTTAAGAAATAGTATGAAAGAGGATAAAAAATGAGATTATGTAAAGTTCTCCATGGACTACGAGTAGCCAGAGGCAGAGTACCGAGGTAAATAGTATAGTTATACGAATCTTACCTGGGTACAGATGATGGATAACTGTTGTTTTCCCAAGGTATGAGCCTCGGATATTCGTGGGTCAGGGCTCGCCCACCCAACCCTACCATGACTATTACGTTGGCTGATGCTGAAACAAAAACAGATTAATATCCATAGAATTTGAAGATAATTTTTTATCCAATTAAGTATATAAAAGATTGATGGACCCGGATGTGCTTCCTTCTCTCCCTGACCCACGACTATCCGAGGCTCGTACCTCGGGAAAACAACAGTTATCCATCATCTGTACCCAGGTAAGATTCGTATAATTATACTATATATGATGACATGTAAATATATATGTCTGTATATAATAACATTCAGTGTAATTATAGATCTTATGCATAATCACCATGGATATAGATTTTCTTTCTGATACAGCAACATCAACAAAAACATTACCTTAAATATCAGTTCTTACTTTTAATTTCTATTCATATTATTTCGGAGGGAGGGAGGAGAGGTGTGGAGGAAGAACCGGTGTCAGCGTCTCACCTCCCACAAGTCTGGTTCTCCACAAGAAATATGTTTAACTCCAATACATTCTTTAATATATGCATCAATATTCTAATAGTTAGAGAATTTTGTTCTCCACAAGCAATACGTATTCTCCTGTATTCTGAATAACCGCTAAAAAACAAAAAGAGTGACAATCAGGTCAAGCGACCGACCAGAAGTAAACAACACGGCGACCGAATCGGTTTTTCGCCAATAACTTCTTTAATATATTCACCAATATTCTCAAACTCGTAGAGAATATTGTTGTACACATTTCATCCAGTATTCTTGGGCTTAAAGTCATAAAGCCAACCAAAGTTTGCATTCGTCACTCGAATCCACGCATACGCAGAAGCGATATTTGGGAAATGAGCCTTGTGGGAAATAAGACGCTGACACCGGCATTGGGAGGCCGGGAGTTCCGGCGCCAGAAGGCCGGGAGGCCCGGCACCAGAAGGCCCGGCGTCGGATCATACAAATACATGTATACATATATACATATACATACAGTAAAACCTCTCTAAATTGACCAATGTTGGGACTGACTTTAAGTGGTCCATTTAGGGAGCTGGTCGGTGTAGGGACTGATCGATCTGTGGAGGTGGTCGTTTAGAGAGGTTTTACTGTATATGTATATACCCACGTACATATATATGTATATGTACATATATACACGTTTATATATACGGAGGGGCAGGCGGGAGGGGTGTGGAGGAAGAACCGGCGTTGGAAGGCTGGGAGTTCCGGAAGGCTGGGAGGCCCGGCGCCTGAAGATCGGGGAATCCTGGCACCGGATCATACAAATATACATATATATCTATATATAAGCAAACAAAACTATAACTACATGATGGACAACAGTCCCCACAGGACCTCCCACAATAGCGGATGGAAGTTTCTGGGTGTGTCACATACCAGCATAATCCACCCATGGATGACTGGAGGTGTCACTATTGTTTGGGATTGATGGCTATGCCAACACAGTATTAGCATTGGCAGTTCTACCCTGAAGCCATTTATTGTAACTAATGAATTATTTCCTAATATTTACTGCTAATTTTCTCAATCCAGTCCCAACTAAATGTCCTGGAAATATTCTGGAATTTAGATATAATGTTTTGCTTTCTACTAGTAGAATTTCTAGTGATGTATTCCAATATGAAAACATCCCAAAACTCAGTGTGCAACAGGCAAAACTGTCAAACTCCACATTAATCTGATATACAATTCGACCTTGGTAATTAACCGGGTGGTCAAATGACCACCATAGCTAAAACGAGGTAAGCTCTCCAACCTGTCGGATTGGTTCTTTTTTTGCATTCTGTACCAACTCTCAACAGCAAATATAGGTAAACACTGTGCACTGGAACCACTACCTCCACAGTTAATTCCCAATAAGGCTTTGTTTGTTGTTGTTTTACGTCCTAGGAACATCTAAGGCGGTTTTTGCTCGGATTTAAGCATTGTTGTCACTCACCTCTACTCTGGATAGACGTGCATCTTTTATTTAGGCACACAACAACACCAGTGGTGGTGATTAGTGAACACATAGCAGGATGCCCCTGCAGAAGGACACATTTGGCACTAGCACTATAAAGCACCATGACTCTGATGACTCTGGTGTGCACTCTCACAAGTCGCAACCCGCCCTGGTATGACATCAGAATGTAACACCATAACGGGACACAAACACCCCAGTCAATCACTCAATACACAGATTTTGAAGTAAACCTCTATGGTGTGTACGCCAGGAAAACAATTAGCAGAAATATGACAAATATGTGTAATGTTATACAGTTGTTGACCAACAGCCTCAGTGGAATCTTAGCTACGATGAGATCCGTTATTAAATTAGAAGGCCTGGCTAGGGGGCCTAAACTGGAGGAATTTCAAGTATTTTATTTCTAAAAGAAGTGTATATATATAATATTATATATATATATATAAATATATATGATTATATTGTACATGTTGCCGGTAACATGCATAATTCAAAACCCTGACTACGGGCTTGATATTATGAATACCATAGATACCTTTCGTAGCATTCGTCGCTATGATCGATGTTGACTTCTGGTAGTAGATTCAAAGGCTAAGCCATTCCCTACCTGGCGATCGACGATGACGGATCGTTGCAGCTTTAACACATAAATTTAATTTAATTTGTTCATCGAGCATTGTACAGCCTCATCATGCCCAAGGCATCGAAAATACGGAGCGAAGTTGGACGGTATTCCAGGGCTTTGCTGGAAACAATGGACATGCCGTGTCGGTCAGCAGCATCATCGAATGGCAGGCGGCCGGTGGGTCGTCCGTCTTCATCAGGGCGCGTACACCTTGGTGATCTGCAGTCATCCTCTCCTGTAGTTATGCCATCAGGTTCTGATCGGGCTGCGTCGCTGGCGGAGATATCCCGTTTGCTTGATCAGAAGCTGGTGGCAGCTCAGGAGCCATTATTGGCCCGTATTAATAATTTGGGAATTAATAACTTATTGTATTCGCCATTAGTAGTTCAGCTGCCGTGCGGGCCGGAAGTAGCAAGTGATGACATCATGGAGGTCGATGGCGTAACGGTTATGCGCAAGATGCCGAAGAGGACGATTGACCCGGCTCGCTTGTGCGTAGGCTGCGCCGTAGCAAGTGGCACAAACAATAACCAAGGTAACGCAGTTTCACAAAGTTCTAGCATTGCTTTGTGCATAGTTGCCACCGCCGAATCGTCCCCGGACTGTAAGTGCGGTGACTCAAATAAACACATGACAGAGCGTAGACCTTTTAATGATGATTCGGACAGTGAAGACGGAATGATGTGTGATTTAATTAGGATTGCCGGTAAGTAAGCTCGATTAGCGAATAAAGTAAAGCTGCTCCCCCATAAATATATAATTAGGGAAGAGAAGAAGGGTAAAGTTGGGATGGGGGAGGCAAAATGGTATGAGTATCTGTCAGCAATCCATAGAATGGTAAAAAGGGGTGATGTCCCAGCCGAATGGGTACCAAAGATCGATAACCATATAGACCCAATTTTAGAACTAGCCCATAGCTACACATGACAAACCTGTTTGGACTACAGTAAAAGAATCTTCAATATGATTTTGGACATGAGATTACCCGATGCCTGGGATGATGAGGCTAAAATACTGGAAGTACATAGGGATGTGTGTGGATTAAGACAACGTGTAGCAAAATCTTTTGTAAAATCTAATCGAGACTTTAATGGCATAGACCATAACAGAGAAGTAGATGGTAGACCATGCACAATATGGAATCATGGGAAGTTGTGTGGATTTTTTAATGACAATGGGGATGGTGGTAGTCAATATCTTCATATTTGTTCATATTGTGCCTATAAATTAAAGAAAAAACATATGCATAAAGAAGTTGATTGTAAATCAAAGTTACGAGCGAAGGATTCGTCAAATGAACTTGATGCTCGTGCCACAATTCTTTTAGTTCCAGTCTGCATGGGACTGCTCGGGATGTTGACACAGCCTACATCGAGGGGGAGCACAAGAATATGCAAGAGTGGGGATGTTGTTAGAGCGCATAAGAACACTGGGATAATGTAAATCAAACAGTGTCTTTAATTATGTAAATAAAAGACTATTTAGGAAGGGACCATCAGCTCTCCTGTCCCAATTTGGCTGAGATCTAATGGTCCCTTTTATTTCCCTATGTTGAATGATGATGTGTGTACTGAAAGTGTGTGTGTGTGTGTGTGCCAGATGTGAGTTGACTGTGTGACTGTGATCCACCCTTAGCTGCTGCCTCATGTCTTCAATTTCAAAAATCCTCAATAACCCAATCACAATTAATATCTAATGATCTGCACATAAGTAATGAGTATCAATAAATATATATTATCTGACCAGGTTGTACTACCTGCGAAGTTAGAGTAGTTAAAAGCTAATAGTCTCACCTGTACTGATGAGAAAGAGCTTCAATTAAATATGTTCTATAGTGATAGGAATATAAGGCTATTGTAAAAATTTATTAAGCCTGATTAATAAATTTATTAGCCCAAAAAGTGATTATCTGTGTCTGGTTTTGAATTATATATAAGTGCTGTTGCTCTGTGTGTGGGCCTCACCATCCAGTATTGTTAGGTAACCTTTTTCCCGGGGGACTCACTAGGCGGCTATTGATCTGGCAACCATTGTACCCCTGTTTTATGACGTCACAAGGGAAGGCCGTAAGGGGAATAGTGCATTGCCGTGCCCAGGTTTTTTTGTGGGGGTAAATGATCATTTTTATTCAGTGAATAATGATATTATTTCAGCCCTGAAACACTGGTCTTCCGGCAATATTATGTTAAGCCGTGTTCACACGGGCAAAATGTAAAGCGATTCAGCCTAGGCGAATACTAGGAATCGATTTAGCCGCCCGTTCACATGGGCAGTACTTGGGCCGGAAATCGATATCAGCGCATGAGCAAGTCGATACTAACCAGCGCCAGTTTCGGTTAGTCGACGTCACCACGAGAGAGTGTGGGTTCGACCTAGATATGTATGGACTGAATCGTATTGGTTTGGAAGGGTCAAAACTTCTGCTGGGCAGTGAAACCCTAAAAATAAATGATGGAAAAAATATCTGTGCACAGCTAGCGGTTTCATAGACTAAATTATATAATATGCGCTTTTGATCGACCGGAAAGTCAACAAACTAAGGTCTCGACTGCGCATGCGTGTGACATCCTTAATCTGCCTCAGTGCGTCCACACGGGCAAAATAAATCGGTTCACAGAAATTGACTCACGTAATCGACCTCCACAAGTGGTTTACATTATCCGCATCACAGGAATCGATTCAGCCCTAATCCGCCTCAGCGGCCCGTTCACACGCGAAATGTAACCCGAACTAGGCAAGTCAATTTCTACGAATCGATTTACATTGCCCGTGTGAACACGGCTTAGCATTCATTCACATATATAATATTGTCTCAAATAAAACAAAGGTTTGCTACAAAGAAAAGGAAGAATAGTGCTGTTGTCTAACATAGGGTGTACATTTGATGTTTTCAGTGTCAAGGTGAGGGTACCTTTGTTCTAATACACAGGGTGAATAAATCGATTTCGATTATGAAACCACGTCTTAGATTACCATCTCTATCTTTACACTTCGTGTATGTTGGGCTTTTACGTCCTGGTAACATCTAAGGTCATGCCACAAAGGCTATTGACTTGTGACAGTGCGCACTCATTGGGGATTTATAGTGTTGCCCTACTGGGAGACTCAGCTCCCACCATCATGACCCAATATCCCACCCAATCACATTATCCTGATACTGAGCAAACCAGTTCTTGACCTATCCTACTCATGCCGAGGGCCAGGCTAGTTAGCGATAAGTATCAATTTTGTAAGCAGTGGTAAGTGATTGAGTTGACTCGGCCGTGATTCGAACCCTCGACCTCCCGAATCGGCCACCGAGTCTGGTCCCTACCGCTTTTATACCTGGTAAAGAATAATATATGTAACCGTAGAAATACATCAAACACAACTGAATGACAAAATAACAATAACAGAAAAGTTGCTTCGCAGTTAACTGGATGGCTCAGCCAAATGGGTAGAGTGTTCCGTTCCCGAGCGGAAGGTCGTCGTTTCTCGACTTTTACGCGATAAACAGATAACTCGCCCTTTTAGGTCTGATCTGTTGTCACCCCTGCCTTCTATACACGTTATTGAACGTAGGTGAAGGTAGTAGGGTAGATTAAAGGCTGCATTCCATTTATGCGTTACGCGTTATGCGAATGCCAGCATTCCATATACGTGTAATGCGTTATGCGTTATGCAGTGAAGTATATAAAACGTATATAAAAAGTGTGTGTGACTCTGTGTCTCTATGTGTGTGTCTGTGTCTGTGTCTGTGTCTCCATGTCTCTGTGTGTGTCTCTGTCTGTGTCTGTGTGTGTGTGACACACACAGACACATATACACACACAGACACACACACAGACACACAGAGAGACACAGACAGACACAGATACACACACAGAGACACACACAGAGACACACACAGACACAGAGACACAACACAGAGACACACAACACAGACACACACACACAGACACACACATAGACATACACACATTGACGTGGGTCAAACGTGGTGTAAGTATGCTAAACTACGTTGAAATACATTAAGGTATGGCAGGTTTTGGTATGGATAAATACGTTACGGTATGGATAAATACGTTACAGTATGGATAAATATGTTACGGTACAGATGCTGGTGTGTTTAACTACATTCAACTATGTTTAACTATGCTAGCCTCCACTATGTTCACTAACAGCTATGCGACCAGGGCTTTGTCCAAGTATGCTAGAGTATTCTAGAGCATGCTAGAGTAGGCTAGAGTACGTTAGCATCACATATGCAAATTCAGCCTCTAACGTAGTGCTCTTTTGAACATGTTCAAAGATAAAATCGGAACTAATGGCCCACCCTCATTATTACCAAGTTAAGCTAAGATTCCTTCTACGCGGTATGCGGTAAGCGGCATGCAGTATGCAGTATGCGAATGGGAGGATTCCTTCTATGCGATATGTGGCATGCGGCATGCGGCACACAACTGGCTATATTTAAAAAATAAAAATAAACAAGTATACTCCATATTGCACTGTATATGACCTAATATGGGATTTATATCTATGTACCTCTTGATACGTCACATGGGGGTTCCTACCTTTATAATTACCAAATTATAGATAAGTATTCATATTTCTGTGGCTATGGTAGCATTTTTACCAACCCGTAACCCCACCACCACCACTACCATATGTTTCCCCTCCGCACCCCAGTGTGTGACCGTTCCGTAATGATCAGTCGCCTCTCCTCGTCTAAAACTAATGGACACGTGCGACTGAGGTTTCTATTCGCATACCACGTGCCGCATGCTGCATGCTGCATGCTGCATGCCACATGCCGCACCAATCGCTACATGGACCGATCGAGTTTTTGCCGCATTTGCATTCGCATACCACATACCGCATACCGTGTGTAAGGAATCTCAGCTTTACCATGACGGAGAACTATGGATACCAGTACGTTCAACTACGTTCAACTAGGTTAGCCTCCACTACGTCCAACTACGTCCACTAACATAGTTTGTAAAGGCCTTTATAATCAGTGCACCAGGACCTAACTGGCAGATGTAGAATGAAACCTAGATAATTGCTTTGCCTATTGAAAAACAAACCCGTTTTTATCAGACTATGCACCATTAAATAGAAAAAATGAAAAAGAGACAGTCTCATATCCATCGAGGTTTTTGAGGGCACTACCACTCGGTGGCGCTCTGCTTAGGTTTGGTCGTAATGCTTGCATTGCATTTGATTCGCGGCAGGGAAGGGCCCCCCCCCCCCCCTACCCTGCCTCTGGCAGTTAGCCATTGCGTCATTTCTCGCGTTTCCCCCCATTATAACCCTGCCCCCTGCTTGCCTCCAGCCACTCGCCCTCCAGCCTCGCCACGCGCTACTCCTCTCCAGCCATTTTCTTTGGCTTACTCACTGCTCACCGGGCCGATGCTACCCTGCCCACTGGGCCGATGCATCCACCTCCCGGCCGACGCACATCTCCCAGCTGACGCACGCCTCCGAGCCGATGAAACTACCGCGATGCCTTCCAACGGCAAAGGTCGAGGCCGCGGGCCGCACGGAGAGGGGCGCAGAGGGCATCCGACATCAGCTCGCCCCCCTCATCCGCAGCCTCCTCGCCCACGGGATCCCGCTCCTGCCCCTCGGCCGAGTGGCCCCGCTCGGTCGAGACGACGATGCACAAAACCGTGAGGGCGGTCGAGCGCCTCACCTCCATGGTCGACGCCATGAACCTCTCCGCCCCCATGACCGAGGCGCCCCCTGCCCCCGCGACGCCTCATGACGCCTACACCTCGGCCACCCCTCTGGCTCCGGCCCATGCCTATGACGTCGGAGGGGCCCTCCCGCCCCCGCCGCCACAGCCGTCACTCCCGGGGGCGATCCATCCACAATATGAGCGGTTTGTGAGGCACTGCCCCTCCTCGCAGCCTCTGCCACCCCCCGCAGGGATCGCCGCGCCTCCGCTTCAACTCCCACCTCTGCAGCCGATGCTGGCAGGGAAATCCTGGATTCGGCTGAGACGCAGCATGCCGGGAGGCGAAACGGTATTTTGCCTCAATACATATTCCCCTGTGACCTTATCGAGAGGAGGGCGGAGAGGAAGGTGGTCAAGAAGGGAGATGCCACCAAGGACGAGTATAGCCTCGCCCTTCGCATGCTGGAGACCCATCCAGCCTTCCCTGCCCACTCCGTCCCCGGACTCACCCATCACACCCTAACTGTGCTCTGCGATAACCTAGTATATCCCTGGCCTACCGTCCGCCGGTAACCGGAGACCATATTCACATGGATGGCGGAGGGTAGGCTCCCCCACGGCTGGCACGACCCAATAGCCATCAATATGGTAAGGATGTAAGCCCTGACCATGCCCAGCGGATCCGCCGTCTCCGCCCCCTGGAGCGCTGAGCCGGCCCGCCCCCTGGGCCCAGCCTCGCTCCTCCCAGGCCGACACGCGCGTCCCCTACAGCCGGCAGGCCCACGGCACCCCTTTCCCTCCCTGGAACTGGGACCCCGCCTCATGTGACCGGGCGGGCGCCGGTGAGAACCATGGCGAGGTGGGCGCCAAACAGCGCCACGTGTGCGCCTACTGCGCCAACGTCAGAAAGATCCTCACCACCCATAGTGAGGAAGTCCACCGCCCCGGCCCACCGCCTCGCGGCCACACACACAGGGCTCCCCACACCGCTCTCCCCCACCCAGCCGCCACTGCCTGCAACCATGCCTGCCGCCCGCGCAGCCGCCGCCGGCCCTCCCCCGGCGATACCGCCTACCTCGTCAACCTCCTCGGCCTTACCCCCGACCCCCGCCCCCATGGATCCGCGGGCTCGACGTCGCCCCCGGGAAGTGTCATCCCCCCGCTGTCCGCCTCACCTGGCTAGGATTCGCCCTGGACAGCGAGCCTGCTTAGGTTTATGTGTTCATTCACTGGTGCTTGCTGGTGCTGGTGACTGCATTGTTTGGAATGTTTTGCATCCTAACAACATTTATTGTCATATCAGGATTAGTACCGATTTGTGACAGTACAAACTCATGGCGACTTTATAGTGTTGCCCCACTGAAAGATCAGATCACCGGCACCATGACCCGATATCCAACTCAGTCACATTATCGTGAGTCTGAGCTAACCAGCCCTTGCCCTATCCTAGTAATGTCAAGCACCAGGCTAGGTAGCGAAAAGTATCAATTTTGTAAGTCATTGGTTTGACTTGGCCGGTATTCGAACTTCCGACCTTCCGCACGGGAAGCCTGCGTTCTACCGATTCAGTCACCGCGTCCTCTGTGTGTGGAATGCACATGGGTGAGGGGGGGGGGGGGGGGGGTGGAGGGAGGTAGCCTCCATTTGTTCCCGAACTGCCAGATACCAAACCACTTGCTGTTCATCAAAATGCACACTCACGTGTAATCAGCGTCGTGAAAGTATGCCCCCCCCCCCCCCCCCCCCCCCCCCGGTCCCCGTCTACCATGGTTCGCTGTAGGCATGACTGGACGCTGTAGCCGAATCAGTAAAGGCCCCGTTATGGCCCTGTCACACTACGACGTAATGACGTCAGCGTAGAGAGAACGTGAAGAACGTTGAACTTCTGGGCGTAGTATGCAAATTTGGGCAGAAGTTGAACGTGGATGCAGCATAGTGGACGAGAGCGTAACGTCGGTAAAGCGTAGTGATACCGTCATTCAACGAGAGAGGACAACGTCATTACGCTCACGGAATGTTATGAACGTTATTCCATCGCCAGAAGAACGTTACATGACGTTACCTACGTAATGAGACGTTGAACGTACGTTGAATGCACGTTCTCCTGACGTTCTCCCGACGTTCTCCGGACGTTCCCATTACACCACATGGGCATTTCCACTCGGTTTAATGTGGGTCAACGTAGTGGAACGTAGTTGAACGTAGTGAGCAGCATTGGAAAAACGTCCGTTTAACGTCATTGACGTTCACTGAACGTGAACAGAACGTACGGCGAACGTAAACCCTTACGTTTGAGCTACGTCGAAATTTTTTAACATGTCCAAAACCTCGACGTAACTCGACGTAACACGACGTAATGTGACGTAGCTCGACGTCATTCTAACGTCATTCTGACGTCATCATGATGTAACCCAACGTAATGACGAAAAATGACCACGTTAGGCTCACGTTGGCTCGTTACGTCGTAGTGTGACAGGGTATAACATACACGTTAGTGAACGTAGTTGAACGTAGTGGAGGCTAACGTAGTACTTAGTAGTAGCTAACGTAGTACCGGCACCCGTACTTCTCCGTCATGATAACGTGATAATAACGTCTGTGGGCCGTGAGTTCTGATATAAGCTTTGGACATGTTCAGAAGAGCACTATATTTGAGACAGACCTAGCCTCCATGATGATGACGTACTCCAGCATACTCTAGCATACTCTAGCATACTTCTAAATGTACTCAAGCATACTCTAACATACCCTAGAGTACTTTGACCAACACAAAAGCTTGGCCGTTCTGCCGTGGTCACATAGCCGTTAGTGGATGAAGTTGAACGTAATTGAAAGTAGTGGAGGGTAATGTAGTTGAACGTAGTTGAACGTAGTTGAATGTAGTTGAATGTAGTTGGACATACCGGGATCCATACCGTAACATACCGGGATCAGTACCGTAAAGGCTCAGTCAAACCTTACTGGACTGGGGAAATGGATAGAAAACGACACTGTCCGGTGAAATACGGCAATGTACGGTTTATATACGGTACACATCCGTCGTGTCCATTCTCTCTCCGGTGGGGTCCGGTGTGTACAGTGGCACGTTTTGAACATGCACAAAACTTGTACCAGACACCGCCGGACTGACGTGTATGGTTGGTGTCCGTTTTGTCTGGTATATGTCCGGTACCCATCTGTTACCTCTCCAGTTTGCTTCCTGCAGAGTCCGTTGACGGTGTTGCGGGAATTCAGTCAGTATATGTTTTTGGCGTGTCCGTGAATAGTCTGGTACGTGTCTGTTTGATGTTAAGTCCGTCCGTTAGACATTCGGTTGCTGTCTGGTTATTGTCCGGTGGCTATTCGTTAATGTACGTTCCTTGTCCATTTCACGTCCGTTTCACCCGGCTCCCTTTGCAACATTTTGACACATTTCGGTACATTTTGATACCAAACACCAACGGACTAGACAATTCTTTGTCCGGTTGTGTCCTTTGTTCAATCTGGTAAGGTGTGACAGGCACTTTATGTATTTATCCGTACCATTAGGTGGGTCATCAACAAAAACCAACATGTATGTGACCGGGTCTTTAGAATGCAGACTTCCCGTCTGGAAGGTCGGACGTTTGAAATGAGGCCAAGTCAAACCAATCACTTACAAAAGTAATACTTGTCGCTACCTAGCCTGGCGCTCAGCATTAATAAGGATAGGACAAGGACTGATTAGCTTGGTGTCAGGATAATGTGACTGTGTGGGATATCGGGTCATGGTCCCAATAGTATGGTCTCCTAGTGAGGCAACACTATAAAGTGGCCATTAATACACTGTCATAAGTAGGTATCTTGCTAGGACGCAAAACCCCAACAAGCAAACATCCTGTTCTCGGCGTTGCGGATAGACCACTGTGCGGCCAGGCGTGCATGCAGTGGGACAGCTAACCAGGAAAGTGGAAGATAAATCTGGTTCTATTTCCTACCTGACTGTCTGGCTCTCGGGGTGTGGGTGAGGGTGAAGGTGGGGATGGGGGTGGGGGGTGGGGACTATTGCCCACCCTGCGATAAGGCGGGCATGCAGTGTGACATCCAACCAGGAGACATGCTGTATGGTTCATGGTTCGGTTTAGATAAAAGATTCACCCGGTACTTGTAGTACACAGGTGAAGACCAGCCTTATATGAAAACGGTCGAAAAACTGAGTCTTTATGAGAGCCTAATTTCACAATCTAAGAAGCAACATTTATTCTTTGTAGATGTCTTCATATTTACCCGCTACCTTTGAGTTGAAAAATATAATAAAATAGCTAGTTTAATACGATTTAAAATTGAAATCGATGGCGTTTTATGACCGCCATCTTGGATTTTTGCATTCTCTCCCATTTCACCAAATCTGTGCCAATATATGTAGCCATTTGATCATGGAACCACAGTTTCTACTTCATTTTCCATACTAAAGCTATTTTCGCCCGTATTTAGACTACGTTGTCGTTCACCCCTGTACTGGAAGTACGGGGTGAATCTTTTATCTAGGTTCGGTTTAGCTAACCGTGAACATTTGTTTGTTTGTATGCTGTGGTTTTATATCCTGACAACATCTAGGGTCACATCAGGAAGGGTACCAACTAATGGCAGAGCACTCATGGCGACTTTATAGTGTTGCCCCACTAGGAAACCGAGCTGTTGGCAGCATGACCAGATTTCCTACTTAGTCGCATTATCATGCGCTATCCTAGTAATGCTGAGTGCCAGCCATTGGTTTGATTCGGCCGGCTGGCAAACTCTCGAGCTTTCGCACGGGAAGCCTGCGCATTGCCGATTGGGCCATCGTGTTCAGTGCTCGCCGTGACTAGCATGCCTCTCCAGACTCCATGGTTAAGACGCACTACTTGTGTAGGTGCTTCGTAATAAGTCTCATAATGTAGCGACAAGTAGTCTCATTTGAGGAGGCGCAGAAGGAACGCCGTGACGTCACGACGGCCGCTGTGTGCCCTGTTGCGGTTTCCGAGGCATTCCAGTTTGACAGGGACACCTCCATTCAAATGCATTATCAACGGCCGTGAGCAAATCTTCATACAGAAAAATTCAAATATCTCTCAAATTACACCACCTAGAAACAAATCGCTTGGTACACCTATAAAAAACATGTTTACCAAAAAGTCTATATTAAATTGATAAGGTTGGGGTTCTTGATTTCTATTAATTTTGAATAAAACTAATGTTTTTCACTGCGCGTACTGTCCAACTCAAGGCATTGTCAATGGCCGTGAGCAATCTTCATTCAGAAAATGCAGGAACAGTTAAATATCTCTAAAACGACACCACCTAGAAACAAATCGTTTGGTACACATATATAAAACATCTTTACCAAAAACATTATATTAAATGTATAAGGTTAGTGACGATGCTGTTCAATTTTTACGCATGCGCAGAAGCAATCTGTCCCTGGCAAACTGGTGTCCCTGGCAAACCGCAACACCGCCCGTTATGTAGCAGTCAGTCGCACTGCCTAGTGCCTACCAACCACCCGGACGGAGACCGTCTTTTACACAGCCTCACTCACCAAGGCTACCTACCGTCTACGGTTACCTGGGAACGCCCTACCAACCGGCCACAGGCATCTACTCCCAACTGCGCCAACTTTACCTGTGTCTCACTTCATGAGATGTTGTGGTTTGGTTGCCATGACAACTTAAAGATGGGAGACTGGGTGGTTCTTTGGAGTGCTTGGTTGTGGGGTTTGACTGGGTGGGTAGGTAGGTCAATAGACTACATCACAGTTCCAGCAGCGTGGTGCATTGTGGGATGTGTTAGAGCAAAACAAACCCGCGAGAAGCACATGGCACATGCTAATACACTGATTGCAGCTATGAAATGTGCTAGTTTCAGCTCATCGTAGCTCTTGTTTGAAACATAGAACACTAACTAAAAAAATATATATAATAAAGTAAGATATTAATGTTTTATCCAGCATTGCATTTACATCAATATAATATGCACATCTTATGCCATGTGCATTTAGATTTAGACAAATCTGGGCACTCAGACTAGTGTTAGAGCCATAGCCAGAGTCAGTTTTACTTAATATTATTAATGTTTTTATTCATACCCTATGGTTAATGACATATGTAGAACTAGAAAATGAGTAGGGTTAATCAGATATTGGTTATATATTTCTCTGACACAAGTGTATGTTGACACATTTGGCATTCTAATATTTAGAACAAGAATTGGATATCACTGATTGTTTTGTGTGGAATTGTATGTTTCTTAGCTCAAAATGTTTAACTATGGCTAGTTTTGTCTTAGCTATATTCATCAGATCATTGCATGTGCGTGTACATGTTTATGCCAAATTGCAATGTATTTCTATTCATTTTGAATAAAAATCAAAGTTTTTCCCTACGCGTATCGACAAACTCAATGGCCATTCACATTTGCTTTGCTGCCAACGCAGTTTTCAGCGCATGCGCAGTCGGAACCGTGATCCCGTCTATTAGGGCGGGCGTGTGGGTGTGGGTGGGGAGCACCACTGACTCCCTTGGCCACCCCTAGGTTCACATCTTGCGGAGATTTTTTAAGAGCCATTTATTGAGTTCTCCCCCCACCTTTAAAAAAGGTAAAATTGTTGAATCCATGCTGAAACTATTATGTTACAGATCTCTGCGATCTCGTGGATTCCCACAATTTTATTTTATATTTACGGATTAATGTTAAATAAAATGACAAGGAATCAGGATGTATATGACAATAATTGGTTAGTGCGAATCACGTTCTTATATAACCTTAGATGTTGCTAGGACATAAAACCCAAACAAAAAAATAGTTCCGTATGGGCAATAATATAGCGACAACAAAGGATAGTTGAAACCTCACTTCTGGCATTGTTCCGTGATTCCCTGACAGTGCTAATCCTATGGGGGAGTAAAATTTGAAGATATTAACTTTTGAAACTATCATAATCATTTTTGCTTATCTTTTTTCTATTTATTGGTCAATTTTCATGAATGAAGATTGAGTGATGATCAGATGCATTTCAGTAGGCAATGTCAACAAAGTCACTCACCTTGGCTGCCAATCTTTTCTTAAATTCAAAATTGCATAACTTTCTTAATATAGATATATTTAAAAAATATATTTTAACCCTTTTAAAGCTTTCATTAATTTGTAATTACTAAGACTAGTTGTTTAACTGTGTTGCACAGATAGGTACGCCGACAGTGCTGCATAACATGATACCACCATAACTATGCAGACTTGAAGTTGACAGTCACATTGTAGTTAAAGAATTGGAAAAATCACCATGCAGGGGTCACCCAATCTTCATGAAAATTGGCCAATAGATAGAAAACAGGTATGCAAAGATTAATATGTTACTTTCAAAAATGAATACCCTCAAATTTGAGTGATTTCGAGAGGTTTTGGTCAACAAAAAAGTATTCACAATACTTTACATACAGCGGCGCCTCGCAGACGCATAAGTGCCCTCAGTCTGGTTTCAACATGGCCACGGCGTGAATAGGGTGAATAGGCTGCTGAGGCTGGAACAAATGCTCTCCAAGCACACCTGGCCTGGTTGCTTAGTTTGTGTAACTGAGTATTTGGTGTGGGGGGGGGGGGGGGGGGGGGAGTGCTTAGGGTGGTTGCTCCTGTTGTGTTGTAGTTAGTCCAGTAGCACTGACAGAGCTTCTAGAGACAAATGTAAGAATTTGCAAGCTGATGTGCTAAATATATATTTCAAATGCTTATTTGTCATAACCAGCTATGATTGGTGAGAATAATTGATTTAATCATGCAGATTAACGGACTTTATAAATGGAATGGAGAGGTTCCTGTGGCTGCCATTTTGGTGGTTCCCCTGGATTCCTCTGTCTGTGTGGACCCATCGAGGTCATGTGATGAGGGAATCCCACCCATGATGTCATTCATACATTACATACCTCACCCCACATGTTCGGTTGCATGTACTGAACAACTAAGCTATGGTGTGCTTGGAGAGTAGAACTATTTGGAGTTTATTTGTCTCTGGGTGAGATATACTGGGCGACTTTAACTCGAAATGACACAAGAACCCGCAGAATAGGTATTTCTTTATGTGTATGTCTTTATATGTGTATGTCTTTATGTGTATGTCGTTTTATGTGTATGTCTTATGTGAAGATGTGAGTGTAAAAGTACAATGTCTGAACACTTAGACTTCTGGATACTGAATGCTTTATTCACCGTCCAGGGTCTGAACCGCTGGCACCTTTTGTCATGACGTCATCTCATTAGCATATTCCTTTGTTCTCCACACGTGCCTGGATGCCTTTATGCATATATTACATCCCCCCCTCAAAGTATTTCTGAGACATGAAATGTTTCAAAATCGTCATTGTCACAACAGGTCTACATGTCCAAAACACAGTGCAATAGAACAATACAATAAAAATATCACGGGTACTTATCTTTATCCACACGTTTAAATGTCCAAGTGCACAATGTCACTGATCTCCTTTGAAATGTCCAGCTGCTTAGCCTCCTTTAGACATAATGTCTGGCTTGTCACAATAACAATACAATATTACTCAATAATAATAACAATCTTAACCTACATGCACATACTTTATACGCGACTCTAGTTCCTGAACTGAACTCACAGGTCTAACCTGTCTGCCGGTCTACTAACCCGGCCTGACCTAGTTAGATTAGCGCATGGTTTACATTTTGACTATGCCACTGACACACTTTGTGCCTGCCCGACTACCTCGGGCTGCCTCCATTCTGGCGCCCTTATAATCTGCACCGTATTCCTATACAACATATTTCCCGACTCATTCAAAATTTGATGTTCTCTACCCGACACCGCCTTACACCCCAGAATCACCCCGTGATTCCTATACTTTACATTGTCACAGGTTTTCATAGGCTTTTGCGGCTTACCGCACTTCTTGTCATGAAAACCTTTCTGAACCTGCTGTCGTTTCGCTGTCTGTGCTTTCTTCGGGTTTTGCGTTTCTGGTATTAAACTTTCCTCCGCCATCAGCAATCTCCCTCTCAGCCTTCTGCCCATGAGCAGCTGAGCCGGAGATGCGTTCAAGATGGGCAACAGAGTGTTTCTGTAATTTAGCAAAGCTAACTGAAAATCTGTCTTTGTGTCTAAACATTTCTTTAACATGTTTTTAACTTTTTTCGCGAATCTTTCGACTTGGCCATTACTTCGGGGATACTGCGGACTCAAATACGTGGCCCTAAACCCATAGTGTCCTGCAAACTCTTTATATTCGTGGCTCTTAAACTGCGGACCATTGTCCGAAACCAACTGGCTCGGAATACCATGCCTTGCAAAGTTATCCTTCATAGCCTCGATGACTGTTACAGACGCTGTATCTTTTAACAGCGTTACCTCAGAATACTTTGTGTAATAATCTACAGTAATCAGGTAATTTTCATGATTAATCTCAAACAAATCTGCCCCTATCTTTTCGTAAGTCTGACGTGCTATCGGGTGATTCACCAAAGGTTTGTTGTGCAAACTTTTCCGATTATTCTGAAATGCATCACACCGACTGACTTTGTCTTCAATTTGTTTATTTATTTTAGGCCAGAACATGCAGTCGCATGCCAAATGCTTGGACTTAGTGATGCCCAAGTGCGTCTCGTGTAATTCTTCAATCCTTTCACCGCGGAGCTTTGGACGTGCCACAACCCGATTGCCTTTCATTACTAAGTTGTTTTCTACAGTCAGCTCGTCTTTGTATGGAATGTACTGTCTTAGACATGGAGGTGTTTGTATGCGTGTGATGTCCTAGCCACTCTCAATCTGTGTTATTAACATGGACATTGATACATCTCGTTCATACTCCCCAACAATTTTACTTAACAGACTGGATGACTGCATGTCCACTGCAGCGACACTGAGTGTGTCTTCAAACAGGTCAGTGTGACCTACATTGCCACTGTGTGCTCGGGACAACGTGTCTGCAAAAAACATTAGAGAACCCTAAACATGACACAACTTAACGTTGTAATTTTGCAAACGCATTCGCATTCTTTGCATTCGTGCCGACAGTTTAGGAATGGGTTTCTCCATTATCGCCACCAACGGTTTGTGCTCCGTTTGAATTTGAACTCCTTTGCCAAAGATATAGTCATGAAATCTCTGGCATCCGAATCATATGGCGAGCATTTCTTTTTCAATAGTGGCATACCCACACTGCGCTGAGTCAAGTGCACGAGATGCAGGTGCAACCGGTTTGTCCCCCTGCATCAACACAGCTCCTAACCCTGACTGACAAGCGTCCACCTGTACAACAATGGGCTTCTCGACATCATAGTACGCTAACACAGGAGCAGTCTTCAACTTTTCTTTGAGCTTGTCATATGCAACTTGTTCTTCACTCTGCCAGTGCCACGCGACATCCTTAGCGAGGAGCATGCGCAGTGGTTTGGCAATCTCGGACATGTTAGGTATGCACTTGTGCACATAACCAACCATGCCTAGAAATTGTTGCACGCCTTGCTTGTCACGTGGCTCTGGCATCTCTATAAACGCTTGTATTCTGTCTGGATCTGGCTTCGCACCATGCTGGGTAAGTTGATGACCTCCATACTTTACTGTAGTTTTGCATAGCAAAGATTTTGACTCGTATAATTTGAGATTTACCGACCTAGCTCGGTCCAACACTGCTCTGAGCCTGTCATTGTCCTCCACAGTTGACCCAAATACCAAAATGTTGTCCATGACAATACCGATTCCGGGTAGATCGCCCATGACGCGGTGCATTTCCTGAATAAAAATGTCACCGGCTGTTTTGATGCCAAAAGGCAGATGGGTGTACCTGTACCGGCCCCCATGGAGTGTTAAATGCGCATAGCAATGAACTTTCATGGTCCAACTCGATCTGCAATATCCTGTCATAGCATCTAACACTGAGAAATATTTTGCATTAGCTGTCTTAGCTATAATTTTGTCAATGGCTTTGGTCGGAAATGGCCATCTCTTGAAAGCTTTGTTCAACTTAGTCGGATCCAGACAGATCCTTATCTTATATAGTTATAGAATTAACCCATTCAGTGGGTTCATCTTGTTCAACAATAACACCCATTTCCAACATACGCTTAAGTTTGTTGTGAACTTTGTCTTGAATTGCATAAGGAATCCTTCTCGGTGGGTCAACAACAGGTTGTACAGATTTATCAACATGAATGACAGCATTCGATTTTATGAGACCTAGACCTTGAAAAACGTATTTGTATTTGCTTACCAGATGTTCGGCTCGCGAACTGTGGTCGTCGGTCGGTGTGGAAATGTTCATCGGCACTCTGGAATGCACCTCGTCGACCCGTGCCAACAAGTTCAACACAACACAAGCCTGCTTACCGAGAATCGGCTAACAGTTCTGCACCACTTGGAACGTGAAGTCTCTGTCGTCGATTTGAAATGTTGCCTCACCGTCCTGGGTGATCCGATGCCCCGAAAAAGTCAGCAGCGAACAGCGGGTGTTCGATAGTCGCCCCGTGCCACTCTGTTGAAGATGTTCCCTGGCAGAATGTGTCAAGCTTGAACTTGACTGGATGATCGTTCACTCAGACGGTCGCATACCTGAGTTTCTTCTCCTTGTCTGTGCTGTGGTCCATGGTACCAACAAACAGATCTGTCATCAGCACATTGACTTCCGCCGGATCCAGGTCTTGCTCAGCATTGTGAGGGTCGGGCTCTTCGACGGTCAATTCGTTGACTCTGCCCAGTCTGCTCAGGCAGACCTTACCGAAGTGTCCGATCTTCTTGCACGCAATGCAAGCTTTGCCTTTCGCTGGGCAGACTCCCTGGTGGTGCTCGTATCCACAGTTCTGACAATGGATCTTGAACTCCCCTGCACCGGCGCCGCCAGCCTTCCAAGATGGCGACTTCCAGAATGGCGACCCAGACGGCCGGACCACCGGTACGTGCAGTCGCATATCTATTCAGAAAATCGACTTCTTTGGTTTCAACATCTGATTTTTTGTCCTCCAACTGATCAGAACTGAACTCACTGAGCTCACACACGTTTATACACTTCTCTAACATTAGATCAGCTGTGTGCAGCATTTTGTTCCTTAAATTTGTGTTCTTTATGCCAGCCACTAACCGATCGCGCAAAAGCGACTCCTCCACCTGTCCATACTCGCAGTCTTTCACTCGGTCCCTTAACGCAGTAATATACGTGGACATGTTCTCAGTAGCCTGGTTATGAGAATTAAAACGGTAGCGTGTTATTATTAAGTTGCTTTTACCTGTACAATACGCCTGAAATGCGTCGGTGAGCGGTCCAATCTTGTCTCGTTCAGCGAGCGCGATGGACATATTGGCAAAGACCTTTTGCGCTTCCTCGCCGGCGACATGAAGAAAGATGCAGCATTGCACTCGTTCTGTCTTCGTTATGACACCTGCCGCAGTGGCATAAATATCATATGCTCTGACCCATGTTTTCCAGTTCGATCTTGCGTTGTTGCAGAGGATGAGCTGTCCTGGCGGCCTGAGACCCGGCAGTGTATTAGCGGGCGGCATTCTTCCTCATCTGACACCTTGTAAAAGTACAACGTCTGAACACTTTGACTTCTGGATACTGAATGCTTTATTCACCGTCCAGGGTCCTGAACCGCCGGCACCCTTTGTCATGACATCATCTCATTAGCATATTCCTTTGTTCTCCACACCTGCCTGGATGCCTTTATGCATATATTTCAGTGAGGACTTGCAGATGTGATACAATTGTCCCAAAATGTGCCAATCTTAAATCATGGCGATATAATCCATTTACACTGTACTGTGCCAGTATTTGTTGTGGCCATCGTTAAGCATGTTCAGATATTGACATATGCGAAGATTCAACCGTTGTTTACTTTATGTGGCATTGTCCGATGGTTTTGAATTTCTGGAATTTTCTCAGATAAATACATTAATTTGATCTTTATAATCTATTGTGCGTTGGCTTGAAGTAACATTTACTTTAAATAGTTAACTTTGGATATATTTGAAGGAAAAACATGATAATTAATTTTGCCTAGCACGTCAAAATTCTGATACCATAGGCATCAACAGTAACAGGTTCTATTAAATTGGCTTAGTATCTCCTTCTATGCAGCAGCATATGTAATAATGGGTACATCAGTGTCTAAGTTGGACATGTAGAATCAAGTCTAGGTTTTGGTTCTAACAAATGTATGCTTTTATCGGACAATGCAGCTTTAAGAGCAAGGGTGTGTATTTGTGTGACTTTGGTGTTTGTGTAGTTGTCCTCGTTTTGTTACCTTATTTCTCGGACTAGTTTGTAGGACATTCATCTAAGCGCATGCGACCCGAGACGAGGGATGTGTATATAATTTTGTCAAAATTAAAACAACTACTTACATTTGATCCTATATATCCAACTTAGATACTGGTGTATTAGCTAATTATTTGGGACAGCATATACAGAATAACCAGTGAATTTATAAGCTCACCCCTTTGGACACTCACTTTGAAACACCCATTATGCAGGGAGGCCATTAACCAACTAGGCCAATCTCCTGACCTCATTAGCCTCCCCCCCAACCAAGTAGGCCTACTGTGCAGGGCCATATAGGGGAAGGGGATATGAGGTGGATGTGTCTGTGTGTGTATGTGTCTGTGTGTTTCCTGACATGACTTTACAGAGACAGACATACACACAGACATACACGCACAGACAGACACACACAGACATACACACACAGACATACATACACACACAGACAGACACCCATAGATAGGCACACACAGACATGCACAGACAGCACACTCATACACAGAAACACACAGACATGCACACACCCAACATACACAGACACACATACACCCGACCTGACTTTGCAGAGAGAGAGCCACACACACACACAGACAGACACACACACAGACAGACACACACATACACACAGACATATGCACACATACATATACACACAGACACACATACAGACACACACATACATACACACATATACACACACAGACATTACCACACATACATATACACACAGACACACAGACAGACACACATAGATAGACACACACAGACAGACATGCACAGACAGCACACCAGACACAGAAACACAGTCATGCATACACCCGACATACACAGACACACATACACCCGACCTGACTTTGCAGAGAGAGAGAGAGACACACACACACAGACAGAGACACATAGACAGCCGCACACAGACAGAGGCAGACACACACATACATGCACACACATACATACACACATACAGACATACACAGACAGACACACAGACAGACACCCATACACACAGACATACAGACAGACATACACACACATATATATACACACAGACACAGACAGACACACATAGATAGACACACACAGACAGACATGCACAGACAGCACACACAGACACAGACACAGAAACACACATACATGCACACACCCGACATACACAGACACACATACACCCGACCTGACTTTGCAGAGAGAGAGACACACACACACAGACAGACACATAGACAGATGCACGCAGACAGAGGCAGACACACACACATACATACACACAGATATACACACAGACAGACATACACGGACATTACCACACATACATATACACACAGACACACACAGACAGACACACATAGATAGACACAGACAGACATGCATAAACAGCACACCAGACACAGAAACACACAGACATGCACACACCCAACATACACAGACACACATACACCCGACCTGACTTTGCAGAGAGAGACACACACACAGAGAGGCACATAGACAGACACACACAGACAGAGGCAGACACACACATACATACACACATACAGACATACACAGACACACACACCCATACATGCACACATACACAGAGACAGACAGACACAGATACAGACAGACACACACAGACACATACATAGAAACACACAGATAGACACACACAGGCATACACACAGACAGACACACACACATATACATACATATATACATAGACATACATAGACAGACACACATTATATTTTGCTAAAAACCCTAGTGACATGGGCCTATGGCACTAATCCTTTCCCAGAATGTGTCAAACTAAACAGAAATACCTACCTACAGTCCTGTAAGGTTCCAGGTGATCTCACATCACGTAAGGTTCCAGGTCATCTCACATCATCTGGGTCATAGCCACAGGACTTTTGGCAAGCTTGTCGAAATTATATTTGGTTCTTTCAGCTCATATTACTTCAAAACTAATCATCTTTAATCAAAATCACTGCGGACTAATGATTAGTAGCTTGCAACGATCAATTTGATGTATTTATCTAAAAAATAAGACAAAAATTCAAGTGCCATCGGACCATGCAACTTTAATGCGCATGCTCGTAGTGACGTCACGCGAAAGTATCCTGTATGGTACCGTGTTACTAATAGTCAGCGGTAAAAACTGTTCTGGGAAATTATTTTATCTTAACACATTGGCTGTATTATTTATAAGCAAATGGTGTTAATGACAAAGCCAGAGTTTCTGCAATTAGCACGGCATTCACTAATACAATAATATTCGACTAGTTTGTGCATATTTGTGTAAAAGCTACTTGAAGTGGGAGAAGGCAGTAGGTAACTTTACTAAATAGTAGTTAGGTGTATGTTTAAACCTGCATGGTCCGATGAAAGCATAACACTTTCGAACCCAAAACGCTTTCCTATATTTGATCCTAGATAGCGCATATGTCCCAAGTTGCATCGCCTGTATACGCAAATCTCAATGTACATGTATATGTATACATAATGCCCACTGTTCTGTGTATATGTGCTGAAGCAGTGACACATGTGTTAGGAATCGCAACAAATTCATGAAGGTGAAAGGTGTAATGTGAACCAGTGCTGTCTTAGGCCAAGCTGGAACATGAAATGTGACAGTTGTATTGTGACCGCCTACTGCCCGTGAATGACAGCCATGTCGAAATCCGAGCAAGAACTGCGTTGGTATGAATCAACTGTAAATAAGAGCTGGAGCTCCTGCTTCCAGCATCCAGTGTTTATCAATATTGAAGTAGAGTTGTTGAAATGGAAGAGAATGCAAAGAAACAAACAAAGAAACGAGATGGTGGCCATTTCGACTTTTGAACTTAAAGTCTATTAAGCTACATGTTTTTTTAAAATCATTTACCCAATAAGCAGCAGGTTATGAGAGATACATAATTTAACAATATATTTAGCACATTAAATTGTAAAGTCATGTGGTTATTTCTGTAGTGTATGTACACAGAGCAAGCCGGGACCAGCGGCGTGACGTCACGGGTCATGTGATGAGGTAAATCTAAACACAATAAACTGGCAGTTGCCAACTAGACATCCAACTGTTCACATCGTCAGTTCCTACATGGTGTCAGATATAGTCGAACGCCATGGCCCTACAAGGTTTGAAACCGCCGGCGCCGCTCAAACTCGACGGAAACTTGGCGCTGAATTGGCGAATATGGCACGACTCATATCAGTTGTTCGCAGGTGCTACAGGGCTGGCGGCAAAGCCAGAGAAGGTACAGTGTTGTGCGTTCTTACATATTGCCGGCTTGCCGGCACAGAAACTGTTTCATACAATGGGCATTGCGGACGGTGAGCGTGAGAAGATAGGGATACTGACGGAAGCTTTCAAGAATTACTGTGAGAGTAAATCGAATAGGACAATTGTTCGATACAAATTTAATAGCTATAATCAAGGAGCTGAAGATATACAAGAGTACATACGTGAATTACGCTACCGAGTAGAGTTGTGTGATTATGGTAGCAGTGAAGACTCTATGTTATGCGACCGTTTAGTTTGTGGTGTGAGAGACCGAAAATTGCGCAATAGGCTGTTGAGAAAGTCGAATCTCACGTTAGAAAAATGTGTAGAGATTTGCGGTCTCAGTGAGCATAATGATGAACAGCTGGCTGGCGGCTCTGGAGGTGGACAAGAAGTGGAAGTAGATACAATTAGCCGTCGTGACACACGTTGGGCACGCCCCCCTCCCTTGGCGCCTACGCGCCCACCGGCAGTTTCAAGTGGTGGGGGCAATGTCAGAGGCGGCAACCGAGGCAGCCAGGCGAGACAGGCCACTCAGCGCGATAAGTGTAGCCGGTGTGGTTATTCACACGCACGTGATAATTGTCCGGCCATTGGAAAGCAATGTATCACGTGTGGGCGGACTGGCCATTTCGCCAAAGTTTGTAGGGGGGGGCAGAGGCAAGTAACCCCTGTCAACGCCATTGGCCTTGACGTAGATGACAGCATGGTCGAACTGACAGAAGACGAAAGAGAAGACGACGAATATGACGACTTATTCGTAGGAGCTATTTCGGGTATCGACGAGCACCCGGGCTTGTGGTTTGAAACCCTTCGTGTCTGCAATGAGCAGGTGCTTTTCAAACTGGACACAGGCTCGGAGGCAAATATAATACCCGAAATAGTGTTCATGAAACTGCCCAACATGCGGTTGGAGAAGCCGAAGTGCCGTCTGATAACATATTCAGGCGAGCGAATACAACCAAGGGGTGAGGTGACCATTCAAGTGCGAGGGCAGCCCATCCGGTTTCAAGTGATCGACAGCGGATGTGCCATCCTCGGAAAAGAAGCCTGTGTCAGCCTGAATCTCGTCAACCGTGTACAAGCCATGAACATTCGGGAGGGTCCTGCTACAACCAGCGCAGAAGCAGAGCAGCTGGTAAATAAATATAGTTCTGTTTTTCATGGCCTCGGTTGTATTAAGGTGAATGCTACCATTCATATAGATGAAAATGTACCGGCGGTCATTGACCCCCCCAGGCGCATCCCGCACGCCATTAATGATGCCGTGCGAGGTGAGCTGGATAGAATGTTAAAAATAGGCGTAATAGTTGAGCAAAATGAGCCCACCCCATGGGTCAATTCAATTACTATTGTAAGAAAGCCAAATAAATTAAGAATATGTTTAGACCCGACTAAATTGAACAAAGCCATTTTACGCGGTCCTTATCCAATAAAGACCGTGGAGCAGGTTGTGGCTAACACGTCAGGGGCAAAGTTCTTTTCCGTGCTAGATGCACAAAGTGGTTATTGGCAGATTGTATTGGACGAGCCGAGTTCGTTACTATGTACATTTAATACGCCCTGGGGGAGGTATAGATATACCCGGCTGCCTTTTGGCATAAAGACTGCTGGGGATATTTTTATACAGGAAATGGATAAAATTCTGGCGGGGCTTCCGGGGGTGGATGTCGTAGCGGATGACATTCTGATATATGGCGCCACACTCAAAGAGCATAATGAGAGGCTTGAGGCAGTACTGATCAGGGCAAAGCAATCTGGATTAAAGTTGAACCCGGACAAGGCGAGTTTGTGTAAATCACAAGTAAAGTATGTGGGTCATCTGCTAACGGGCGAAGGCCTCAAACCTAATCAAGACAGAGTCCAGGCAATATCGGAAATGCCGACGCCAACAGATAAAGCTAGTGTGCAGAGATTTCTGGGGATGGTGGGTTATGTACATAAATTTATTCCGAATTTATCAGATATAGCCAAGCCTCTCAGAATACTCCTGTCAAAAGAAGTTGCGTGGCATTGGGACGCAGAACAGGAAGGTGCGTTCACAAAATTAAAACAGCTTTTGGTAACTGCACCAGTGTTGAAATATTATGCAGTGGATGAACCGATCACCATGCAAGTGGATGCGTCCCAGAGCGGGCTAGGTGCAGCGTTGTTGCAGAACAATTTGCCAGTGAGCATGGCTTCAAAAGCGCTAAACAGGTGCCAGGGAAACTATGCAGTTATCGAAAGGGAAATGCTCGCAATCTGTTTCGGCTGTGCGAAGTTCCATGAATATGTATTCGGAAAGCAAGTCACAGTCGAAACCGACCACAAGCCACTAGTAAGCATAATGTCAAAACCACTTCATACATTAACAGCCCGGTTACAAAGAATGAGGTTGAGATTACAGAATTATGATCTGAATTTGGTGTATGTTAAAGGTACGAAAATGTTTTTCGCAGATGCACTGTCACGCGCACATACAGTGAAAACTTCACCTGTGAAATTATACGATAACGAAATGTCCATTGCAGCTCTGAAGTACGTGGAGGACGAGTTGGCAGAGATAGCAAAAGAAACTAAAAATGACAACACCTTGGTGAAGCTGTCAGAATACATTCGGCACGGATGGCCGATGAAATACAGTAATGTAGAAAATGCATTGACACCGTATCACACGTATAAAGATGAATTAACAGTTCAGGACGGTATAATTCTGAAGGGCACAAGAATTGTTATTCCAAAATCATTGCAACCACGATTATTGAGTAAGTTACATTCTTCGCACCTAGGTATTGTGAAATGCAAGCAGATGGCCCGAGATTATATTTTCTGGCCGGGGGTAGACACACAATTACAAGATAAAATATTGCATTGTCAAGTTTGTCAAACCATACGCGAACGGCCAAACAGAGAGCCATTAATATGTCATGAGATACCCAGTATTCCGTACTATAAAGTAGGAATAGATTTGTTTCAGGTCGAAAGTGAAAATTACTTGTTAGTGGTGGATTATTATTCGAAATATCCGGAAGTCGTATGGCTCCACAGTACCACAAGTAGAGCGGTCATTAAAAGCATCAAAGACATTTTCGCAAGGCACGGTATACCGAACACGGTGGTATCTGACAACGGGCCCCAATTCGCAAGTGATGAGTACAAAGCATTTGCTGCCGCATACGGGTTCACGCCTAAATATTCTAGCCCACTGTACCCGCGGAGCAATGGCCAGTCAGAGAGGTGTATAAAAACTGTTAAGTCGATGATTAAAAAGTCCAAACTGGATAAATCTGATTTTCAATTGGCCCTGTTAACATACCGAAATACTACAATTCCTGAAATAGGAGCCTCCCCTGCCCAGCTCCTAATGAGCAGGAAATTACGCTGTCACATACCCACCCTGCCTAAGTTTCTAAAAGCTAAACCCGTTGCATCGAAGGCAAAACAAATACAGCAGCGGCAAATGAAACAAAAAACATACCACGACAGACATGTACGAACGCCCCACCGAAAATTAAATGTGGGTGAGCAGGTGAGATATGTAAATCACAAAAAGGAATGGGTAAAGGGGATGATTGTACAAAGGGACAGACAACACGGGCGAGCATACGTGATCAGAAATGCCGAGAATAAGACGGTATGCCGAAACAGGTCGATGATCAGTCCAGCACCAATAAAAGTACCAACACCTGTAATGCACAAACGGGCGCCAACACAACACGAAACACCGGCAACAGCGGTACGACGGGTACTGGGTAAGACAACACACTCAGGTTATATGACCAGGTCAGGTAGAATGGTCAAGCCAGTTGACCGGTTAGGTGGCTGAGGGCTGTAGGTGAGTAATAGATATATATCTATTCAAAGTAATGTCATGAGAATGAAATAGCACTGTGGGAATAGTTAAGAACATTCTCCGACATTAGGTGTAAACAATGCATTGGAATGCTACTATTGATGTATGAAAATGAATCATTGGAGTTGATGAATTGTTATAGATATATGTCTGAGAGGTTAGAAGAAATTAATTTGTATAAAATGTCACAGCTGAATAATATGTATTTTGAAATGATTTCGAATATGTCGTTTCATGATGATGTCGTTGGAAATTGGAATGAATTTCGTACTCTGTAACTATTGTAATATCATACTTTTGTTTAAAAAAAAAAAAAAAAAAAAAAAAAAAAAAAAAAAAAAAAGGGAGATGTAGTGTATGTACACAGAGCAAGCCGGGACCAGCGGCGTGACGTCACGGGTCATGTGATGAGGTAAATCTAAACACAATAAACTGGCAGTTGCCAACTAGACATCCAACTGTTCACATCGTCAGTTCCTACAATTTCCACAATCGAGCCTTACAACACTGTTTCTAATGGGTTGTTTAGCAGCCGTGTCACAAATACAGTGCTGAGGGAGTAACTAAAGCCCCGTTCACACACGGGCCTTAAAGCTGCATAGTCCGATGAAGTATCAAATTTTCAAAACCAAAACAATTATCTAGATTATATTCTACATATCTTCCTTAGATACTGGTGCATTTATCAAGCATTTCTTTCTGCACAGAAGGGCATACTGAGTCAATTTAATAGAACCTGTTACTGCAGAAGCCAATGGTGTCAAGGGTTTTGGTGTGCTTGCCAAAACTAATTTTACATGCTTGTACTTCAAATATCTCAAAAGTTATCCATTTAAAATACAAGTTACTTCAAACTGTAGTAAGGTAGATAGATACTAATGATCAATCAAATCTATTTATCTCAGAAAAATTACAGAAACTCAAAACCATCAGACTATGCAACTTTAAGTCGCCTCAAGTAGTTCGCCTCATCTAAGTCGACTCACATTGCCCATGTGGACACTACGCTGAGGCGACTTAAGCCTGAGTCGCCTCATCTAGTTCGCTTCAAGTAAACCACCTCGCAAGGTAGTCTAGATCAAGCGAACTAGCTTAAGTCGGCCCATCTTGCTTGTGTGGACGATAGCAGTTTACTTTGAGGCGGCTTAAGCAAAAGTGCATATTATATAATTTGGTCTATGAAACTGCTAGCTGTGCACAGATATTTTTTTCAGCATATATTTTTAGGTTTTCACTGCCCAGCAGCAGAAGTTTTGATCGTTCCAAAACAATACGATTCAGTCGAGCCATATCTAGGTCGAACCCACACTCTCTCGTGGTGACGTCGACTAATCGAAACTGGCGCTGGTTAGTATGGACTTGCTCATGCGCAGATATCGATTTCCGCCTTAAACCGCCCCAAGTACTGCATGTGTGGACACGACTCACTTTCATGCCTACTTCGCCTCATCTAGTTTGCCTTATCTAGTTCGGCCTAAAGTTGTGGGTGTGAACAAGGCTTAAGTGTGTAGGTGTCGCAGCTTACAGTTTCAGCATGTCTAGGAGTTGATGGTGTTTGATATTTAATGGGAAGTGGCGCCGAACACTGTAGCCGCAGACTTCTCAAGTCATGGCCCATACATTTTCAAGAACACACAAAACACCACCAACTGAATAGCTGCCAATCCCCAAGAATGAAAACAATAGTCACAGATTTCCAAGGCCATAACATTCTCTTTGCGAACCTCAAATTCAGCATAACTACCAATCGGTACAGTATTATAATTTGCGATTTATAAAACGTATTGGGGCTATGCAAACAGTTGAAACACTCCAATTAAACTATTATTTTATTGGTGCAAAAATAGTACATTGTTACCAATATTGTGCTTACTACACGTAGTACTGGTGCTTTGCACACTCGCAAATCGACCCGACTTTTAGGCATGATCTCATGGGGGGGGGGGGGATTGGTGGTTAAAATATTAAAGCAAAAAGAGTACATAGTCAAATGGTGAGGGTTAGATGACAGTCCCTCAGCAGCTTAGTCCACCTGTTCTATGTCGGCGGAAGGAGTTGGGAGGACCTGGGAGCCCGAGGAGGTAGGCCCGGGAGCCGACCCCCACGAGGTGGGCTAAAATAGAGGCTGCGTGGGCATGGTCAAATCCATAGACGTTTGAGTCTGAAACCCGAATGCAGGTCAAGCGGGTGATGGGAAGGAGGGGAGGTGGTGCATGCGCTGCTGGGTGATGTGAGCGTCTCGGGCTTCCTGCCGGATCAACCACAATTCGGAAATTATGAGCCGATCCGGACAGAGGAAGCCCAAGACAATGAGTGGGAGTAAAGGGGGGTTTATTAAAGCAAAAAGAGTACATAGTCAAATTGTGAGGGTTAGATGACAGTCCCTGAGCAGCTTAGTCCACCTGTTCTATGTCGGCGGAAGGAGTTGGGAGGACCTGAGAGCCCGAGGAGGTAGGTCCGGGAGCCGACCCAAAGCACAATGCCAAGGCTCTCGGGGCGTCCGCAGGCACCTGCCTCGGGACGTAGGCATGGACTGCGTCGGACTCCCAGGTCCCCTGTGCCATGATTGCAGAGAGGTCCACCCCCCGGGAGGCGCAAGCCTGGGCCGCGCCCCTGCGCAGACCATGCAGGGTTACCCGGCGGCCTCTGGGACCCGGGTGGCCCCGAGGGCGGCTCGGATGAGGGGGGTGACGTCGCGTGGGGTGAGAGGCGTGCCGGTGCGCGCAAGGAAGGCCGGGGCATCGCCCGGCGCAGGCACAAGGGTCAAGGTGCACTCCCAAGCGCGGACGGGGCACATGGGCGATCCGGCGAGCGCGGGCACGAAGATGGACACGGCCTGCGCCGGGGATCGAATGGTCTTGGACGATGTTATGCACAAGCGCAGTGCGCGAGGGGCGTGCTGGATGTCATCCATCCGAAGCATGTGCGGCCCCCCACCCCACGGGGCATGAAAGGGGGAAAGCAGGTTCGACTGCCTCAGGAAGCTGAAGTAGGCTATGACGACTGCAGCCCAGGGGGCGACGCTGAGGTGCCCTTGGGCACGCATGTGCACGTAGATGATGGGGAGCATGTCGGGGGTGATGGCAGGCGCCCTTCGCACCGGGGATGCGAACATCTTCTCCCGCCTCCCGGACGCAGGAGCGGGCCTCAGAGATGGCGTTGGCGACTGAGGCAGGGGAGGGCAGCTGGCGGTGGAGGTGAGCGATGCAGTGCCCGACATCGTACAGGGCAGGGGCCAGGTGGTCGACACCCCGCTCGAGGGCGAACTCCAGATATCTTCTGGCGTGTCGATCCCAGTTGCGCCAGGTCCCCGTGGCAAGGGTGGCGCGGTGGAGCGCCATCAGGTGCTCGTGGGCGCGCCGTCCGTAATCTGGAAGGATCAGAGGTCATGGGTGAACAGTGGTGGTGAGTTGTGTACCCTTAAACGTGAAAGACCCCTTATGCGTCACTGCTCGCGTACTAAATCGAGGGCGACCCGGGAGTAGTGGGCGCAACTCAGCGCATCCGCGAGAACCAGCTCGATCCCGGGCTTGTGGCGGATGCTGATGATGAATGACCCGAGGGCCGCGATCAGCCAGATCTCTCGGGCGCAGGCTCCGAGGGTGGGGTCGGTGGCACGGCCAGACTCGAGGGCCTGGGCCGACGCCGCGTTGTCGGTATTTATGACTACCTCGTAACCCCCCGGGGCCTCGGGCCTGAGCGTCTGGACCGTGAGGACGAGGTTCACGGCCTCGAGTTTGTGTATGGTGGGGAATGCCGCCACCATGATGTCGTCGTAGGGTTTCTTCTCTGCGAAGCAGGCGTTTGTCGAGAAGGCGCCCCCGCCCGTCAAGCAGGAGTCACACTCAATGACCCACTGCAGCCAGACAGGGGGGGGGGGGCGAGGAGGCAGACGCCATTCCCGCTGGCCGCGAAGCGGAACCAGCGGACGTCCTTCCTCAGGTCAGGGTCGATGTCTGCGGCACCCGCCGCGGGGGCAGCTCAGGGGCTGCGCAGGATTTGAGCCATGAATTTCCTCGCCGCCGGTAGGCATGTGCTGACGTGGGCGAGTCGGCCAACAAGCCACTGCAGGGCCCTCCTCGTGAGGGTGGGGCGGTCGAGCCAACGCTCGCACTGTCCGATCACCTCCTGCAGCTTTTGGTCGGTGATGCGGATGACCATGGCCCCCGTGTCAAAGTCTATGCCTAGCCACAGAAGCCGGATGGTGGGGGGGCAGCACTTGTCGGGGGCGAGGGCCAGTCCGAGGGACGCGCAGACTTCCCGGAGGGCATCGAATGCGCGCATCGCGTCGAGAAAGGTCGCCTCGCAGCCGACGAAGTCGTCGACGTAGACTATGCTGTAGAAGCCTTGCTGCCAGAGGATCCATGTGACTGTGGAGGTGACGCAGACGCAGGCCGCCCCCGAGGTCCTGCATCCGAAGGGAAGTGTTATGTCGAGATATAGGCGCCCGTCGACCGTTATACAAAGAGGGTGGTGGAGAAGGGTTCAGCTCGGAGCTGCCGGTAGGCCCGGGAGACATCGGCTGACCAGCAGAAGGCGACCCTGCCCTTGAGGACGATGCGCTGGCCCAAGTTGGGGGCGGATGGCAGTTTGTAGGCATAGGGGCGGCCGAGGTATTCCTTCCTTGGGATGCCGGCGTTGACACTGTGGCCAGGGGGGTAGGATTTTTTTTGATTTTTTAGATTTTTTATTAATTTTTTTATTGAGGCTGTATTTATACTGTCCTTAGCATGTAAGCCCGGGTACCAGGCTTGTTTTCAATGCTGGCCAGCTGTAGTTTTGGTGTTGTCTTACCAAGCAGTAGCTGCTGATAAGTTATTTGATTGTCTGCACTTCAGTAGCAGATAGATAGTCTGTTGGCATGTTTAGTAGCCTATGTCAGTTTTTTCGGGTTTTTTTGGGGCCCTCTTGGCATTGTATTTTTGTTCTATTCTTATTACTATGTTAGTTGTTTTCTTAAGGTTCTATGTTAGTGTTTTGGGGTTTTCTTGGGAAGAGTTTTCCGCTTTTTCTACTTAATTCTATACTAGTCTATTTTATTTACATGTCCATAGGCCTGTACGTAATAGATGGTTGAGTTATGTTTGTTTGAATTTGATTTGATTTATATTGTTGTTGGATATGTTATCTGGCTTTTATATTTCCGGTTGTCCCATCCTGGGCTGTCCAGTTGGTGGGCCGTGACATATCACCTGCCCCCTTGTGGTGCAGTTCAGTTGGGGTTTTCAGTTTTTATTTTGCACAGATATTTTTTGTATGTTTTTAGGTCAGGGATTTGTCTTTCTTTCACCGTTTGGGCATTCCATGCCTTGGCGGCCATTTCCAGCGTGCTCCTTTCATGGGCTTTGATCTGGCTTCTGGTCTGCCTTAGTAGTGGTGCCTTGCTTGCTCTGGTGTCCCTTAGTGGTTGGGTTAGACGCTTAATGTCTTGGCTATATCCATATGCTAATGTTTTTAGGTGGATTATTCTTCTGTTTTCTAGTAGCTTTACTTTAGTTCTTTTGTGTAGGTCATAAGTGGGGTGTAGTTTGTCTACTTTCAGGCAGATTTTTAGGGCCCTATTTTGTAATATCTGCAATTTTTGTAGTAGCTCTTTTTTAGCACCCATGTAAATTACATCCCCATAGTCAAAGTAGGGGAGTACCATGCCTTTGAAGATTTTTATTGACATATCTTGTGTCATATAGTTTCTTAGTTTAGCAAATAGCCATAGTTTGTGGTTTACTTTTTGTATGATTTTTGTTACACACAGATTGTAGTTTAGCTGGCTATCTAGTTCTAAGCCTAGGTATTTGTAGTGATTTACACTTTCCAGTGTTTGGTTTCCTAGTGTACATTGTAGGTTTCTTCCTGTGATTGTTGTATGTGAGAAGAGTACAGTTTTAGATTTATTTGCATTGATGGTTATTTTATTGGATTCACACCAGCCGTCCAGCTTTAGCAGGAGGTTGTTCAGTTTGGTTGCTATCTCCTCTAGTGTGCTTCCTTCTGCATATACGACAGTGTCATCCGCATATAGTGTCATCCGCATATAGCTGGAGACATTCTCCAGCCATTTTTCTAGGTCGTTTATGTATAGTATAAATAGTAATGGTCCCAGGACTGATCCTTGGGGTACACCACAGGTGACAGTTTGTTGGTCTGAGAGTGTACCATTTACTTTAGTTTTTTGCTGCCTGTTGTTTAGGTAGCATTTCATCCAGTTTATTGATTTGGATTTAATGCCCATGTTGTTTCATTTTCTTATTAATATGCTGTGGTCTACAGTGTCAAAGGCTTTGCTGAAGTCGATGAAGGCTGCTCCAACTAATTTCTTTTGGTTCAATGATGCCAGCACATCACTTGTTAGGTTTGCTATTGTTTTTGATGTGGAGTGTAGTTTTCTGAAACCTCCTTGCCTCTTGTTTAGTATATTGTTTTTTTCCAGGTGCTCATTTATGTGCCTGTGGAATATTTGTTCAATTAGCTTGCCTGGTGTTTGCAAGATTGATATTGGTCTGTAGTTCCCCATGTTTTGTTTGTCACCACTTTTGTAGATGGGGGTGATGGTTGCCATCTTCCATGCTGCGATGAAGTGTCCCTGCTCAAATGATATGTTGAACAGGTCGACCATGATATCTGGGATGGCTTGGAGTGCCTCTTTTAGTATTTTTGTGGGGATTCCATCTATTCCACTTGGTTTGTTTTCATCTATGTCATTTATTAGTTGTGTTAGTTCTTTTAGGTCAGTTTTGCAGGTGGGGATTTCATCCTGGATATTTTCTGACTTGTTTTCCCAGATTCTTGTGAATTTCTTTGATAACCTTTGCCCTACCGTGGCAAAGTGTGTATTTAGTTTGTTTGCTGCATCACTATCTGTGTGCGTATTTCCATCCTTATCCTGGAAGCTTATGCGTTCTTCTATCTTATTTTTGGGAAATAGTAAGCTTACATTTTTCCAGAACTTATTTGCATTGCTTCCCCAGTCCTTGTCTTGTTTTATTATATATTTGCTTTTTGCTGTCCTCACTGCTTTGAGGGAGTTGTTTCTGGCAGTATAATAGGCCCTTTTATCCTCTGGGTCTTTAGTACGTTTCACTTTGTCACCTAGCTTTCGTTTTGTTGCGATATGCGTTAACAGTTCCCTGTCTACCCACGGTTCTTGGTTTCTCTGTATTTTTATTTTCTTTATGGGACACATTTCATCTAATGATTGTTTTATTTCTGTGACAATGTTATTCCAGTAGATATCAGTGTCATCTCTGTTTGTTGTGAGGTTGTCTATATTTTCATATAGGTGTTTTTTTAGTGTTTCTTTTGAGTAGTTTTTTAGGGATCTGCCCATCTTATATTTATATTGGCTTGTGCTTTTGAGTTTTTTCCTCGTTACATATATTAGCTCATGGTCACTTATACCCCAGCTTCTAGTGCCCCATTTTGTGGCATGGTTTGAGTTGGTTAGTATTAGGTCAATTGTTGAGCTATTGTTTCCTAGTCTTGTGCTGTCTGTAATAAGTTGTTGTAGCCCTAGGACTTTGATAGTGGTTTGTAGCATTAGTTTATTTTTGTCGTTGCTACTGTAGTTTATGTTGAAGTCCCCTAGCACAAAGATTTCTGCATTTGTTAGTTTTCTCACTGCATTTGTGCTTTTGTCTAGAGTTTCAAGGAATGTTTCAATATCCCCAGACGGTGGTCTGTAGAGGCTTGCTATGGCCATGTTAGCCTGCTTCTTGTTTTTTATTAGGCACCATAGTAGCTCCAGGTGTTCATTTGAGTTGTTTGCTATTTTTAGGGCCTCAGTGTCTAGATTTTTTGAGGTTTTGCAGTAGATTGCAACACCTCCACCTTTTTTTGTTTGGTTTGCTATGTTAATTTGCTGTCTGTCATTACGTACAAGCCTATATCCTTCTATGTTGAGGGTGTTGTCTTGATGTCTGTCAGTGAACCATGTTTCTGACAGTGTTAAAACATCAAGATTTTCATTTTGTAGGTGCATTTTTATTGTGTCTATTTTATTGGATGCACTCTGGCAGTTTAGGTGGGCAAAGTGCGTGCCCCTTCCCAGCCTGCATTCAATTTCATCTACCATCTTTCTTTACCTTTAGGTTTGGTGTTTGCTAGATTTCACGAGTTTTTAACTTTGTTTAGATTGTTTTATGGGCCTATCGGCTGGTGCATACAGTACATATGCCCTGTTTTGTTATATAATTTCATACATTACCATAGACTGCACCTGTGCGAGTGGAGGGGAGGTACATGCCCTGGAATGGGTTTTAGTTATATACAGTATTTCTAGTGCTTTAAATTTTGTTTTGCTGTTTGTTTATTTATTTTGATTATTATATTTGATTTATTTATATATTTATTTATTCGTTGGTATTCGACAGACCTTCCTTTACTTTTTGGAGGATGTCTCCCATCTTAATTCTTTGCTTCATTTATTAGGCTTTCCTTGATTTTTTGGAGGATTTCTCCCATTTTATTTTTGTATCCTTGTTTGACAATTTCCCCTTCATTTGCATTGTTTAAGAAAATGCCTGTTCCCCAATATCGGCATCTGGTGCATTCTCTGAATGCTTTGCCTGGAGCGTTCATCAATTTTTGCTTTAATTCTTCGCTTTGCGTGAACTTGGCCCTGACAATGTCCTCTAGGACTTTCTCGTTTGTTTTACACCATTCTGCTGTCCTCCACACTTTCTTTGCAATCGCCTTCACTGTGTAGGGGTTTTCCGTGTTGTCAATGAGTCTCATTAGGTCGTACTTGTCATGGTACTTGGCCATGATCGAACAGTAGTACTGTTCAGCAGATGAGTATATTTTCCCATCTTTTCCTGTTATTTTACACTTGTAGAGGTTGCTGAAAGGAGAGTTGTGTCCCTGCAAGGACACTCCCCATTCATGCTCTCTGGTAGCTGCCTTTTCAGGGCTTATTTCTTTGAATTCTATGTTATCGAATTCTTGGGGTTTGTAGGTTTTCCCATTTATCTCTATGTTGCAGCCCTTCATTTTGATCGATTGGATTTTTTCGTTTTTTGTTTCCTGCATGAGTGTGTACATTTGCTGCACCGTTTTTTCACTCAGCATTTCGTTTTCTGTCCTGACAGGCCTGATCATTACCTTTTCATAGTTTTTTTTCGTCTGTAGTGCTTTCTTTTTTTGGAAGAGCTCCTTTTTGTGGGCTTCCTTTTCTAGTTGTATTCTTATGCTTCTGGGTCTGTCAGTCGATTTTTTGCTGTCTGATTTGATTGGATCTGCAGTCTCCTGCTTTTTGTTGCCATCTATTTCCTGTTCATTTTCCAGTTCGTCTGTTCCTTGGGTTTTTCTTTTTTTTGTCTTGGTTTTTTTCCTAGACGGTAGGCTTTTGTTACTACCGTCCAACCAAAATTACAGTCAGCTTCGCTTAGTATGTCAGTGACTGTGGATTCTATTTTTTCATCCTCTTTTTCAGGAACCCCATGTATCACGACACTGAGTTTTCTGTTCTCAGGTTCTGGTTTCATTTTTGGGGTAGATTCAGTAGTAATTTTTGTCTCGGTGGTTGTTTTGGTTTCAGGTGTTTTGGGGGTGTTGTTTTCCCTATCTTGTTTGCTTTTCACCTTTTCATATTCAGCTTTGTACCAGGCACACTCAATTTTTAGAGTGTTGTATGCTACTTGGAGCTCCTGGAGCTTGTTCCAGTTTAGGTCTGTATTTTTAGCCGTGCTGTTCCGCCCGTTGTCCGTTTTGTTTGTTTTTTGTCCGTTGTTGTGGTTGGTTTTTGGTGGCATGTTTTCCCATCTCAATTCTAGCTTAACCGTCTCTATCACGAGACTGACTATCTCCTCTTTTGTCATGTTTCTTTCTTCAGTTGTCATGGTGTTATCGTTTGTGTCTCACTGTTGGTGTTTTTTGTTTTTGATTTTATTTTGTTGTTGATTTATTTTCCTCCTTTATTCCTCCTTATATGTTATTTTATTTTGTTGTTGATTTATTTTCCTCCTTTATTCCTCCTTATCTGTTATTTTATTTTGTTGTTGATTTATTTTCCTCCTTTATTCCTCCTTATATGTTGTTTTACAGCAGAGGATAGAATCCTAGGTAAAAGCTAGTAAAGCAAAATAAAGCAGTTTGGTTATGAGTATTTGTATGCTGGTGAGTGATAACTGGTGGGTGATAATAGGGGAATCCACCAGCCCACCCAACTCAACAGTGGTTTTGAGTTATTTAGACATTATAAATCAGACACACACACACATCAACAGTAAAGCAAAGTATATGGGTGATAATATGCCATGGTACTTAGCTGTGAGTGCTGGTACGTTCGTTGTTTTATATCAGAGGATACAAATCCTGGCAATCCGTAGCCTTGTTTTCACCGTTTTTAACGGTCTCGCTGTTGTTTTGTTTTTATTTTTAGTAGATTCCTCCTATATGTGTTATCCGTGCATTCCTGGGCCTATCCTGTAGTATCCTGGGATGTTTATAAGGAAGATCCACTTAGTTTTGATTATTATGCACTCTTTTGAACATTAGTACTCGCGATAATCCACGATGACGTGGCGCTTCCCCGGGGTTGACTTTGGGCGCATCATGATGGGGCTGCACTGTGCCCATGGTGTGAAGGGCGGAACCGCGAACGGGCTGAAGAGTGCGCCCCGTCACAGCTCCTCCTCTGCGTACTCGGTGATATGGTGGGCGTGGTCGAGGTCCTCCCAGTGATTTCTGAAGGTGGGGGTTGGGGGGGGCGGCTACGGTGTAGTTCGCCGGGAACCCAAACTCCAGGTGGTCGGGAAGGAGGGGGTCATCCTGGCCGCACAGCATCCGCCGCCACGCCGGAATGTCGAGGTCGGAAGTGACCGGTACTCGGGCGGCCAAGTAATTAGGAAGGGCCGAGTTCCGGGCGGCGGTGTACGCCGCCGCGTAGTCGGGATAGGCGGCCCAACCCTCGCCCAAGAGCACCGGCCAGAAGCTGTCGAGGGTGGTGCTGTATTCGACGGGGGAGGGGCCGCCGGAAGGGAGTGTTGGAATGCGCTGTCTATTACCTCCTTGACCAGCTCGCCCATGCCGGCGGCGCCGGCGGGGGCTCCTGCGGTCACGTCACACAGCACACAAGGGGCTATGGGGTCCAGGGCCGACGGTGTGGATGTCTTATTCCGGGCGTCCACGCGCTCTGCAAAGCTGGCGTAGCAGGGCGTGTGTGGCGTGGAGGCATGCCCCCGCGACGCGCGTGGCCGTCGGGCATCTGAGCAGCGTGGAGGCGTGGCGGTGGCGTAGGGGGCGTGTTGATATTTACCTTTTTATCGTGGGTACCGGCGGTTCCTGCTGGGGGGGGCGCCACTGGGAGCCAGCTGGGTCGCCCGGTGTGACGTCATCGGTAGGGGTTCACTTCGCTTGTTCCAGCGTGCGCGCCTCGGGGACCGGCTGAGGCCGTGATGCCACAGCAGGGAATACTGGCGGGGCCGGGGTTTCCCAGGTTGAGGCCACTAGGGGCCGGGGCAATATCAACAACTGCGAGGGTTAGGTGGCGTGGGCCGTGGGCCGCCTTACGGTTAGTCGGGGGGCGTTGTACAGGTCGGGTGTCAGTTGTACGGCGGGGCGTGCATGTTTTGTCCTCCCGCCGGTGTGCTAAAAATCCCGTTGTGAGGTCCTGCCGGGTCGGTCCCTTGACTTCTGAGCGGTGTCGGGGAGGGGGCGATGGTGAAGCCCAAACCCTTACTGGACTCATCTGGATGTCGTGACCTGGCTGTGATCCGGTGCGATCTCTAACTGGGGCGGGTGAGGGGGAAATCGGTGAGAACGACTGTGCCTGGCTGGGGCGGTGCCGTTCATGCGCCGGCCTTTGGGGCCGTGGTGGCGGGTTGCGTGGCATGGATGGGGATCTGGATGCGTCCCGGCGGCGTGGGTTTGCGGCGGCGGCAGCTAGTGCGGCGGTGGCCTCCGCGAGCACCCTGCTCTGTGCCGCCATTTCCGATCTGTGTTCGGCCGCATCCCTCCTGTGTTCGGCCGCCTGCCTCTCCAGGAGGCTCCATCGCTTCTTGATGGCGTCGATGGAGGCCTGCATCCGCAATAATCCGTCGGCTTGCTTTGCTTTCGCCATCAGTTTCCTTACGCGGGCCAACTGCCGGGCTGGGGACGACTGCCGGCCTGGAGGCGGGGGCGGCTGGGGGGGAGGCGCCACCATCTTGCGAGCCGCTAGACTCGCTCGGGTCGGCTCGTGGCGTGGTGGTTGATTTCCTAGTGGCGCGCTTTGCGGGGCGGCCTCTAGGAGCTGTGGCTCTTCGCTTTCTTTGCATGATGCTCTTTGATGTGGGTGCCTTTTTGAGTCTTTTGTTGCTTTGTGACGTGGTTGATTCGTGGGTGGAAGCGGGAGTGCAGGAGGTAAAATCCATAGACGTTCGAGTCTGAAACCCGAATGCAGGTCAAGCGGGTGATGGGGAGGAAGGGAGGCGGCGCATGCGCTGCCGGGTGATGTGAGCGTCTCGGGCTTCCCGCCAGATCAACCACAATTCGGAAATTATGAGCCAATTGTGTCAAGCTGGGCTGTAGACGCATGCCGTTCGTGCTGTGTGTGATCTGTGCCGAGCTACATGTGCCCAACCAATTGCCCTTCACTCCGGTATTTAGACACTATGAAAGCCTTTATTTATTTCATAGCAACAAGCCAACCCAAATTTCCCTTCACCACTGTATTTTGGACACATTTAAAGCATTTAATTATTTTATGATATTATAGTGACAAGCCTAACCCAAATTGCCCTTCACCCCAGTATGGGGAGAATATTAAAGCCTCCATTTACTTTTCTTTTTTTGGGGTCCATTAGTTGTTTAAGCAGGGGAAATTTCAATCGTGGACGATTGGTCTTCCTCATAATATCATGAACTATAATACTTCATGATATTATAGTGACAAGCATAACCCCAATTGCCCTTCACCTCAGTATTTGGACACTATTACAGCCTTTAATTATTTCCGGATATCCTGGTGACAAAGGATGAATATGTCCCGATGTTTGCTAAATAAATATAGTTATATAATATCTAAATGCTAATGCATTGATGTATAACCAAGGTTTTATATATTGTTTAATGTGGACCTGCAGATATAAGCGTTCGTCATTGAACTTGTAAGTCCTGGTGGTAAAACGGCTAACGGTGTGATTCACTTGATTGATAAGACATCATTGATGATTTCCTACATCTATTCTGAGTGTCAGTATTCTCCTGGTCGCGCCTGGGTGGGTAGGTAACAAAAATAGCGACATGAATGTACAGTCAGAGAAAGGTGTGGAGCATTCTGGGCGTGATGTAGGTTAGTGGGACTGGGAGTGCGTATACACCGCCGTTGTTTAGATTTTTTTGATTTTTTTTTGTACATTATGCCCGGTACACACCTCCCGTATAAAACCTAAAACTGCCCGATTCGCGACTGAGTTTGAGTTTTAGTCGGTTTCAGTTGTTAGGTGTGTGACCCCCTAGCACACCAGAGCCTTGCGATTCGCGTACTAAACTCAGTTTTAGGGCTTAAAACTCGAATCGCAAGACATTCGAAAAACGAATCGGGCCATTCGAGAAACGGTATATGTGAGCGGTCAGTCGTATCTTATAGGGAATACGTGTGATACCCATCGTCCGTTTGCGATCCAAGTCCTCATCCATTCCCCTCTCTTCCATGCCCCTCTCTTCCATTCCCCTCTCTTCCATTCTGTATCTTCCATTCCCCCTCTCCCATTCCCCCTCTTCCATTCCCCTCTCTTCCATTCCCTCCTCTTCCATTCCCCTCTCTTCCATTCCCCCCTCTCCCATTCCCCCTCTTCCATTCCCCTCTCTTCCATTCCCTTCTCTTCCATTCCCTCTCTTCCATTCCCCTCTCTTCCATTCCCTCTCTTCCATTCCCCCCTCTCCCATTCCCCCCTCTCCCATTCCCCTTCTTCCATTCCCCTTCTTCCATTCCCTCTCTTCCATTCCCTCTCTTCCATTCCACCCTCCCCTTCCATTCCCCCTCTTGTGTTCCCCCCTCTTGCGTTCCCCCTCTTGCGTTCCTCCCTGTGCATTCCCCCTCTTGTGTTCCCCCTCTTACGTTCCCCCTCTTCCATTCCCCCCTCTTCCATTCCCCTCTCTTCCATGCCCTCCTCTTCCATTCCCCCTCCCCTTCCGTTCCCCCTCTTCCGATCCCCCTTCTTGCGTTCCCCTCTTGCATTCCTCCCTGTTGCGTTCCCCCCTTGTGCGTTCCCCCTATTGCGTTCCCCCATCTTCCGTTCCCCCTCTTCTATTCCCCTCTCTTCCATTCCTCCTCTTCCATTCCCCTCTTCCATTCCCCTCTCTTCCATTCCCCACTCTTCCATTCCCTCCCCTTCCATTCCCCTCTCTTCCATTCCCTCCTCTTCCATTCCCGCTCTTCCATTCCCTCCTCTTCCATTCCCCCTCTTCCATTCCCCTCTCTTCCATTCCATCTCTTCCATTCCCCCTCTGCCATTCCCCCTCTTCCATTCCCCTCTCTTCCATTCCCCTCTCTTCCATTCCCTCTCTTCCATTCCCCCCCTCCATTCCCTCTCTTCCATTCCCTCCTCTTCCATTCCCCTCTCTTCCATTCCCTCTCTTCCATTCCCCCTGCCCTTCCGTTCCCCCTGTTGCGTTCCCCCTGTTGCGTTCCCCCCTGTTGCGTTCCCCCAATTGCATTCCCCCGTCTTCCGTTTCCTCCTCTTCCATTCCCCACTCTTCCATTCCCTCCCCTTCCATTCCCCTCTCTTCCATTCCCCCTCTCCCATTCCCCCTCTTCCATTCCCCCTCTTCCATTCCCTCTCTTCCATTCCCCTCTCTTCCATTTTCCCTCTGCCATTCCCCCTCTTCCATTCTCCTCTCTTCCATTCCCTCTCTTCCATTCCCCCCTCCCCTTCCATTCCCCTCTCTTCCATTCCCTCCTCTTCCATTCCCCTGTTCCATTCCCTCCTCTCCCATTCCCCCCTCTCCCATTCCCCCTATTCTATTCCCCTCTCTTCCATTCCCCCCTCTCCCATTCCCCCTCTTCCATTCCCCTCTCTTCCATTCTCCCCTCTTCCATTCCCTCTCTTCCATTCCCCTCTCTTCCATTCCCTCTCTTCCATTCTCCCCTGTCATTCCCCTCTCTTCCATTCCCTCCTCTTCCATTCCCCCTCTTCCATTCCCTCCTCTCCCATTCCCCCCTCTCCCATTCCCCCTCTTCTATTCCCCTCTCTTCCATTCCCCCCTCTCCCATTCCCCTCT